>JAROYE020000005.1:46435616-47035616 GCA_029619315.2 Dynastes maya
CAGTGAAGACAATCTCCAAACGATGCTTCATAAAATGGATATTATCGCGAGGAGATATAATATGGAAGTATCAAACACAAGAACTCAATGCATGACGATCGCAAAAAATCCAATCAGGTGCAAATTAGAAATAGAAAAGAACATCATTGAACAAGTTATGACTTTCACCTACTTAGGTGTGGAAATAAGTAGCGATAGAAACATCGTCAAGGAAGTACAAAGGCAAACATTCAAAGCCCGAAGGATGTCGGGATGTTTAAGAGACATCCTATGGAGAAACAGATACATGACAGTAGAAAACAAAGTGAGAGTATATAACATATATACTCTCACTTTGTTATAACATATGCATCTGAAACCAGTGCGGAAACATCAAGAACAACAGAAATGGCTATCCTAGGAACATTCGGAAGACACACCCTACACGATAGAGTACGAAATTAAGAAATACGAAGGAAATATAAAATACAAGATATAGGAAAATTCATAAAAGACAGAAGGACGAAATGGAATCAACATGTAGGAAGAATGGCGGACGACAGATTGCCGAGAATAGCAAGAGATGAAATACCACATGGAAGGAGAGATAAAGGAAGACCGCCGAAAAGATGGGCCCAGAACTGGCGATCATCGTCAATGGACACACCATATGTCGAAGAAAAACAGGCAATTAAAGCCGCGATGAACGCTGTTTACGGGAACTCTGCTCCATCATTTGCCATAATGAATATTTCCAAAGCCCTGTTGAGCAGTTTAAACGAAATAAATCGGTGTTTTGGCGCCGATTAATAACTGTAGATAAAATTTGAATACACCAGTTCACTCCTGAAGCTAAGGCACAGTCGAAACAGTGTACTGCGAAGGGTGAATCGGCTCCCAAAAAGACGAAGACTGTTCCATCCTCTGGGAAGGTGATAGCGGCTGTTTTTTGGGACAGTAATGGAATAGTGCCAATCGACTAGCTTGAAAAAGGAAAAACAATAACGAAAGCGTACTACGCATCTTTACTTTACAAGCTGAAGCCATAAATAGTGGAAAAATGGAAAATTTTAAATTTGAATGTAGAAAGTTTGTAGAATTGACAGTTGCAGTTGTTGGTTGAGTAGGAGCATTGCTTAATAGTGTTTAGTGACATATTTTGCATCACCAAGAGAGTAAGTGTGGCAGAAGGGATAATTTATGGTTTATAGCATTGGCTTCATGTATAAAGTTATAATTTAGTTAGAAATAATGAGGTATTAAAGAGGAGAAGGGACATTTTGGGGATTTAAAGCTGAAAGGTCCTTTTGAAGTAATTTTTCAGTTTGCAGTTCAGGCTAATTTGCTTTAGGCCAGGGGAAGGAAGAAACAGACAGAGGCTATTTGGAGGGTAAGGTTCTGTTTTGTGTAAATTTCTTACCTTATTCCTAGGGAAGACGGGATTTTGTTGAATGTGGCAGAAGGGATAATTCATGGTTTATGGCATTAGTTTTATGTATAAAGTTATAATTTAGTTAGAAATAATGAGGTACTAAAGAGAAGAAGGGACATTTTGGGGATTTGAAGCTGAAAGGTTCTTTTGAAGTAATTTTTCAGTGTGCAATTCAGGCTAATTTGCTTTAGGCCAGGGGAAGGAAGAAACAGACAGAGGTTATTTGGAGGGTCAGGTTCTGTTTTGTGTAAATTTCTTACCTTATTCCTAGGGAAGACGGGATTTTGTTGAATGTGGCAGAACGGATAATTCATGGTTTATGGCATTAGTTTCATGTATAAAATTATAATTTAGTTAGAAATAATGAGGTACTAAAGAGAAGAAGGGACATTTTAGGGATTTGAAACTGAAAGCTTCTTTTGAAGTAATTTTTCAGTTTGCAGTTCAGGCTAATTTGCTTTAGGCCAGGGGAAGGAAGAAACAGACAGAAGTTATTTGGAGGGTAAGGTTCTGTTTTGTGTAAATTTCTTACCTTATTCCTAGGGAAGACGGGATTTTGTTGAATATGACAGAAGGGATAATTTATGGTTTATGGCATTAGTTTTATGTATAAAGTTATAATTTAGTTAGAAATAATGAGGTACTAAAGAGAAGAAGGGACATTTTAGGGATTTGAAGCTGAAAGCTTCTTTGAAGTAATTTTTCAGTTTGCAGTTCAGGCTAATTTGCTTTAGGCCAGGGGAACGAAGAAACAGACAGAAGTTATTTGGAGGGTAAGGTTCTGTTTTGTGTAAATTTCTTACCTTATTCCTAGGGAAGACGGGATTTTGTTGAATGTGACAGAAGGGATAATTTATGGTTTATGGCATTAGTTTTATGTATAAAGTTATAATTTAGTTAGAAAGGATGAGGTACTAAAGAGGAGAAAGGACATTTTAGGGATTTGAAGCTGAAAGGTTCTTTTGAACTAATTTTTCAGTTTGCAGTTCAGGCTAATTTTCCTTTAGGCCAGAGGAAGGACGAAACAGACAGAGGTTATTTGGGGGGTAAGGTTCTGTTTTGTGCAAATTTCTTACCTTGGTCCTAGGAAGACGGGATTTTATTTATGATAGCAAAAGGACACAAAGTTCTACTCACGGATAGCGTGAGAAACCACGGTTTAGCAAGAAAGGTTTTCTTGCTTGAGATGTCCGAAAGACGTCGTGAGTATTTAAAACTGAAAGGTTCTTTTGAAGTAATTTTTCAGCTTGCAATTCAGGTTAATTTTCTTTAGGCCAGGGGAAGGATGGAACAGACAGAGATTATTTGGGGAGTAAGGTTCTGTTTTGTGTAAATTTCTTACTTTGGTCCTAGGGAAGACGGGAGAAAATTCACGAATTTGGGTTCGAATTGATAGACCACCTACTCTATTCGCCAGATCTGGTCCCCTGCGATTTTAATCTGTTTTCGAGACTCAAAGTTTCGTCTCTGTCAGAGATCTTTATCGAATGAGGAAGTCATCATATTCGTAAATGCCTATTTTGCACAATAAGATGTCAACTACTATTTGTACGGATTAAAGAGATGGGAGCTGGGAAAAGTATATAGACGTATAAGGAGACTATGTTGAGAATTTGATAAAAAAATACTTGTTTCTGTGTTAGGCTGAAAACTTTTCATATTACCCTGGCAGTTCTCTCCTAATAACACGCTTGTACAGTCGGTCCTAGATATAGAATTATAGATAGTTTGTTCACCATTGAGACATCGTAAACGATAAGATACAGGGAGTCAAAAATTCAAACTAAAATAATATATAAGGTTTTCATTAAAAAAAAGTGATTTTTGAACAAAAATATGTCATTAACTTTCAAAAATGCAATAATAAATAGCTTGTTTCATTTAAAGAAATACAACTTTGGATAGATACGAGCTTATGAAACACGCTGTTGGTTTCAATATAATTTTAAACCACAATTAGATCTCTTGTTAAGAAAGAAACCTTTTTGAAAAATTCGTTTACAAAGCCACAATCTTCCGAGCCAGCGGAGATGACTCACCCCGCATACATACATGTGTAGATTTTAATTTATATGTGGTAGAAGAATGAAATCCCGGTCACAGAATTTCATATTTCGAAAATGCCGTATCATCTCGCATTGAAGCAAGCAAAAAAAAAAAAGAAACGGAACAAAGTAGGCTGCCATAATAACGCAACGCTTGATATATAGCGTAGTTCATGGTTAAGTGTTAAATAATTCCTCGGTAATTTAATGCAAATTAAGCATTGTAGGACTTCACCGATTTAGTTGATCATTAATAACTCCCCGGCTCCTCGTTACGTCTCCGTCAGTCACCCGTTTAATGACACTAAATACCCCCGAGGTTGTTGATTTCGGTGCCGCTTGGAATTAGTGTGTATTTTATAAATATGACTCTACGCGTATCGACTGACAAGTTTATTTAATCATCTGAGAGAGAGATTTACAACGCTTTAATGCTTACGCGAGTTTGTACACCATCGTTGGAAAGTTTGGGAATATTGAAATAATGAATATTTCTAGTGCATTTATGTTAAGAATGCAGCGTTTGGGAAGGCACGCAAAGATTTCTCACTTCGTGATTGGCTAAGATTTGCGATAGAGTCATATTTAAAGCGGGCCAAATCGGTCCCCGCAACAGAATCGGAGTCAGACCCATGGGCCGCTTATTGTAAATAGCGTAAATGTAACTCAGAGCAGACATGTGATATTTTGAAATTAATACAGCAGAGTAAAAAATTGAAACCGACGCAATAATAATGTTTGTTAAATTGAGCGAATACATGCACACGCTAAGGTGTTTTTATTGTCATTATTATTTTTTTTTTTTGAAAACGGCATGTGTTGTAAATGTGATGTAATAAGGTAATAATTGTAAAAAGTAACCAAAGTAGTTATTCAAAAATCTGTTGTCCTTAATAACGTAACAATAAATAATAATATAAAAAATAAACGGAGCTTCTTAATAAAGCGGATAGACTTGTTGAAAAAGTTGCATCATCAGGTATGTTTCCACATTTGTCTCGGTGAAGGATGTTCGCCGCGATGAAAAAATGTACTTATATTTCGAGAAAGACCGATCCACATCTACCGAAGTAAGACAGGCATAATTAAAATAATCTTTAGAGTTAGTTAAGGAATCTGCAGATGCCCCACCACACATTTATCTTAATCTCATGTAATCGGAATTCTTGCGACCACGGATTGTGGGGTTCATTGGAAGATTTCGAGTGTTCAAATGTTTCCTGTTGCTTCGACTATGCAAGCAACAAGTCTTCTTCTGGTTCAGCTGGTACTGAATATACTGACTTTTTCATATACAGCCAAAGAAAGATATCAATGGACGTGAGGTCTGGTGACCTTGAAATCCAGGAAGCGGGTTCTGGTCTTCTAATCCACCACTTGTCAAACGTTACCGTACGCTATTACCAAAGCGTGTAGGAGCACCATTGCTCGGTGCACGTGTATTGGGACGTCTTCCAACAGTTCTGGCGGAATCGAGGTAATAACAAATACAGGCCAATTAGAGAATCGTCCCTGATAGTAGCCCAAACGTTTATTGAACATTATTGCTGATGCCTGTGAACAAATACCACAAATATGGCTATTACGGCCATTGAAAATTCCTTCTTTCAAAAATTAAGCCTCATCGGTATAGTAGCTGGAAACTCATCGTTTTCCATTGTTTGTTCTAAAAACAACGAGCAAATTATGCCCTAACAGAAAAAAACTACCTGGAAGTAGAGCATGAATTTTTTGCATGCGAAAAGGATGTAATTGCCGTTCGTGCAAACATTCCAAATAATTCTGCAATCGACACTCATAAAATTTGCAAAGCACGTGTGCAAGTGATCGCCTTCTGCCTGTGTCATGTTCATTAATTTTGAACGCATCTTCTTCTCGCAATCATTGGTCGATGGAAGCAAACATTGGATGGGTAGGAACAACTTTTTGCCTATTGTAGCCGCCCCGTACGCCATGTTGATAATTGCCAGCTACACTAAGTAAGACAAAGCACCTCTCTTCTTCACAAATGTTGTCAACATATCTCCAAGGAGTTTAACTTAAGAAAGAACTTTAATTTAAAGCAGAGAAATTATACATTTTTGATATATCGTTCCTAAGCTAAAAATGTCTATCTTGGTTCCCTTTACCATTCCTCAAGTTTTTTAAAAGTTGTTCTTCCGTACCCTGCACATTATTTCTGTCATATACTGATAGTTATTACTAGAGCTACGGCCTTTTTCGTTTTTGATGCTCACCACACCCCCATATAGATTTGGACCATCATTGAGAGAAGAACGGATTTGCTGGGAAGTGTTTGGACGTTTTCTATTTAGAACAACCCAATTTTACTTATTAATTACCTTTAAAAAATCTTTAATTAATTGAAATATATTGACTACAAAATACACAGCACTGTTTTATCTCAGGCAAAAGTACAGACACTGCCCTTTTCAATTTCTTAACATATATTCATAGGGTCCTGGATAATAAACTTCATTTTGGGGTTGTTCGTTAATTTGTACAGGGCCTTGCATTAATCACAGCACAATTTCAACCTGCCACAGGTTTCTAACCCCACAGACATTTTCTGTGGCAGGTTGAAATTCAAAAATTACCTTTTTCTTTCTTCGCTGCAAAACTAAAATTTCAAAGACCATTTCTTAATTGGTGCCAGTTTCTCTTCACGCATGCGTGTATCTGTTGGCACTAGATGGCGTCGAAAGGTATTTTGCTCGTTGTTTCGAAGGATAGTGGTATAAGCTGAGGCAAATAGCGGTGTGAGGTAGAGAAGCACTCGGAGCAACGCTGATGACGCCAGGTAGAGTGAAACATATCCGTTGGCTATTGTTTTCTCTCCTCACATTGCTTTTGCCGTGAGGAGCTGCATTAGCATTATTTTAGTTTCTGTGTATATCTATATGATTCGTTTCCTTCAAAAAGTTTCTTTCATGCTTCAGGTCAATATTTAGGATCTGCGTTTTGGTTAATTCTAATCAATAATCTGATTAGCTCTTTTAATAATTACTGTTCTTTTGCCTATAGTATTACACTTTTTTCTACAACAGATCTAGTCACCAAAATGTTATTATCAAGTAATTATTGGTTGTGAATTGATCATATTCGTCTTCCTTTATTTCTTTTCATGGAATATTTTCATGTACTTGGTTCTACTTCTGCAAGGAACAATCTTTCCTTTATAACAGATCTTCGTCTTATCTATTTATTGTAATTGACACAGACTTCTTTTATCTACTGTCAGGTATTCAATGATCTTTCCTTAAAAGTGTATACGCAAATCCAATGTTCCGAATCGCCCAATTGATTGATTAGGTTTCAGCAAACGTCTCATTTTCTCGGCGATAGTGTACGCTGAGTAGAATAAGATTTGGAGATTTGGAAATAGGTTAGACATTCAGAGCACTACTATTAGCAAACGTAGTCGAAATTTAATTGGTATAAACATCCTTGAGCTATTAGCATTTGATGTGTGTGTCGTGCATGATGTTATAATAATATTTTAGAGGATGGTAAACGGCCTTGCGAAACTCTGTGTATCTGGCAAAATATTCCTAGTGCTATATTCGGTGGAATTTTTAACTGGTACATCACTATCTGATTATAGTCGCTGATTTTCTAATTTATTGATCGATTCTATTTTATTATACCGATAATTTACATTGACCTACCCACATACGAAAACATGCATTCATATATGTATAGGCTCTGTTGTTAAGTTAATTATTTCATTTAAATTTGATCTACTACGTAACTATGTCTACATTTATAAAACCAATATAATTTCTGCATTCTACAATAAGTTATGAAATCATCTTGCCTTGACTTTACACCTTTCTTACTGAATTGAGGTATTGTATTATTAAAGCATGTAAAGCATCTTCCACGCACTTACATACTACTAGCAGTAACAGTGTACAGTATAATGCATAAGGCTGTATAACAGGCTAATACGATGGATAAATTACAATTTACGCATATTATGCGTACGCCATGTCATTATCGTATGTATTTATAAGGTAGCGTCAAAGTATTTGTTTGGCATATTATGCAAGTCATTTGCATAGATTCACTTGGCGGTGTGTATTACAATAACGAGAATAGACACGAGCAATTGATACTATAATCATTCTGTAATCCTATTTTCTACGTATTTATTACGTGTGTTTATCGATAACTTTTACAGCTGATTTATGTTTCGTGTTGAGCACAAGTTTTCGGTAATCGTGTGGTGGGATGTGATTGATAGTCATCTAATTGGTTCTTTTATTTTGGAGCATTGCCTCGCGGGAAACCAGTACTTCACTTTTTTGCAAAATGAATTATTATTAGAGGATATTCCTCTAAACCTCATAATGCATACATTTGTATTATCAACAAGATGCACAGAGAAAAAAGTTTTTGCATCAAATAAATATATATCTTTGAAATTGTTAATTTGATTCAACAAGGTTTATTTGAATGAAAACATATTTTTTAAGAACAACAGACTGAATTTGTTTGAATGCACAAACGTTTTTATTTGACATAATTTTGTGCGAATTGTGAAGAATCGTGCGTTTCGCGCGTCGTCGGCGACTTCCGTTGCGTGAACTCGGGGTAATCGCAATCGTAGTCCTAATTTGGGTTATGTGAGATGGTGGTTCGTAAGCGGTGAGATGTAAATAAAGGAAATAATAGGTTAGTAAGACAATGGATTTATATATTTTTACCATTGGACTGACTGTGTAAAAAAAAAATAAAGTAATAATAATAATAAGTTTATTGATCCAAAAGAAAAAGCAAAAGAAATAATACAATGCAATAAAAAAAAAAGATAAACGTAATACATGAGGATCAAATGGGAGAGAATATCAGTCTTCAGCATAATGCTGTTGACTGGTTTTCAATTCTTGCCAACATAAACTAAAACTGCGTGAAAAAAGAAAGATTGAAAAAACATATCTTACTGTTAGTCACAAAAAAAATTATAATAATAAAATAAAAATAACACGTTATCGCATAAATTGATTGTCCGGATCACACAAGACTTAGTTCTGCTGCCGCAAGAGAATTATTTTCATTTTCTTCTTAAAACTAAGAAAAGACAGTTGCCGGAGTTCCAACGGTATCGCATTATAGACGTTGACTATGTTATATGAAAAACATCTTCTATAAAGTTCTAATTTGAATTTCTTTACGCAAATGCAGTGTTTGTATCGTACATTAATGTTGTGAACATCGGTTCTGTACGAAATCTTATTGTATAAATACGGTGGTGTCCTTTCCAAAATGATCTTGTGCAACAACACTGCTTCATGCAACTTTCTTCGCAAATTCATGTTTAGCCAGCCAGACTAACGCAGTGCAGTAAATATGTGTTGATACTTTCTTATATTGTAAACAAATCTCAAACAAGCGTTCTGAATTAACTGCAAACAACGGCGGGATGCCAAGTCTAGACAAGGCCCATATACGACGTCACAGTAATCCGCACGCGAAAGTACTAAGGCATCACACAACGCCGCTCTTAGTGTTGTATTAAAATAGTGTCTGTTAGTGTACAGCATTTTAAGGGTGACATAGGATTTTTTAATGATACCCGACACATGTTCTCGAAACCGCAGATCACTGCACAATCAGAAAGATTTACATCTATGTATATTTAGAAATATATAAAGATTTTATGTAAATAATGTGATTAATTCAATAAAAATTCGATTTTTTATGTTCCAATTTTGGCAACGTTCGCCGTTAAAAAGTGAAGTAAAATAAGTGGTAAAGAAAAATATATTTATTTCAAACTGACCAGGTCCTTTAAAAGAAAGAATTGTATTGTTGAATCATACATGTTACGTGTGTATATTAAATCAAACAGATACATTTTCAAATCAAACTTGTGGTTATTTGTAAATAACTATATAAAAAAAATATTTCTTTAAATTAAAAAATATATCGTTGCCGCCATTTAACATTACGATTTGGTTGACTGAATGCATATTTGTTTGAGTCAAGAACGGGCAACATTTGGATGCAAGGTTTCCTAGGCGTTGGATCGTGGTGGTTCTATTGCTGGGTCTTCAAGATCTCTAAATCTCTCTTCGTTGGACTATTCTTAATGGGAATGGTTCAGAAAGGATATACGTAAAGTAAAAGTCTACACTCGGGATGCATTACTTCGATGTGTTAGAAATCCTGCAACCGACATTAAAGAGAGGCAGGAATTAATTTGAAAAGCAGTGGCTGCTCTTCGTAACCGAAGCAGAAAATATTTAGGAGTCATCGATGGTATCTTTGAACACGTATTCAAAAACACGCACACATTATTAGAACATTGCGTGGAAAGAATGTTGCTATGACTTCAAAACAAATTAAAATCGGATAACACTTGAAGTTTCTTGAATTATTTTTACTTATAGAATACATTCCTGGAATATGGTGTGTTCCTTTCAGATGGGAGATGACAAATTAGCAGAATATATGTTCAGGTTTATGTTATACTGAATTTTTGTTTAATTTTGAAGCGACAGATTATTCATTTTCTTTATATGCTACATAACGAAATATTTCACAAATACCAAAACCATTGTCCGTCATCCTAAAGTATTCTATAGCGTGAAGTAATAAAAATGTAAATACACATCATAAAAGTTATTCTAATTTGTTAAAACCGTACAAGTAACTGTTTCTACAATGACCAAACAGATCTTTATCTTGCGATGAAGATAATTAAACAACGGAGGAGTAAAAACGAAGCAGGCAATGGAAAGTTAAATGAACGTCAGACTTGAGGTACTTTCTTATAGACGCAGCATACCGTATTTAATAGGGGACGACTCTACTCTACAACTTTCTACACGTACTCAACGATCGCGTTGTACCAAATAGAGTTATTATATTATAGAAAAAAAACCTGAGAACATGTATCGATCGGCTGCTTACCGACTTGACCGCATTTAACGTAACTCCTGTCTACCTAAATTAAATTAAACCTATACCGATTGTGCATACGTGTCTAATACAAGTCAAGCACTGCCTTGTCTTACGTACTCTTTAATTTTGAATGAAGGGACGATTATTAGTGGTCGTCATCATCGTAACTCGATCACGCTAGCTTTTAAAAATTAATTATACGTATATTTCTGAACCTTCCGTCAGAATATTACATTACATACATATTATTACATGTTTCGCGTTGAAAACAGATCCGGAGAGATGTATTTTGTTTCTTTGAAACCTTTCTAAAACATTTCGTAAATTGACCTGTTGAGATATGTCCATTTTGATTTGACGTGATAATAATACCCGCATCACTGAAAAGTGCTTTTGCTAATCATTTGTCCAAGCTGTCTTTTCTGAAGGAAATTGAAGGCAGATTAGGCAGCTTTATGACATGTTTTACAAGTCATAGCTATCAAATCTTTTATAGTTTCAGTAGTATTTGCTGGATATAGTACATTAATTGTAACAAATTTGGCATGTCTTTTGCAATCTTTTCCATAATTTGTCAGGATCTTTGATCAACTTGCTCACAACTTGGTGCAAATGCCCAATTTTCCTTACGGCAAATTTAAAGATGTATCATCCATCACAAAGAGTTTTAATTTTTTGTAGTCAATTTGTAACTAAACGATTTTTTCATACTATTTTTGATGTAAAACCTTTAACTTATGCTGCTAGGATTACTGGTAGTATTCCAACACTGCTCTTATATAAAATTATCTATACATTTGTCTCCTATCGTCTAAACCTGATTTTAGAGAAAAACTAGTTTTGCTCAGGCAAAGGTAACTTATTCGAACTATGGTCGTGTCAAGCAATTTATCCCTGGCAAAAATAAACAACGTTAGAATAAACTAGTTATACAAAGATCCACATTCTGTATCTAAGGTTGGGCCGTGGTCCTTTAACCTTTTTGGCTTCCGTGTTGCAGTCTACTTCTCGTTGTTGACATGCTTGTTGAGTCCGTTCAACTAGTTTCTCCTACGCTAAGTTTAGCTTGAACAAACATAAATGTTACCACTGTATCTCTATGTTTAGCACTTCACTGCTTCAATGTTAATGAAAGACATTGAAGACCTTCAGAAGTTGGTGATAATCCTTCTTCTTTCCCAAATCATCTTTCAATGCAATAAGAAAAAGTTATATCCTCCAATCAAAACTGGATATAAATAAAAGTACAAGAGGTTTTCGAAACGTTATCAGAATCTTTTGCGAAATAAATGATGGTCTTTGCAAAAATGGAATAAACTATGGTGTTCATTTAATGATTTCAAGACTAGTAATTTTTCACGTTCACAATATGTTTTACAAAAATTTTGCAACCTTTATTTATTTTTTGTTTTTCACTTCTCTCAGAATTAGCCATTTGGCCATACACATTTTTAACTGAAGAAAAGATAAATCAAGAAAGTTAGTTTGGTTTAGGCAAAACCAAGTTTTGCTAACATTGGGTTTGACCAATAATACATCTATACTGAAAAATTAGTAAATAGTAATTTTTTAGTTTCAGCCAAGAAATTAATATCAGTTATCCAAAAGCGACTAAGAAACTGTTGCTAATTTTTGAAAAATGAGTACTCTACTAAATGTTGAAGATTAATATTTTCAATTCTTTTCTGACAATATTGTTTCTAATACAGTGTGCGTTTCATGTTCCAGGCCGATTTTATTTTTCCGCCATTTTGGTCTGGCTGTCATTTAACAGTTCATATTTGATAGTTGTAAATAGTGGTCAATAACAATATATTATGGACCATCTAAGGCCGCAACAACGTGTTGAAATTATCAAATAATTTTATTTAAATAAGAAAAGAAAATTGCGTGAGTTTTTTGGCGTTAATCATATGCCAAGCAAGTCAACCATTCAGCGTGTAATGAATAATTTTGAAAATTTGCGTACACTGGGAGATAAAGCAAAGTCTGGGCGAAAATGTAGCCAACGTACGCCAGTAAATATTGTTGCAGTGAGGTACAGTGTTCGTGAACGCTCGGGCGCCTCTCATCGGCGCCGTTTGTTAAAAATTCTTAAAACAGATTTGCATGTATTCCCGTATAAAATTCAATTGACGCAGAGGCTACAAAAAAATGGCAGAAAAATTTTTGGCAGAAAATAATCCTGGCCGACGAGGCACATTTCGATTTGGCTGGCTTTGTTAATAAACAAAATAGCCGCTATTGGGGCACTAAAAATCCTCATTTGATACACCAACGATCATTACATCCTCCCAGAGTGGTGCGCTATTTGTTTTTGGGCCGGCGGCATCATTGGGCCATATTTCTTTGAGGATGCTGTAATAATTACTGGTAATTGTTACCGTGGCATGTTAGAAAACTTTGTTGCGCCCAAATTGAATCAACTGGGACTACAGCACATGTGGTTTCAACAGGACGGTGCCACATCACGCAACTGGTGCTACGATGCAAATTTTGCGAGAAATTTTTCCCGATCCAATGTTTTCAAATGGTGATATCGACTGGCTTCCACGATCTCCTGATTTGACCGCCCCCGATTATTTTCTATTGCGATACTTGAAGGGAAAGATGTATACAAGGAACCCAACCACAATCCTGATGCTTAAGGGCAACATTCGGAACAAAATTGCCGAAATAACACTGGATGCCTGCGAGAATGTCATGAAAAACCTGCTCAAAAGCGCTCAAAAGAACTCGCATTTGCTCCATGGCCAGAGGTGATCACTTGGGCGACATCATTTTTCAGAAATAATGTTAAAGACCATACAATCTATAAATTATAATTTTCGTTTTCATTTAAAAGTTATTAAAGAAGAAACATCGGCCTGGAACATAAAACATACCTTGTATAAATAGATTCCTTAGCAATCAATTCAACATTCAACTGCTTCAGTCCTAGCATCTGTTGTAATGTACTTTGGCTAAGAAGTTGTTTGTAGCAGAAAATACAGGAAAATAAAGAAATCTCTGCTTATACAAATTTGAAAAATATCTGGAGGGCTATGACCAGCTGAACTTATTTTTTTCTACTTTCGTTCCAATTCACTAACTCTTTTAGTTTGAAAGCTACCTTGTTTTGAAATTCGGAAAGCAAAAAGAATTTCTCAACTTTTAACAGCCTGTAACGTTCAAACTATTACTGGCTGTTAGCTTTATAATACACCCCTTTTTGTTCTGAAGAAATAATTTTGACAGTATAGTCATTTTCGTTTATTTTTTGTAATCATCAGTAGCTTTTGTTATGCATTTGATTCTATGCTTATCGCAAAATTGTTTTCTTGTGTTTTCGATGATTTTTTTAGTTATCCAGTGGCTGTTTTATTTAAAATTATTCACTTGCTAGTCATCTATGTACAGTCACATACCTCATGAGTCTCATGACATACGTGCGGATGTTGATTGAAGAATTTATTAAACTATGCAGCTTTACATATCGTTAACGTCACTTAACGAACAATACGTTGCGCATATTTACCGAGCGAAACAAAACATCTTTCAATTCCTCTGTTCTCCGACTTTTTAACGTGGGAGTCGACAAAGCTAGCGGTACACATGTCGATAGAGAAAGAGAAGGAAAAAACTCGAAATGCCATAAATCGTATAAAGCGAAAGGTCAACTCTCCTGAAATTCAAATTGCAAAAATCCCCGCTTGATTTATGGACCCGACCGAGTACGGGAGTAGCAGTACGAAACGTATGTATGTACTATCTACCTCACCAACTGTAGTACGATCTGTTACTTCGGCAAGCAAAAAGAAAGGCAAGCGACGGTACTAAAATTCGAACAGGGTTTCTTTCATTTCTGAGCTTTGTCGGTTGTGTTCGTACAATGCCTTCCATGAGTTTTTGTTCAGAAATTAGGATGCAATTGATAAATTCTTAATTGTTGTTGATAAATATGGTGAAAGGTATGAAAAAGAAATGCGTTTTTTTCAAAAATTATTAAAATAGCATTAAAAAGTTATTATTTTTTAAATCTCTAGGTCCTGCAGCTATTACAATAACCGGGCTGCATTATACGTATTAATAAATACATCAATGTAGTTTAAAATACGTTTAATAAAGATTGATGCCAGAAAGGACCACTGACAGTGTTACATATTCTTCAAAATTTAAACAAATTCTATAGATATCGGGTGAAGGCTTAGAGTAATGTATAGCAAATTAATTTACTCTCATTCTTTTTATTTAACTTCTTGATTAAAACAGTTTACTTTCTTTAGAGAGATATATGTATAACATGGGAAGAGCCCTTATTCGGTTTTCTTTTAATGCATAAATTGTGTTAAAGTGATGTACATTGAAAGGGTGAGGGATTTCACAAGACAGCTCGCCTATTATACATTATACGCTGTTAACCAGTCCATTGCCTCGGGATAAGTTAGGACGTTGCTGCACGTATAGGGTAATCGCCTGAATGGCTAAGGCGATCTTCACTCGGCGCTAAACATTTGTATTGGATGTGTTCTGCTGCCTCGTCTTCGGCTTGGCAGCTCATCCTGAAGAAGTGCTTCTTTGGCCGGCAATATTGATACTAAATTCCTACTACCTTAGGAAGATTTCTTTTGGTCAATTTCAGATATCTTATTGTTACCAGAGTGACTTTAGTGGCGCGGCAGGGATTAGATTTATCCTATCTATTCAGGAAGTTTTTGGGGTATAAGTTCTAATCCTTTCATAAAACATAGACCGAAGTGGTCATATGGAGGGTTTTGGTTCGTGAATGGTCAAGCTCGTTCCTCTGCCAGCTAGTCTATTCGCTTCTTCATTTCCAATATTGCCATTGTGGCCCTTCGGCGATATTACGTTGATGTTTGTTTCAGAGACTGGGTATAATAAACAGCAAACCTCATCTTTCAAAATTGGCAAACGCGTGTAGGTATTGATCGTAGAAGAAGTGGGCAAATGTTATTAAAACAATTCAATGTCTACCTAGAGACACTATCCACATTATCCTAAAAGATCCTTTTTGCCAGTCTAGCGACGGGTTTCTTTCCAACGGCAATGGTCTGTCGCACTGGTCTTTGCTTGTCACTTAGCTCCCAACAATTCTAGTTTTTTCGAATTTTCTTTTCCATAAAGAAAGACGTTGCAAGGGTTTTGAGAAGCATCCCAAAGGAAGATCTCTTTAAGAGATTTCGACGATTTCTACAAGGCCGTTGATAAAATTCAAACGTTCCAATTTCTCAAAATTCCAAATATTCTGAATTTCAAATTTAACATTACAGAATTCACTCCCTCCTTTGAGCTAGGTCTAAGACCTTTGAGCTCGTTTATCACAGGTACAAACCTGTGCATGAAAATAGTAGTTTTTGGAAGACAATCTATTTATTGATATTTTTTACAGTAGTTGTAAATACAAATGATAGGTATGTTTTACAAGTGAATTTGCTGCAAAGAAAGTTAAAATATGAGAACAAAAAAGTAGCCTTGGCAAAATAAAAAATAATTTTCAATGATTGCCGTTCATGAAAATAGCAGTGTCAATTTAAAATAAATCAAAATTCCATAAATATAATAAAAACTGAAAAACTGTTTCCAAAACTAAATCAATATTTTGTTGCTTGCCCCTTGTTTTGTAAAACATCGTGACATCTTATCATGCTGTCAATTAATCGCCGACATCTTTCTTGGGAAATGGACAGCCATGCAGTACGCACAACGTCCCACAATTCAACACTATTCGATGGTTTAGCCTTATGTACAGCAGAGATCCGGTGACTGTGCACGCCAAGGCATAACCACAATATTGTTGTCAGAAAACCATTGTGCCATCCTTCTTGCCGTATGCTTCGGGTCGTTGTCTTGTTGTAGGACCCACCTAAGAGGCATTTCCTCCTCAGCATATGGTAACATAACATCAGCTAATATTTGCAACTGTCCTGCGCCATAATGCCCCTTATTTTAAAAATAGAGCCCGTCTCATTCCGAGAGAAACTTGCCCAAATCATGATACCAGACCCACCATGCTTAATAGTTTTGTGTACTGTGGACGCCAAGCAATGCTTGTTGGCCGTCGTACGAACTACGAAGAACAATTGTTGCACTGCTATTTTAATGCAAATTGAGAAATTGGTTATTCCTTAAAGATGGGTAATTCCTCGGTAAGTGACAGAACGATTTCTACATTATCGATACTACCAGTACTACAAAACAATATAATGACATCTATCCGTCAATAATGTAAACAATTTGAAAAAGAAATGAACAAATTCTGATTCTCATTGAAAACTGCTATTTTCATGCACAGGTTTGTATATGACCTACCCCGTGGTCATTCTAAGCTTGGTGTTGGATGTCCCGATAAATGAATGGATTGAAAGGTGTTAAGATTCGATATAGGGCGGCATTATATCTGGGGATCTCACGAGAAGAAGATTGTCACAAATTCTGGCCCTTTGCCACGTGCCGTAAATTTAACGTTCGAATTCAACGTTCAGATTTCAAATTCGAATTTTGAATATTAAATAAATAGTAGGAGTAGTATAAGGTTAAAAAGGAATTGCATTTTCTTCCATTCTGCATACGTTGTGTATATAATACGTCTGCAAGTCTGACATATCTAAATATAGCTTTCAATGCGTCTTTCGTTTTAAATTGAACCTAGCGCTGACCCATGTTCAGACTCGAAATTCGAATTTAAACTTTCCCGATTTCGAAATTTCGGATTTCAATGAAATAGAAATCGGATTTAAAAATTTTCGAATTCGGCAGCATTATAGTTTCTACGAGCGTTTAAAATATTAAGAAAAATGTTCTTTATTTATATCGTGTAGTCCCTATTTTCATCGTAAGTCCTGGAATCTTTTGAATCCTCAGGTATATATGTATACGTGGATATCTGTGCTTTTTATATTATTAGGTCAACCCGTGAAACAGGATTTATTCCTTCTAAGATACAATTATTGTCAATCAAACCTTCGAACGATGGTGTATCTTCAAGCGCTTGTTCATTAAACCCCGACGGTTCTTTTTTACTGCACGCGGAGCTCCTCAGCTCATTCAAGACCTGCTACGGCGACGCGAGTGCATAGTTTCGTGACTGCGACGTTCCTTACAACCGGCTCATCGACGTTGGTCGTAAATCAAGCAGTTGCCGAGGAAAGGATTACACAGACTTTCGTTTTCAGCAAATAGCTCTCTTATTGTTGTCGAGTACGGCGTACGTTGCTATCATTTATCTAGTGCCTTCTTCGTTTTTGGGTCAAAGTAAGACGCAGGGCTAGATCTTAAGCTCAAGATCTTGATAATTAAATCGGTTCGATGCGGCTTATAAGAGGCTAATTGCTGAGAAATTATATGTAAATTGCATATAATTATCCAATTTTCCGATGGTAAAATGGAGGAATTATGTTTGGCGGGTAGTTGGAAATTACTTAATTGGAGAATATACTTTCCATATCATTAATAATAATCAGAATTAAACGCATTTTAGTGATACTAAAAAGAAGAAATGGTAATGATATAAAAACTTGATTTAAGAATTAAAATAGAAGTAGTGTAATTTTATTTGAAATACACTAGAATATATGCATGAAAATTATTTTTGAACAGAATAAATTGCTTAGATTAAATATAAAATGTATGGTTAACATTCTTCAGTTAACATAGAAGATATTCAAAGTGGAGAAATAAATTTATTCTTGCTGTTATCTACATGGTGTAGATTTCATTTCAATGTGCTTAGAGTATGCGAATAACAAAATCTACTACTATGATCAAAAAGTATCCGAAATTTCTTATTTAAACGAATCGCGCTTGAGATATTGTCAAAATCATTTTTTTCTAGGTTGGTACATCTGTTAGTTGTTTACATGTCACTTTTAAGCGCAATCTGTCAGATAGTTTGTGCATAATAGTTTTGTAAACAAGTAAGTGTTTGGTGTACTCTGCGAATTTCGCTATGTCGAATTTATTTGAGCAAAGAGTCTGCCTAAAATTTTGTGTTTCTAATAAAATATCATGTGCGGAAGCGTTGAAAATGTTAACGGTAGCCTACGGGGGCTCGACAATGTCGAAAACACAAGCATACGAGTGGTACAAAGAGTTTAAAGCTGGCCGTACTGTGGTTGATGATTTGCATCGTTCCGGTCGCCCATCCACCTCTGTGACTAACGAAAACATCGAAAAAGTTAAGAAAGTTGTGCTCGAAGATTGTCGTGTGAGCATCAGGAAGATAGCAGCCGATCTTGGTGTCTCGTTCGGATCGGTGCACAGCGTTATGCACGATGTTTTGGGCATTAAACGAGTTGAAGCGCTGCTTGTGCCGAGAGTGCTGAATTTTTTGCAGAAACAGCATCCGCATTGCTGTCGCTAAAGAAATGCCAATTTGACCAAAAACAACGTTAATATCGTTCCCCAAGTTCCGTATTCACCTGACATGGCCCCGTGTGATTTTTTTCTGTTCCCACGACTCAAGTTACCACTTCGCGGAAAGCGTTTTGAGACGATTGAGGCGATAAAGAAGAATTCGCAGAAGGAGCTGAAGGCGATTCCAAAATCGGCATATGAAAAGTCTTTTGAAGTTTCGAAGAAGCGTTGGAGTATGTGTATTGCTTGCGATGGAGGTTACTTTGAAAGAAATAAAATAAATATCGATGAATAATTGAACCGTTTTCATTTTATTGACAAATTCCGGGTATTTTTTGATCATAAGTAGATCATGAGTATAGACTTTCGCGGCTGCTTTCCATTGAAGTAGTATTTTTCGGGTTTCGGTGATAGTAGGTTCAACGAAACGTCAAGTAGATTAATGTAACAAATACTACAAAACTTATTTTATTTAACTTGTTGGTAATGAAGTAATAATTTTTATTCTTTGTCACAATAGGAGTGCTAACAATTGGTAATGTATTGCTGTTCTTTTGACGTAATTCTTGATGTTGGTGCCTTAAAGGCAGCCTCACTGTAAGACAGAATGCAGTCGTTGATAGTACTTTACATAAAGCAAACTATAGACCAATCACAGCTTTAAGCAATATGAGGGCATTTTAAAAAAATAAACATGACGATATTTGTTGCCTGTGAATGCCTGTGAAGGCTACTATTAATTATATCTTGATAAGAAGTGGTGACGGGGGCGGTGCCAAATAGACCTGAGAGAAGCTGCCGTTTTCCTCCGGGCAGGTTCGAACCGTAGACTGCTACTCTTTTGCAGTGTACAAACCACATGAAGTGCGAATACTTTTGCCACGGTAAATCATTAAATCATTTTAAGAATAAAAAATGTGGAAACAAAAGTAATTGAACTATCCTCTAGGTTTCCGGGTTGGAACCGCGTCGTTGTCGTAGCTTTAGCTGTCGTAGCTGTACACACGTTTGTAGCTTTCCACACTGGCTGAAAGTCAGTGTGCAGTTATAGCCTTGAAGATGTCATATATGAGTGTGGACGAAACGTCGGCTAAAGTTACGACAACGACGCGGTTCCAAATCGGAAACCTAGAGGACGCGGTTCCAAACCGGAAACCTAGAGAATGGTATTATTGACGACCGCAGAAGTCTACGAACCAAAAAATTATTGAAATAAATAAAAATAAACTTACCCCATAATCCCCTACAAATATAACAGTTTCAGACACTGGATATCATGAAAATATTTAATATTTTAATGTAAATCTCCACATCGTAATTAAAAATTGACAGAATATAAAAGTTACTGTATAACAAAATCAACACCGTTTTAACAGAATACTACATAAAATTAAATTTCAATTATTTTATTGAAATATTCATCAATATTTCTACATGCTTAAAATGCCGCCTTTTATCATCGATTTCAATTAAAATTCTACTTTATCCACCGTTTAAAATGCAAGTATACAGTACTTTGTTCCGCAAATAAATTTTCAGATTATTTGAATTTAATTGTAGGTGTAGACCTTTCACTGAGTCAATACTTACAACATTTACTGTTTAATATGCAATAAACACACAATAAATCATCTATTTCTAACGCGTAAATCTTTTTCGACAGTAATATGTTTGCAAGAATGTTTGCATGTGGGTGATACTCGGATTCTCGGGTATACATAAATACCAGATGAAATAAATTGTGTATAATTTCACAAGGCGGTAATAAATATGTTTAGTCTGCATATTATTTTTAAATTTATGTTTAAGTTAGGTTGTGGTACTCGAGGATTTTGTTACTTATAAATTACATATTTCCTGTTTTTCGCTTCAACAAACGAATATAAGTGTAATCTCGAAAATACCCGTTTAAATATCTTAGAATGACCGAAAAAGCAATTTAGGTAGCGGTAAGTAAGATTTCTCGATGTTTATGCGTACTTTAACTACCATTTCGGCGCCTCAAGTATATAATCGTAACAACTGTATTCCCAGAAAACCGCAAATAATCCCGCTCTAAAACGATGGATAAATCTAAGAAAGTATACATCACAGTTTATATTGAAGTAAACTCTAGCCAGAAATAAAGTTGATCAAATAGATAAAATTATTTATTTAACAGATTGAAGTTTGATATATGAAGCTAACAGATCTGTAGTTGTTGAAAATAAAGGAGAGTTCGTAATACTTTTCAGACCAAATATAATTTCAGTAATAAGCTTGATTTTACATATTACACCTTAGTGAGAAACACAAAAAAGAACTAATATGCGTGTTACAATTAGCTGGATGGTTAAGAAAAGAGTACTCTTAGATTTAAGGTATGAGGGTAGTGTGAGAAGTTCCCAGCCTAACACTGAAACACGTAGTTTTTTGTCAAATTCAGTCCTATTTCTCAACATAATCTTCTTCTAAGTCTGCACATTTTTCCAAGTGATGTCCCCATCTCTTTAATCAGTCCAAACAGTAACCAAAAATTAATGCTAATATAGCTCATGGTAATGGTGGAATCATTCGCGGCAAAAAACAAAGCGAGAAAGGGAAATGCGCTAGCCCACGGACATGTTTCTGCCTACTCGGAGTCACCAGCGTGGCTCCGAACACGATTCCTTCCTCGCCATTGTTTTTCATTACTTTCTGCAAACAGCACCAAAATATATTTTTTGGCGTCACCTAGCGCCAAGAGATATAGTCATGCCGCCTAGAAAGCAACGACAGAAGCTCGGAATGCAGATGCCCACCACCAAAAATACACATGAAAAAATGCCTAGTGACAAAATTTATGCTAATATAGCTCATTGTATTGGTGAAATCATTCCCGGCAAAAAAGAATGCGAGAAACACTGGGTAGGCAGAAACATGTCTGTGGGGTAGTGCTTTCCCTTTTCTAGCTTTCTTTTTCTGCAAAATAGACGCTTACGAATGCGATAGCCTCCTCATTCGATGGAAATGTGTTTTCCAAGCAAAACTTTAACTTTAGGAAATAAAAAAGGCGCTGGGGACCGGATTCGGTGAGTAGGGTGGGTGGTGTATCAATTCTAACCCGAATTTGTGAATTTTTCCATAGCCACCACTGAAGTGCAAGTGTGAATTATCTTGGTGGTGGTCTTTTCTTCTTCTTCAAATGCGGTCGGTTTTCCGAAATTTCTGCCCTTCAGCTTGTCAAGTAATGATGCGTAGAATGCCCTCGTTATTGTTTTCCCTTTTTCAAGATAGTTGATTGACACAACTCCATGACTATTCCAGAAAACAGCCGTCATCACTTTCCCGGCCGATGGAGCACTCTAGTCCACTGTTTCGGCTATGAACTGGCTTCAAGGTGTACTGGTGTATACAAATTTCATCTACTGGTGTTAATCGATGCCAAAAGTCCTACTTATTTTGCTTAAACTGCTTCAATAGGGATTTGAAAATGTTAATTAATAAATTAAAAATAATGGAAAGTAATTACAACAGTTAAACATAAGTTTTGACGTAACCTTACCTTACCTGGACTGGTTTATTGGGCGAACAAACCAGTCCAGATATTTAAACCAAAGCGACATTGGCGACTTCTAGGCATCATTAAATGTGGATTCTCATAACTCCAGTGATGTTGATTAGGAATATTGAAAATACCATCTTGAGTAAATAAATATTCATGTGTCGATAGAATGGAATCTTAGATGTTTAGATCGAGATTTAAATACCATTCACAGAACGCTTGCCGAAGTGGATCATTATTATCTTCTAAATATTGGACTCTTGTGAAATGATATGGATGCTGTTGGTCGCGTCTCAGAGCACGCCATACGCGGACATGATTTGTTCTCAATTCTCTTGCAACGCACCTAGCACATCTTGAAGGATCGTTTCTTATCAAATAAATTACTGCATTTTCACGTAAGCGAGGACGGTCAGCATTTCTACGTGGTTGTGCAACGCACCCGGTGGAAAAAATTCTCTCTTCTAGTCTTCTAAAGACATTAGCATTTGGCAGGCGACGCCCAGGAAATTGCATCGAATACAAGAGTAGAAATGTCAACTAGTTATTTACGCACCACATTTGTTTTTATAATGATTGCAAAGCCCTCTTGGCTCATGTTTAGTCATGTTTTATTTTATTTCAGTTGTCTAACATTAAAAATGTTTACATGTTTTATTTTTATTTTTTGTTTAATTTCTATAAATCAGAAAATATTGGTAACATTAAAAAATAATAAAGGAACATTCGTTTTAGTTTTTGCTACTTAACGTCATCCCCTATATAATTGAGCCTACATTTTTATGATATTTGGGGTCCTCACTTGGTAACTATTATACTATTACTGTTATTATATCTATTAAGGCCTACTGTGGTCTACATTACATCATATTCTACTAATTGTTTCGTGTTTTCCCATTATCTGGGACATTATCATGGAATATGGGATATCATTATTTACCTGGGATATTTTTAAAAAATTGTTGCCCAAAGTTTTTTTTTAAGTTTTTCTCAGAAAGCAAATCTTTAGTCTTTTGTATTAACGTTTAGATGTACATTTTTCATTTACTTTCAAGTCAACATCCTACCTTAAGGGTTAACTTTTAAACATTCCTCATAATAATCATGCAATACTCTCCTAATAGAGTAAAATAGTTCTTCTTAATGTAGTCCATAGTTACATGATTGGTTGAAGGAGAAGGAGTCAAGATGACATGTTAACATTGGTTAAGCTTTCTGTGTAGTCATAACGATAGCTCATCTACCAATAAAATTGTATGCAGCTTTTATCTGCTGATCTTTTAAAAGTTTCTAAACTCTGTGCTTTCTTCGGGCGATTCTTCTTTACAAAGCTAAAGTCACAGTTGAAGATGTAGCGGTAGAAGTGAGATTAAGTGGCGATCAATCTGAAATTTAACGAATCATTCAACACACTTATTCCAACGTTTTTTAAATAATACTATGCCTTCAAAGAAAAAGTATTTTAGTAATTCTGCAAAATACAACTCCATAGTGTTTTCCAAGTCATCATTCGATAGAAAACGACGACCTTTCAAGTGTCTTTGAGTTTTGGGAAAAGATATCAGTCATAGGAGGCGAGGTCGGAACTGTGAGGTGGATGTTGTAATTCCTCAAAGCCGCATTCATTGACTACTACTTGAACAATTCATGCTTTATGCACCCTGCAGTTGTCGTATAGCAGAAGAGTCTTCTGAGCACAATTATTGTGGCGTCTTTCAAGTTCCTGTGTCTATGTAGACATTCCCCGTTATTGTAGTCCCTTTTGGCATATACTCAATTGAGAGAATCCCTTCCGCGCCCTAGAATACTGTGGCCATCACTTTCCCAACGGAAAATTGCGTCATCGCCTTCTTAGCTGGTCGAGAGCCGTTATGAAGTGGTGTATCCAGGTCTATTAGGATAATTCGGTCTCAATTCTCCTCGTAAATTTGTCATCTACACAGTTTTTATTCGGGACTGAGTAGCCTGGGAATGCTCATTCCCGCATCTTCGTGTAGAATTTTAAAAACATTTCTGATATTTATATTTATCTAGCAGTAACTGAAAGTTTTTCTCAGTGGTCAGTCAATACCAAATCGTCAAATTCGTTGATGATTTCTTCAGTTCGTGCTTCCATAAGTCTTGCCCACTTTGGGTGTTCATGAATAGATTCCCTGCCCCATTTGTACTGCTTGCGCCAATATTTCATTTGGAAATGGGGCGGACTATTTTCTCCCGTACACAGTTACCATTCTCTTATGGATATTCTTCGGGCTACTGCCTTATATATATAAATGATAAATGTTACGCGATAAGCTTGGCATAAGAAAATTGTCGCAATAGCATATTGTTTTCATAGCTAGGTGGATAACATAAAAAGCTCGTGTAAAACGTATGAGTCTATTCTTATTGTTAGTTACAAAATAATACAATTCTTGTATGGCACGTAACATCCATAATAGAGATATTTATCGACACTTGGAACTCGGATCTACCACAATAGGTTGCTAAAGAGATCTTAAACACGAAGATCAACGTATGTGTAAACTTTCACGATTTGACAGTGAAGTAGCAATATTGATTATCAGCGCTTTTACTTGCTTCTACATCACGTCGCCAGCAATATTTTCACCCCAAGATAAGAGTTATGCAATCCCGCAGTGTGTTTGCTCTTCCATTTACGAGTTTCCATAAAAACATTTTGATTTTTCAAATCGTAAAGATTACGCGAACTCTGCTTGACATTTATCTACATACTCACGTCCAAAGACATATTTCTTTGGATAAGTTGCTATTCTCATAAGAATAGCGATTTTTTATAAAGTATTAAATCGATCTCTTTTATCAAATATTTATATAGAGAGCTGATCTGTGCATGTTTACATTTCATTTTTTTGCGTTAAAAAGAGCTCGCAAATAAGTAAGTAGTCAATAAGACTGTTAGCATTTGACAGGTTAAACGTTTACATACTCATAAATAATGTAATATCTTGTAATTGATCTTCTTTTCATGCATTAATTTGTTTATTATTTGACGTATAACTGCATTAGTTGCAGTGATTGACAGGACATTTATCCATCGAGGAGACTTTCAAGTGCGTAAATTAATACTCTCTTTACGCTGCTATAAATAGATTGATGTGTGCGACTTCTGCATCAAAGAGAAACCCGGAAAATAAATGTTGAAGTAAACTCGATCATTGTAACTTGTTTGTTGTGTGGTACTTCTTTTGATGTGCCACACGAGCACTTTACACACGATGGAGTTCTGTATCTGTTTGCAAATGGAATTTCTTTCTTATTCCTTTATTGAACAAGGCAGTCGTAACTTGTACAGTTATATTGGACAACATTTGTTTCTAAATTTATATTTTTAAGTGTTTTGAATGTTTTAAATAGAATGGTAGTGGGATACTCTTTTAGTTTCTTAAGTTTAATTATTAACTGGGTGTAAATTTTGCTTCTTATTTAAAATCAAACGGATAGCTCTAAATCATTTTAACGGTTAATTTCCCATTGTTTTATTATTCCAGTAATTCCAATATTTCATCAACATTATTAAAAGAATTTCTATTTAGGTAACTTGTACTTTAGTTGTATCTTACATACATAACATGGAAATTGCAACACCAAGAAGGGGTGCGAATTTTTTAACCAAACTTGGCAGCAACGTATAACTATTCAAAGGTAATAATTATAATTTCAATGAAAAAGAACAAAAGAGTAACACAATTTAATTTAATTTTTATTATCTGCTACATATCAAAAAGGTTTCACGTACCGTATTGCTTCATTTTGTAACAACCTTCCTATACATTTCAAGTCACTTAGTGTAGCATCTTTCAAGAGTAGATACAAACAATACCTGTACCGGCGTCAATAATGTGAAAATTATCTCATTCCCTTTTTGTTTTTAATTCATGGGTGATATATGAATTGCTAATTATCAATGTGAACTATTGAATAAGTAATGTACAAGATATTCAATATATGTACGGGGGTAAGTCAAAAATTACTTACACTTTTAGTTCTACAACTGTATTAAATAAAGATAGGTGTACAACAGATTATTTTTCGATATACTCTCCACCTTTACCAATGCACTTGGCCCAGCGAGCCACAAGCTTCCGTATGCCTTCGTGGTAGAAGGTTTTCGGTTGGTCGTCAAGCCATTTTTGCACCGCATCCCGAACGTGTCTGAGGCAAATCGTGGATAATTTGATAGGCAGAACCGTGACTGATGTTTAAAGAATTTGCTGTAACCATCTCTCGAGCTTGCTGAATGTTGTCGTCGGTGGTCGAGCTTGGCGGCCGTCCAGTTCCCCCTTTTTGTGTTACGCTCGTGCGGCCACTTTGAAACACTTCGATCCACAAAAAAACGCTTTTACGAGATAAAGCACTGTCCTCGTATTGTGACAAAAGTCTCCGGTGAATTTCAGCGCCTTTCACGCCCTCTGACCATAAAAATCGGATCAATGCTCGTTGTTCCTCTTTGGTGCAAACTAATAGCGGAGCTGACATGCTTATGCTGTTGTAGCTAGCAGACAAATGACGCGATCGTGACTAAATTCCGCACACATGACCACAGAGGCGCCAACTCAACGCATGCGCAAGAGGCCGCCACTACGATAACCTTCAAAGCTTGTTATGGCGGAAGTGTAGATAATATTTGACTTACCCTCGTAGTAAGCCGTTTTCTTTTGTAAACGGATTAAAAAACAGACATATCTGAATCCGACCTTTTATATGTTGTATATGTTGAGGTTAATAAATGCATTAGTATTATTAATAATAATGTGTCCCCCCCCCCCCCCCATATTAGTTTCACCCTTCGTAATATTGATTCCAGTAGGTTGTCGATGTCCCCTTGGTGTATGCTGTCCCAAGCAACTTGCAATTCATGCCGAAGAGCTAGCTTCCAGTGTTTGTGGAGGATTCGCTAAATTCCTCAGTTTTCTCGTGTTTGATTGGTGAGAGGTCGGGAGATCTATTGACATGGGCTTCTTCGAACCGGTATAGCGCTGAGCGTTCATGGTATCTGGGATGAACACCAACTAAGACCTACTCCCACATGCATAGCACCCCATACCAAAACCCCCACGGCTTGGTGCACACGCCTTTCAACAGAAAACTGAATATCGCGACGTTCCGCACGTTTTCGTCTGATCTTCCTGCGGCCATCTTGCATTCCTACACAAAATCGAGATTGATCACTCTGGGGTCCCACGTTCCAGTGCATTTGCAACCTACACCTGTTGCTGTCGGTGTTGAGACATAAGTGGTAACACAAGATAAAGTCGATAGAATTGCAAGCCGAAAGCGCTGATTCAACGATAAAAGAAGGCTGGAAGGGTCAAAGGACGATCTTCATTACCTAACTATAGATCAGCAATTGACCTGGTACTGGAGAATCGGTCGCTTAGTACTAGGCGCTTAGGCGAAGGTGATGGTCCTTCACCTCATTAGTTCTTCTTCGGCTCCCGGCTCCTCTTCAGCGCGATAACAGCGCATGATGGTGGATTGGTTCTGGTTAAGGCGATTTGTAATTTCCCTGAACGAAAAAACCTTCACGCAAGCCAACAATTCATCCTCTGTCGAATTCGCTCAACTGGCGGTAATTTCCACGTTGGCGCGCTCTAGGCATAATCTAAACCCTCAAAACACGTTAAACAAACGTATGACAAGGGAAAAGTGTCTGATATGCCCCCTTTGAAAAGTTATACGTTTCTGCCAGGTTTGGTAACAAAATTCGCACCCCTTCTTGGTGTTGCAATTTTCAAGTCATGTAGCATATTTTGTATCGTTGTGTAATTATATTGGTGGGTGTTTGTAGCACAGTAACGAATATTTCAGGTGTATCTTTCTGAAGAAATAAGCAAATCTGTAGACAATGCCTTCCTTTATACTTTCAAAATTTGGCGTTATGGAATATTTCTGGACCTGTGATGGACTCGGCACATTATTTTCTGCAAAATTTCGCTATTAGTCGTACAGATCAAGAAAGTAAAGAAAGTAAAAAACATGATTTCGACAACACAAAAATTTAAATTTCGAACAGGTAATCGTGTGAATATTGGAACGTTTGTACTTTGCACTGCGACATTATGGACGAAAATCAACACATCAATAGATTTTTTCAGATTACTGTGAGTGTATAGATACAAATTGAGAACCCAAAATAAGTTAAAATTTTTGCAGTTTATCTTGCCGGTATCCAGAGGCAGGTCGTGACTCTTTGACGAGGGGGGCGCGGTTATAAAAAATATGGGAAATCTTACCTTTAGCTTACAATCCGCGCACTGCATATTTACTTTTAATGTGTGTTTGAACGTCGCCCATCCTTAACTCGTTTAAATCCCCAAAAGTGCTTATAAATTCTGCCATTAAAGATATGTATATGTAAATGTATGTAATTACCACCTGACACCAATTTGTTACATCTGTAGGTTCGTCACACAATAAATCGAAATTTTTAATTTGACTTGAAATTTCTATTCTGCAAACAACAAGCATAGAAATACACGTGGAAAGAATGCCTAGTAACAATAACCAAAAATTAATGCTAATATAGCTCATGGTATTGGTGGAATCATTCCCGGCAAAAACAATGTAGCAGAGAAAATAGCGCTAACACATGAACATGTTTCTGCCTACCCGGCGTCATCAGCATGATTCTGAGCACAATGTTCTGCTGCTATAATTGCGTTTGCCTCTCGGTTTATGCTGCTAATCTCCAATGTCTCCATGTCTTGCTACCCTCCGGGACGACGTGACTGTGTCTCTTGGCGATAGGTGTCGCCGAAAGACATATTCACTGCTGTTTTGGAGATTAGCAGCATAAACCGAGAGGCAGACGCAATTATAGCAGCAGAAGATTGTGCTCAGAACCATGCTGATGACGCCGGGTAGGCAGAAACATGTTCATGTGTTAGCGCTATTTTCTCTGCTACGTTGTTTTTGCCGGGAATGATTCCACCAATACCATGAGGTATATTAGCATTAATTTTTTTGGTTAACAAGCATAGAATCTAAACTTTTGTTTTACATTGTACGAATTTGAAGTTCTTTTAAAAATACTATAATTATTTAAATGTTCTTGGAGCGTCAGATTTTAAAAAGTGCAGTAATATAAATGAGCTATCAGCTGGAACTCAATTTACTTGTTTTAGTTTTAATTAAAAAACTTGAGAATATGCAAATGGCAATTAGTTTTTATCGATATAGCAGAAATTACAATACTTCTTTCACTGTATCTACCGAATAGAAATTAATCAACAGTAGCTTGCTGACATAATGAAAAGCAAATATATTGGTAGTTAAAAGAGTTTTACGCATTCACGAAAGCATCCCGCATTTTTACGTATTTTTTTTCCTTTTTGTAATCTTACCCGGGAACATACAGCATGTTGATTTACAGTATCGCAAACAAGTGTTGTAATTACAAGAATATTTGTTTACCCCGTATTTTTTTTCTGAAGCACCGACTCGTGTTTATCTTCATCTAACTTTCGTCCGAAGTCTATTACGGCAACTGTAAAAATATTTGTGAAATTCGTATCCTGCAGTGAAAAATGTTTAATTACCAGTAAGCCATTCCCGTTTTTTTCGTCTCTTTTGAAGAACGCCAAGCATCTCGTGAATTTCATGCATGTAAACAGTTTGCGATCTGCGAGAATTTGCTTCGTGAACAAGTCTCTTACACATATACATACATACATGGTTAACAAGCCGCCTCTTGTAAATTAACACGCCTTAAATTAACACATCTCATTGCCTGTTCCAAATTAAAAAAGGGAAATTGTTTCTGTTAGCGGCTAATAAACGCCGAAAGGATTGACAAAATCGTCTGGTGCATACAAATGTCACTCTTAAAAGAAGACGAGAAAACATGACTAAATTGCCTTGTCTTGGATTAATAATAGTGTATCCTTGCGAATGAAGTCATGTTATTTATTGTCGTTGATGATTATAGGTTAAGAGAGTAATTTTTATTTCGGTTATGGTGATTCAATTGTTCTAATGTGTAAACAGTCATAAGAACGTTCATCTATGGCCTACATGATGTCAAGGTTCAAATGTTTTAGGCTATAATTTGGTAGATAAGTCGATTACTTTTAATAAAATTCTAGTAGCACGAATGTACCTAGTAAATACAATATGATTATTAAAAGAGGGGGTCATGTTTTTTTTTCAATTATTCCAATTAAACAAGACTGGATTTTTTGTTGGCGACAGATAAGTGAGACAGTAATGATGGGGGAAGATAAAGTATACATGCGCGCAGTCGATATGGAAAAAGCTTTTGATACGTTGCCCAGGGAGCGGATCTGGAGTTATATGGAAGATTACGGTGTCACAGTAGGATTACAGGAAGCTATCCAAGACCTATATAGGAATACGGCAATTATTGTCAGGACAAGGGCAGAAAAGACCAGGCAGTTCTTTACCAAAAACGGAGTTAGACAAGAAGGAATTTTTAGCTCTCTACTTTTCATAATGGTCTTAGATCAAATGGCAAGGAAGGCGAACAGAGATAACAAGGGTTTCCGAGTGGGCGTGCGAAAGCTACAGCATATAACGGTAAGTGCGCAGACGATCTGCTGCTGTTTGCGTTAAGTGCCAAAGAGTTAGAGAGGGCGACTGAGAGATGGAATATTGTTATGAAGTAGTACGGCATGAGGATAAAACGGGGGTGATGGTAATCTCAAGAGAATTCGAAAACATAAGCATACATAGTGATGGGCAAAGCAGACAAATCTATTGAAATAATTGGGATCATGGTTCGGACTAAAGGAGATGTTGAACGTGATATATGTAGATAACAAACTGAAAAATGCAACTAGAATGTTCCTTGCGCTTAGAAATTAACAAAGCCACAAAAGTTAAGATATACAAGACAGTGATGGTGCCAATTTTAGTGCATGGAAGTGAATCCTGTGTTTTGAACGAGAAATTGAAATCAAGAATTCAAACCTCATTATTCCAGTTCGTTTTTCTCATTGCTTCGTTTAACCTTCTACAATATTCTTTCCTAACCTCCTCAGATCGTAATTTGTATGCTTTGATACTTGCTTGCGTATAGTTATGATACTTGCTTGCGTATAGTTATTCTCTTCACACTTTGTATTTACTGTCTGTTCCTTCCATTTTCTTAATCTAGCTCCAACAAAGAAATGATCTGACCCGATCTCATACCCTCTTTTGACACGTATATCTGTTCTGCACTAACACTAAGTCTATAATCGATTTTTTTATTTCGGGAATCCATTATCCGTGTGCATTTGTGTTGGTAAAATGTATTTCTAACTCGCATATCATTCATAGTGCAGAAATCAATTACTCTGTGTCCGTTAGTGTTCCATTACCCATTCCCCAACGTGCGCAACATCATTGAAGAGAAATTGCATGTGACTTGCCGTGAGATAGAGGCACATTTCGGCATATCCGAAACTGCAGTATATTCGATCTTGTATGAGCATTTAGGTGTGAAAAAGATCTATTCCCGATGGATTCTGCATAATTTGACCCAAGCACAAAAAAGGCTTGTTAATTGGTGTAAGGAAATGCTCAAACAATTCGATAGTGGAACAAAATCCGTATACAACATCGTAACGGGTGACGAAACTTGGATAGATTCACATAAGCGGAAAACTAAGCAACAATCAACTGTTTGCGTGTTCCTAGATGAACCGAATCCAACAAAAGTTGTTCGTAGACGAAGTATTTCCAAGAAAATTATTGCTTGTTTCTTCCGTTGTACTGGACATGTCGCAAGCATTGCTTTGTAGGATCGAAGAACAATTAATGCTGAATGGTATACAACAATTTATTTGCCAGAAGTCATCGATGAAATCAGGAAAAACAAACAAGACAACGCCAGTTCTCACACAGCACGTCACACAATTGACTATTTGAAGGAAAAAAACATCGAATTAATGTTTCATAGCCTGTATTCATCTGATTTATCGCCTAACGACTTCTTTCTGTGCCCGAATGTCAAACAAAAAATGCGTGGACAGCAAGTTTTATCACCTCAAGAAGCTGTTGAAACGTTTAAAACCCATGTTTGAGAGATACCGCCTTCAGAGTGGAAAAAGTGTTTCAAAAATTGTTTCGAAGGCATGCAAAAGTATATAAATCTTAATGGCGAATATTTTAAAAAACAACAAGACGTTTTGTACCAAAAAAAATCAATTTTTTTGTTTTTGAAAAAACTTAAGAGGTATCCTTCGTACAACGCCTCAGATGGTATGGCGTACTTTTCCGGCTAAGAAATCAAAAATGAATGTAGAATTTGAAATTTAACTAAATTATCAATTGGCGGTTCTCAAGTAGAATATACTTGATTGCACTTATTACTTAGCTTAAAGATAAGGTTAATAAAAACAATATAAGTATTGAGAAATACTGGGAAAGTGATATGCTATTTTATTAGACCTGATATAATATTGAGCAATATCCAGTTGTTAGATCAGCAGTAATGATAACTGCAATTGACTTTAATAGCTTAGTGATGGACATAGACCCTGTTTTTCACAAAAACAAATCATTTTGTTTGTTGTTTCTTATAATTGAGGCGTCTAAATGATCTAGCATGTCAAATATTTATTTTACATTGTTTTGCTACTTGCCTCTTTACATAAATTTGTTTACTTTATACGTAAGATGTCCTGATGTGTAATATCATGGAAATTCTACAATTTACAATGAATTTCCCTGTTTATCCATTATACAATAGGCTTATATTCTACCTTTCAGTAAATATTTCCTTATTTACAAATTCTACATTTACTTTACTTTCCTCATATTTAAAGGAAAATGATAAATTGAATGAAGTTAAAGTAACCGAGTGTTGAGGTGCATAGAGGGGGTGTGCAGGAGTGACAAAATCAAAAATAGCGATATACTGGAGAAGTTAAAAGTGACACCATATAAAAATAATAGAACAGAGGCAGTTAGATTGATTCGGGTACCTGGTGCGAATTGAGGAGGACACTTTAGTGAAAGGCGTTGGGTTCAGATGGGAAGAGAAGAAGAGGCAGGTCAACGACAACATGGAACATAACAGTTGGCAAGTTGTTTCGGGTAAGAGGAGCCACGTGGACGAAAAACTGAAAGGACAGCGAAAAATAGAATGGCATGGAAGAGCTTCTATAAGAAGTAACACTTTACCTCGGTACCTTACGGTAACTGAGGAAGCGGATAAGTAAGTAAGTAGTTTTTATGTAATAATAATAATACTAATAATAATGTTTTATTTCCCAAAATTACAGGAAAGTCATATGTTAACATACTTCAAATAGAAACGAAATTTATAAATTCCTCTACATCGTAAAAGGCATTATCTAATAAATGTTTTTTTACTAATCAAGTACTCGAACTCTGTGGTACTGGAACACTGAAACAGTTCACTAAAACCCTTGCCACAATACTTCTCTCGCACTGGACGTACGTTTCAATAGTCAAGCTATCATCATCAATAATGTAAACAGATAAACTCTTCATTAATAAACAACCACACATATTGGAATGTATTTCGAGAACTTCTTGATAATAATATCAAACTAACAGTACCATTGAGAACAGCTAATGAACTTGAAACAGAAGCTGCCAATTTCACAGAACTTATACAACAAGCTAGTTGGAACAGTACACTAGAGATGAAGCAGAGAATAGTAGGCAATAATTACCCGATAGAAGAAAAAATACGGGCAAGAAAGAAATGGCAGAACACTGGATCACGAGAAGATAAGACAGTTTTAAATCAGCTAACCCAAAAACTCAAGATAGAAATAATTAAAATTAAAAACGAAACTATAAAAAATTACCTTCTGGAGTTGACCTATGAAGCTGACACAGATTGCTCTTTGCGGAAGGCCACAAAAAAGATCAAAACAACAACATCTTTCTGTCTGCTACTGAGAAAGCCAAACAACACCTGGGCAAAAAGTGGTAAGGAAAAAGCTTTCGCTGAATACTTGGCAGATATCTTCCAACCTAATGAAACTGGTGACGGTTGTCACTGACCAGAAAATAACCAAAAATATGAACTAGATATTGAACATGTCACGCCGAAATAAGTAGCGAAAGAGATTGGATCTAACCTGATTTCTAAAAAAGCCTCAGGGTATGATCTTATAACTGGAGAGATCCTTAAGGAACTACCACCAAAGGACATTGTCACACTGACATATTTGACCAATACAGCATTCAGGCTCAGATACATCGCAAGCATATCAAAGATATCTGAAGTCATTATGATCCAAAAACCTGGCAAAAGTGCAAATAACCTAGCATCCTTGATCTATTTCCTTGTTGCCTATAGTTTCCAAGCTATTTGAAAAACTCTTCTTAAAAGACTCGAGATTATCATAGAAAAAGAGAAATTGATCCCAAAACACCAATTTGGATTTAGAAGAAAAAGAAACAAAGAAAAAAAACTTAAATTTAAGATAAGTATAATGTACTGGATGATTGGATGCAAGTCCCTTCTATCTATACAAAACAAGCTAATGATATACAAGCAAATACTGAAGCCTCTATGAATGTATGGAGCATAACTAATGGGTTGTGCTGCTGACACTAACATAAAGCGTATTCAGATATTCCAAAACAAAATCCTTAGATATATAGTTGATGCACCTTTCTGTGTAAGAAACCATGATCTACATAGAGATCTACAAATACCTATGGTTTCGGATGTGATCAAAGCGATGGTTACAAAACGCACAGATCGACTCGCCACACATATAAAAATCGAAGCAAGACAGTTTCGTGATGACAACCCGCCACTACGAAGGCTTAAGCGTAAGCGACCCTTTGCGTTAGTGGAGTGAAATTGTGCTAATGAAGGCAGAGTATAGTGCAGAGAACAAAACATGGACAATTTCTACTTACCACAATTGACAGAAGTACACCGCCGCGACGACATACACATCTGTGTTAAGTGCTGGTGGAAAGTGATTAAAAACAGCGCAATGTATGCAGTCAGTGCCTTGCTATTATTATTTAGCCTAAGTTAAAAACTACATGTAAGCCATTGGACAGACAGTAGATATATGTTAGTATTAAGTTAGGATAAGGAAGATATCTAAAGCTAAAGAAAAATAGCTGGTTAGTCTGCAATGACTAGTTGCTGTAGAATGACATGTAAATGCTCTATTAATAAAAAAAAACTTTCATTAAACCTACAATGCTCAACAGTTACTATTTGTTTCCTATCTGATAGATAGGATTCCATTAATTTCAGAGGATCTTCTCTTATTCCATAAAATTCTGATTTATTAAGCAAGATTGTGTGGGAAATACAATCTGAAGCTTTTGACAAGTCTAATAGAGTAGCCGATGTTTTATTAAATTCGTCAAATCCAGCAATCACGCTGTCTATTAATTTACAAGTCGCATCCGTAGTTAACTAGTTCTTTAAGTAGCCATATTGATGTTCAGAGAAAAGCGACATACCGCTATAGTAATCAAGTAGTCGATTCCTTAGCACTTCTTTAAATATTTTGGAAAAAATAGGTAGGATAGATGTAGGCCGATAGCATCCCGAATCATTTCTTCCCCCATTCTTGTGTAATGGCAAAATTGTTGCTATTTACTTAACTCTTGTGGAAAAATATTTTCATCTATACATATATTCAACAACTTCACAAGTGGTTCTGAAATTGATACAGATACATGTTTAACTACGCTGTTTTCAACTTATTATTTGAATTTCCTATGAAATTAAAATTGAAATCTTTTGCATTATCCAGATGCTGCAGTTTGCTGTATTCGATTTTAATTCGATAAGAGTGGTGTAGTTAATTTATTGGTTGTAAAAACTGTCCAAAAATTCATGACAAGCACAAAAAGCAGGACGATTATATCATGCTGAAGATATTTTCATAATGAACAACAATTTTAGGAGCCTACAGTGAACTGTTGATAAACTGGTAAAATGAATTGATGTTAATCAAAAGAATGTTAACAGCTACAATTAAAAGAAAATTAATGATATTAAAACCTGCCATCATTGGGATTGTATCTTAAAAAGACATTTCTTATTTAAGAGCGATGCTTCTTATTTCTAAATCAGTGTATATGCAGATATTAGTAATCATCACCTCATCTAAGTTATTGAAAACATAAAAGACTAAGGTGTGACCAGAATGTTAAATGCCTATTAAACCTAGCATACAGCTGTTAAATCATTTATGAGATCTTTACGCGTGAATGAATTATGGAAATGTTGAAATTTATAACACGAAGATATATGCATACATATACATACATATGTACAGATGATATTCTAAAGATGAAAGAATTGATATGAGATTCTTTCACCTCTTTAGAAATTTGTATATTATACAACATTGCATCAGCTGCTTCTGAATTTTTAACAAGGCAAACATTTGAGATTGCTTCTGAACTAACGCTTGAGAAAGAAATTCGTTCAAAAACATATTGTTCGCATTTAAACTAATTGTATGTATGTGTGGTATATTTTTATAGACGCATAAGTAAGTACAGGAAGTTACTGTTTATACCTCCTGCCATTTTATGTTTTCTTTTGAGAAGCCGAATATTCTTTTTGTCAATTCTTTTCTTTCTTCGGTTCCTCCAGACGTCTTGATATTCTCAAGCTGTTGTTTTCGGCCATGTGGGAATTTTCATTCGATGTATGGGACCATATTAAATCCATTTTCTCTACTTTCTCAATACTTTTATTTATGTTTAGTAGATTATCTTTTTTTATTTAAAATTGCCTTGTCTCTTTCGTATGGATTTTAGTTAAATTTTCGTTTTCATTAGATTAGAAAACTGGTTACTGAATAATTAAAGTGGTATTGCAGATTTTATTCTTTTGAGTTTTTTAATTACAGGTCACAATCTTTAACTTTGTTTAGAAAATATCAATTTGTCGCGGGACTATAGTGACGCACATCGCACACTCAATTTCGGGCTACATGGGAGCTCCGGGTTCGCAACATTCAGAGTAGAATTTTTCGTGCTTTTACTTACACCAAATTTGGCGAATGCTGAGACTGAACATTTTAAGGCCCTTCACAGACACAAGCATAATAGTAATTCATGGACGCCCGATGCCTGATGTAATTGGCGAAAGCTATTGAGGGATGCGATGTTTTGCAAGTGCAGCATTAAGTTCAAATCTACTACTGTGATTGCAAAAACCTTTGTCTAAACACCGCACCCGCTTCTAAATGTGTCTACAAACTGCCGTGTGGTACGTAAAATTGCTCCATCTAGTTGAAAATATACTGAAGCCAAGTCAATTTTGAAATGGCATCGTTCAGGAGGCAGCAATTTATTTAAGATGGTAATATAACAGCTTATCATTTGTAGCTATTTTGATGCTCAATTGGGAACTATTTGAAAGTTCTAATTTAAAAATTGATTGCGGCGAACTGCAAACAAGGGCATTTTGCCTATGTATATTTTCTTGTATCTTTTCATCCAAACTTCCAAAATTCCAAATGCAGTAATACCTCACTTAGGAGGTCTAGGACTTATGTGTAATTTCAACGATAATTCATTGTAATTCTTCAAAGCAGTTCAAATTAAAACTGGTGTTCAAGATTGTGACGAACTAGTGACCATCCACACAAATATAAAGATTTTTAGGCTAAAAAAGGATTTAAAATTAGGTAGTCGTCTTTTGTGGTAACTCTAAATTATTTTTCAATTTTACTAAACTTTTTTATTTTTTTCAACAATTTTCGATGACACTGTAGCAGTAGTATACTAGGGTAGGTAAGGATTCATTTATAGGCGCGAGTTCCGTACATATAGCGAATAATGCTGCCACTTGTGCTAGCAACGTCCCCTCCGTTCCTCAGTGCCCCTAGACTAGCGCACATACTTGCAACTCAGTCGCCTAGCATACGTAGTCGAGGTAACAACTAGGCTTGATTTTTGTCCTATTGATAGACTTTAATCGTTGATTATTTCAAAATAAATACTATTGTCGTATATCAAGCAAAGAAAACGTCATTAATTTAAAAGGAAAATGACGAATTCTAAAACTAAATAGAACCTCTCATTATAAGCTAACTAGACTACATTTTTTCTTTTCCAAATATCCAATACATTAAATGTTCAAATGATAATAAGGGCATAATAAATATTTACATGTTTTCTAAATCTGATTAATAGAATTATATGGTAAAATGAATCGTATTTGTATGTGTAAAAATTCAGTTGAACGTATTATTATAATAAATGTTCAAATAAATAAATAATCAAACAACAGAGAGTATCGGCACACTCCTCACCACACAAAATGTTATTAATTAATTCGGAACAGCTGTTTCAAAGGCTCACTGGGCCCCCATTTTCAACCGGGTTACCGAATAAATCTGAACGAAAAAACTAAAAACTTTTACTTTAATTCTACCATGCATGTCTATCCCTCCTCTCGAGGAAAAAGAAGGGTATATATGTACAAATGTGTCTAAACATGTAACTGTGTATATCTATTTCCAAATACCTACTTTTCTATCGCTTAACTCTAACATGCTGGGTATATGTGAAACGGCCAAGGGTTTTATCCCGCCCTCGTAGAAAAGAGCGAGACGAAAGGAAGGTTACTTCCCGCTAATTCTCTATCTACGCACTCTAAGGATACTAAACAAATCAAACATAAATTGCAGAACACCGAGACTCGGTCTTCGTCAAGTGTAAACTGAAAAGTTCTTTTACCCTAATAAATCAAACAAGCAAGAGAAATGAAGTGGAGCATTGTCCTTGTTCATGACCTGCGAATGTTCCATCTCTTTCTTAAGGTACATTGTCTCAAATGCGTCCAATTCCCGAGGTGAAGTTACGTTTTTCATTAATTTGAGATTTTCCAATTTGATTACATGTCCTGTGTTATTCATATGGTCAGCTACACTTGACGCTCCTGTTCGACCGAATCTATAGCATCTCATGTGTTCATTAAATCTAATACCTATCGCTCGTTTCGTTTGTCCAATATAGGCTTTATCACAGTCGTTGCATGCAATTTTATAAATTCTTTTTATAAATAATCATTTGCAGTACTGTCTCTACCGTAGTACCATTTAACGACTTCTTAGTTCATAAGAGCATAGGTAATTAAAAAGAAAATTATTCTACAGTATAATTTCGAGACTCAAACAAAGCAAATCAAAAGTAACCAAGGAGAAAAGATGAGAGGTAAGCGCGATCCTCTTCTGACAGCGATTGGATTCTTATTGATAGATTCGCTTCCCAAGACCCCCCACCTTATACTTTCATAGCGGGCAAACATTGCAAAACCGTCCATATATTTTAGCGGTTAACTTTACTACGGAACTCACTGACGCGGTATATGTCTTGTGTAATCATTCGATCTGGAACTTGTATAACGTTGTGTTTTAAAACTGTTTTGGTCTCGTACGTCATGTACAAGAAGCGATACGTCACACGAATTTCGGGTATATAAACCCTTAATTTCACAAGGAAGCCTCTCATCCCGCAAGTTGACAGCCTAAGTTGTTGAACATTTCTTTCCGCCTACCACGCAAGGACCTTAAGCTGTTCTTGGTAGGCATCACCGCTGTCCGACACACCATTAGAGAACGTTTGAGTCGGTGTATTTTGTCATGTATCGTTCCTTCGTTTGTAAATATTTGAGAATTTATCTTTTCTTTTCCTGTACATAGACGAACCTCACTTTTTGTTTTATTATTAACTCGAAAACAAGCGAAAATTTGGACCATTTATAAGAACGTTAGTTAACATTTCTTAATTACGCTATAACTTGAAAACATATAAAAATCGGATAAGAACATAGATCTTTTATTATTTCCACGTGTACAATACACTCCTGGAGTTTGGTCCGTCCCTCCCGACTCACCCTGTATATTCACGGTTTCCATTTCTCACCTTTGTGAGAGTTCGTTTAATCAGATGACCAATATTTGTGAAAGTCGTCCTGACAGGACCCAGAACGTGAATCCTTGTCCTTCCTTGATCCATTGTTAGATCTGATTCGTTAAAATTATATCATTGGTAGTTTCTATTTGCCGAATCTGTACGTGATGTGGTAAAATAGGCAATGATCCCCAATAAAGAAAAGTAATATTACGTTATTTTTGATACACTCAGTATACTAATACAATAAAAAACTCTTATAGCTACGACATTTCCTTCCAATTAAATATATCTAAATGTTCTATAAGGATTATCTTAAGAACCCGATACATCCATTTATTTTTTAATTTTTCTCTTTAAATACGAAACTTATTAACCTCCGGGAAGCTATATACGAGGAAATTATCCAGTCGAATAATCGAAATGTCTAATTCTACCGTCGATATATGCTAATTTTATAAAAATTCCAACCTTCCCAATACATACAACAATAAGGCATAAATTATGGTGTATTCAACAAGAAAAATCCGCCGCACAATCATATGTATCGAGAACAAACGTTCGAAATCAATTATCATACAATTACTCCGAAATACTCAACCAAATTTACATGTTAATTCAATTCGGAAGACATCAGCCAGCTACGCATGCAATTTAAAAGATAACTCCCTAGCTGAGGACTTGTCCCCATCGTAGGTATGTTGTTGGTATCGTTAGGGCCTCCGGAATCTAAGAGATCGGAAAAACTACGGCTCCTTTGAATATTTATATTTCGATAAAGAAGTCTGGTGGTGCGCATCTTACGGACCGGCCTGTTTTAATTTCGATTTATACGGAAATTTATGCTGTAGGCTTAGGTAATGTTGGCCATAATTCAGATTATATTTAGTCATTTTATTCGATGCCATTAAAACAGCACAAAGCCGGGGCCTTCCATTTATGTTATTTATACGCTTAATTATGACGGTGACCTAGTTATGCACGATGCACCAGCACACTTAACGTTTTGTGGTCGTACGGGTATATTGTTCAGCATGGACATTGGAGTATGTATAACAGCGCTTGGTAAAACGGACCAAACACGATTGTACAATCGTTTGATATGTATGTAGCCATTATATCTTGTTTTAAAGCGATAACATTCCTAGTACAACAAATTCTTGATTATTCATGCGCAAAAAAAATCGAAGAATCCTAATATGCCTAAATTTTTTGTTATTACGTATAATTGACAGTTTAGTAGTTACCAGCTATCACCATGTTAATAAGTTTTATTATGTATAATGTTTATAAGCTTTATTACAATGATGTTACCTTTTCATATCTCGTACGTGCTTTTTAATATATAGTAATGTTATAAAAATAGAGAAATTTGTTTTCTAAATAAATTAATTAATTTTTAACGTTAGTAGGTCCGGGAGTGTCGCCTAGACACTCATTCGGTGCTAAAAAAAAATGTAAATTGCAAGTAATATTTTTACTTTTACTTTTAACACATCGTACCTTCTAATTCGTCTGTAGTTGGTTGGCGTTTTCACTTGTCTACTTTTGGCGTTCAGCACTTCACTTATCAGTGTTGTATAATGTTCCTCAGTTTTGGTTGAGAAACTATTCACTTCAGTTTTAACATAAATGACTCAACATTCATTTTAAACAGAAGAAGTAACTAAGGTTCGACAAACGAGTGCAACGTCTGAGGCGTATCGCGCAAAAGTAGGTACGTGAGACACAGTATTATTAAAAAATAATATATTCTTACCTTTTATTGACGTCTTGATGCCACTGCGACAAAATATTACTACCCCGGTAAGCCGCGTAAAACTGCAACATAAGCAACGCTTCCATGGTCGATTCACTTCGACGTTGGTCTGAAAACATTTTCGTGTATTTCGAAAATGATCGTTCTACATCTAGCGAAGTAGGATATGCGTAATTCAGATATTCCTTTATCTCTTCTGTGCACTCTTTATTTTCAGTAGTAGACCGAACCTTTTGTAAATCGGGATTTTTATTTAAAACTGCACGAAATTTTTGAGCCTATAGGATCCGTCAAGCTTTCTAGAGCGGCTTGTAAATTATCTAAGGTATTTAATGAATCTCGTAAAGATAAGTGACTGTTTTGTGACAGCGATATAGCTTGTACAACTGCAGAATAGTTTATGGACATTTCATCTATTTGTGACTGAACGTCCGAATTGGAAAAAAAGTTGCTGACTCTCTCGAATCGCTGCAGATTCATTGGATTTAAATTTTAAAATCACATCCTTCACATTTGCGAAATATTTATGATAATAAAATATTGCCTGGAGCCATGTTCCCCATCGAATTATTACAGGCTGAGGTGGTAGTGGAAGTTTCGGACACAATCGTTTGAAAACGTGTATATGTTTGGGAGATTTCACAAACACTTTTTTGGTAGATGCTATAAAATTATTCACCATCGGATACTTCTTTCGAACGGTTTCTGCAACGAGATGATATGCGTGTATGAGACATGTTATGTGAAGAAGAGTCGGAAAGCATATTTTCAACATCCTACCAACTTTCAGCATTGTTGCAACTGCATCAGTAACTAACATTGTGACTTGGGCTCCTGTGATACAAAATTCTCTTAACTAATCTTTTATTATCTTCACAACGGTTTCAGTATCACTCTTTTCGATCCTTTTACTGGTTAATAACAAGGAAGCTGCTAGATCATTACGTTTTAAAGGACGCGCTACAACATGAATCACGCTGTGTTTCTCTGTGCATCAGTTGTTTTATCCACACTTACGCAAATTTTCTTATTTTTCAACTCGTCTACTATACAGTTTTTTACTGTACCCTGCAAATGTAGTAAATTGTATCGCAATTGCCTATTGGTTGGTAGTTTCCACGAGGGAACATATTTATTCCAAAAAAGACGAAAGTGTTCATTGTCTACTAGGTGTTGTGGGATGTTGCACACACTAAGCATAAAAATCAAATCATACAGAAATTCCCAGTACGTAATATTGTTGTTTAATTTCAGTACATGACGTTTACCTTTAATATGTCTTCTACAGTGAAATGTATCGCCACCTATCAACCGTGTATTGCAAATTTTGCACTGAATGGTAGTACTTGTATATTCCAACCTAGGGAAACGGCTAATATATTTATTCACATGCGATGCTAAAGGTAAACCTCGCTTACGACGATCCATGTTTTAAAAGACGCATACCGATAAACCGATAATTATCGAACGGCTGTTCACTTGCATGCCTATCGAATGACTAAACTCTCCATTGGGTTCGCATCGACCTAAATCCCCTCTCGGCGCTTCCGCCGTAGCATGCGTTTGTCGAACCTTAGAAATAACCGTACACTGTAGACCAAACCCAAAACCTCATTGTAAACGAACATAACTTAAAAATTGTTATTTGCAAGTTACAGCTATGCTGTAAAACGAACATTACACACACGGTGCTGTACAATGTCGACATTGCACAAGGAAACTTGTACAATGTCCTTAAAATTGAGAAAATTTCGTAATTTGTACAGATAGAGCGGGCAGTGATAGCACTGATCAAGAGATGTTGTACAATGTCAGCATTGTTATCTAAGCAGCATAATTTTATAGTGGGCTGTCATCTAAATAAATAAAAGGAGCTTTAGCCTACATTCCAAATCGTTTTCCATTAATTCCGTTGATGGTTCCACCTCAACATTATTCACAGTGAACCATTCAATGCAGACCATCGTCAGTGGTCGATGGGATTATCGTACACTTCTAAATGGGTCTCTAATGATAACTGAGAAGATGCGTTTTCCTCCACCCAAACACACGTCGTCAATATGCTCTCAAATCGTTTCGAAAACTTTTTTTTTGTCGAAATGTAAATCGAAATTACAACATATGCCCTTTCATTGGCGCTGTGTGGAACGTGGGTCGTCGACTATTATAGGGCCATTGTTGTCTGCCGGCGACGATGATCGTTCTCAATAGAGGGTGACGCGCGCCTATAATAGGTGGTGGGAGTCGAATATGAATAGATATTCACACATCATCGATGGGTGGTACGCCGCGTCCGCCGTGTTGGTACAAATCGTTACGAATTGGTTACGGTAGGTATTAACATTGGTGCCATTGTACTACAGACACACATATACGTGTCTGTAGTATATGTCCAATGTATATTGAACGTGTGAAAAGAGTTTGGTATAGATTAAATTTTTGATATTATCTGCATAGATACCCACACAAACTAAATTGTGAGAGTTGAGAGGAAGTATTGGGTGTACTTGTTTGTATTCGAAATAGTTCTAGTGGAAAATATTCGGCAGCTAACAAAAACCGAGCCTCTACGAATTTGCAACAGCTTAAATTGAAGCATTTGTTAAATGGACTGTCTTTAGAAATTTGCTGAAATAGAGATTCTTATTTACGCACGTACAAACACTACCCCTTTTACTTATAAAGGTGCAATTTACCTCAATCTTTTTTATGTTTTAATTGTAACTTTTCACTCGGTTTTACTAATTAAATTCTGGCAACAGGGTTCAACAGTACTGCTCGAATAACAGAACAGTAAAGATATTTTTTTAACACAATGTAAGCATTGATTATTGTAGAGGTTTTAAAAGAACATAAGATGAGAGACTACATAAGAATCACGTAAAGAAGTCTCGAGAGCAATTGTTTTAGTTATAGAGGTGATTATCTCTAATGATAAAAAAAATCTCAATTAGAGAACTGACAATCTCATGAGCAGAGATTTGTTTGGTTCAAAACTGTCGAAACCTGATAATTAGTTCCAATAAAGGCTCGGTGCTCCAGTGATAAGAGGGCCTGCTCCTGTTTGACGCAGAGTTAGGCATTATACGCTCGAATCCTACTAGGTTCTGTGGCATACGAGGATGGTATGAGAAATACCCATGTTTGGAGAAGGATGACGCTTTGTGTCAAAATTTGTATTACCGACGATAAGTGCTATTCTTTAGTCGACGTCTGTCAAAGTTTTGGAGGGATTCTTTGAGTGGTGTTCTGAGAGCTGTTGAAAGTTAGGAAGTTTATGTCTTTGTGGAATCATGAAAAAAGAACATCAGTGATTCGATTTTTTTTTATGGGAAAACGTGTGCCGAAATCAAAGAGAGGTTGAACGGACCATTCACCTTCGATGACTACCATCAGATACTGGTTTAATGAATTTAAGCGTGGCCGAACATCTGTCTTTGATGAGGAGAGCCAAGTCGTCCCATTGAGGTGACTATGGACGATGTGATTATATCATGTTAGCAGACCGCCGGATGAAGATTAGAGAGATTGCTAATATGATAAACACCTATATTGAACGTCTGCAAAACATTCTTCACGAAAAATTGACTACGAGAAAACTATCGGCGAGATGGGTGTCGCGTTTGCTGGCGATTGATCAAAAACGGAATCGTGTAATAACTTCAAAGCAATGTTTGGACATGTTTAGACGCAATACGAATGAGTTTCTGCGGCGTTATGTGACTGTAGATGAGACAAGAATACATGACTACACGCCAGCCACCAAAAGTCAGTCGGCAAAGTAGGTTTTTCCCGGCGAATGTGCACCAAGGAAGGCGAAGACGATTCCATTACCCCGAAAAGTGATGGCGACGATTTTTTGGGATTCGCAAGGCATAATCGGAATAGATTATTTAGAGAAAGGAATGACAACCACAGCACAGTACTATGCTGATTTATTAGACCGATTCGACGCTAAACTATAGAGGAAAAGGCCCCACCTAGCGAAGAAAAGGATGCTCTACCGGCATGATAACGACCCGGCCCTCATCAACAATTGCGACAGCAAAACTAGTCTAGTTACGGTACGAATTGGTGCCCCATCCACCATACTCGCCAGATTTGGCCTCCTGTGACTTCTTTCTTTTTTCAAACTTGAAAAAATGGCTTGGCGGAAAGCGGTCCACGTCAAATGAAGAGATTATTGTCGAAACCGAGGCCTATTTTGCAGAATTCGACAAATCCAATTATTTGGATGGTTTAAGAAAGTTGGAACATCGCTGGACTAAGTATGTAGAGCTACAAGGAGATTGTGTCGAGAAACAAATTTACTAGATGCAAAACAATTGCGTTGTCTTCCTTAACATAGGTATCTATCATACCATCTTTGTATTTTTTGGTGAGTCCGGTACAATCCTAAGTCACCAATTTTTAACGGTCAACGTAATTTTTAACAGACCCACATTTAGCATGAATTAGAATATAAGCAGTTATCAGTACTGGGGCAGTAACGTATCTGCACATACCACACGGATATCGTTCAACGTTATATATTTCTATTACATATTCTTGTTATATATAACTGCTCCAGAAATTATTTTCAGTCCATGTTTATATGTTTTACATCGTTGTACATCGTTTATAGTATTTTTTTTTGTTTACATATTTCCTTTGCTTTGAAGTATTAGTGTCTTGGTTGTTAAATTGCATATAGATTTCTCGGAATTTTGCGTATGCATTACGTCGTGTTGTTTGTAGCCGATCAATTCCCAACTGTTGATAAATGAATTTCAACGTGAACAAAATATTTATCAAAAGCTCTTTCACCAATAAGTCTTTATAAAACTAAAAAAGTTTATGACAGAGCTACCTAACGTTGCTAACAGCAAATAGAAGAATATTTTACAGAAGCCAGATTTATTTGAAGCTATTATTAGTCGTAATATTTTGAAAAAGGCAGTTTAAAACTAACAGAAGCATTAATTATTTCAAACAGTGCAATTGACCCGCTTAAAAATCATTTCCTGTAAAATTGGAGATACGTTAAAACAAAAAGTTTTGGTCGTAGTTAACATTAACCCAGATTTAAACATATTGTGTAATTTATGTGATAATAAAACTCGTAATTCTGATGTACACGCAAATTATTAATTTTTCTCCGAAGCCTTATTTATGCTCCAACAACTGGTTGTGACGTTGAGAGAAGGATGTATTGCCTAAACACAAGAAAACATTTATTTTACACAAGAAAATGGAACAGTATTATGCTAACAGTTACGTCCTTCTTTTACAAAGATGATGATCTCCACACCTTCAAGTGCAATCGTTTCTTTTCCACTTTAAATTGTCAATTATTTACATTCAAGTTTTGGAGCAATTTCTTATAAGAAGTCATTAACCTGATTACGTCCCTGCACTTACGTATTGCACGAGTGTTAGCACCGAATAAAATAGGCGCTATGACTCGTGTCAACCGCAATGCTTAACAGAAGTAATAACTAGAGTTGGCCACGCACGCCAACAGGCAGCTGCGTCGTATCTGTATGGTTACATACAAGCCTCAGTGTAGCTTCGACCTTCCATTAGCGCGGTACGTGTTGTTTAGAAATATTGCGTACGTCGCGCAAACGACCCAAGGCGGACCAAGTTAAAGAATTTTTAGCCGAAATTCCTTACTTAACGTATGATGGCGCTAAAATTGAATGTGTAGTATGTAATGTCCCGTTAATGGGATGGTCCAAAAGGGACTGTCTACGGCACGTAAACAGTGAACGGCATGCTTAAAAAAAAACTTACACACGAGACTATGACAAATTTATATTTAATATATGTGTTACTTTTATTGTATGTAATATACCGTTTAATTTACTAGACAAGGAAGCGTTTGTCTTGTTTTGGAATAACTATTCAGGGTACAAATTACCAAGACGGACATCGTTACGAAGGATAGTGCCATCTGCTCGTGAATATGTTGAAAAAAGAATTAAATTGGAGTTGAAAGAAAAAAAATGTGGTTATGAGTGGACGAAACGACAGATTGTAAAAAACATTCGGTCGTTAATATAATGACACGTAAAATGGAACCGCATCAATCGTCACCTTCAATTCTATTAGCTTCCAGACGAATACAACAATGTACCGCCGAAGTAATTGTAAACTTAGTGTTAAATACATTGGAAATGTATGAACTTTCAACAAACCAACTGTTGATGTTTATGAGTGCTGGTGCCACAAACATGGTTTCTGTAGGCCGGTTCTTATCCTGAACCACCAGAACCTATTCTTACACGTTGGGAAACTTGGTTGAATGCTGCGTTTTATTATCATAAGTATTATGAGAATATTAAGAACAATTCGATCCAAAGGAAGCTGCCGCTATCAAGAAAAGCCAGTCGAAATTTCAAGATAGTCGGGTTAAAACGGATTTAAAAATTATTCACAACAATTATTACTAGCGGAGGCAATAGAAAAGTTACAAGATCCTTCGGTATCGTTAGTGGAATCTGTGCAAATAGTGCAACATGTTCACGCACAGCTATGCGCGATTGAAGACGCAAAAAATGTTTGTGTTCTAGAAAAATATGAAAGTGTTTTAGAGAAAGATTCTGATTTTGGCACATTAAGACACATTTGTGAAGGTGCATCAACAGAACCGTTAAGTTGTTTCAAAGAATATTTTAATTACGCAAATATAACGTCACTAGATGCAGAACGTTCATTCTCTGCATATAAACATATTTTTTCTTCGCGCCGCATTCGGTCTGTCGAAACAACTGTGGAAACATATCTAATCTTGCAGATATTTAACAGACATTATTCACTTTGCGATTTCAGAGAGGACTCTTAAAATGGTAAGTGTTTGAGCACGCGTTATTTTTTTTATTTAATAACTACGCGAAAGTATTTACGACAGCACACAATAGCTCTAGTGGAACCCGATGCCTAATCGAAACAACTTCGCTGCCCGTTGGCGCGTGTGGTCAACTTTAGTAATAAATAACTAACTGCTCTTCACCCTTTACGGCAATGGGGTGATATTAGCAAAGCCAGGGATTACTCTACACACATTACTTATACACTGAAATGCTCCCGAGGTTGTGACCAGTTATATATGTAGGTTAAATAGCCCGTTGGGCTGTCACTAAAATTATTGTTTCAAATAGAACTTTCCTACTTTTCCAGGTCTCGCTTATCGAAGTTTGACTGTGTGTGTTACAAACTAAGTATCGATAAAATGGACTGATTATCGATCTGATTTGTGTAAATCCAAGTTCCTAAGGAACTTGAAGTAGAATTTTAAAAGATTTAGGAAGACTGTATAGTAGAAAGATTTTTGGAGACCATAAACTCATTTTTAGTTTCTGAATTTAAAAGAGAGCTTCATTAACATTATGGTAGCAGATTTCTTGTTTGTTAAAAATGGATTGTTTGTGGAACCATTCCCAGCAAGCTTTACTTCAGTGTCCGAACAGAATTATAGCCCTTTTAGTGACGGTTTTATGGGGTAGAATACATGAAAATTGTATGGGGATAAGTTGGAACTGTAAAGTGAATGTTCTGAGACTTGCTAATGTAGCTCCTCATGGTATTGATGGAATCACTCACGGCAAAAACAATGTGAGGAGAGAAAACACTAGGAAACGGACATGTAAACTGCTCGAGAGTTGGATTACGGAACAGCACTCGGTTTTTGTCGCTGCTTTCTAGATGGCAGGTGTGTATCTATTGGTACTAGATGGCGCCAAACGATATCTGGCTTGTCGTCTCGGAAGATGGTGATATAAGTCGAGAAGCAAATAACGGTGTTAGGCAGAGAAACACTTACAACAGCGCTGATGATGCCGGGTAGGCAGAAACATTGCTTTTATCGCGAGTGATTCCATCAGTACCATGAGGACTTGTATTAGGATTATTTTTGGTTATTGTTTTTAGGCATTTTTTGACGTGTTCTGAGCCTTCTTAAAGCATACAAGTTTGTGTCTATGGGTTTCTTTAGATACCCCCTGAAGTTGGCACGTTAACAGTTCAAGATCAGTATTTTTTCATTTTTTGGAGATTCTGGCATGTAGATCGTAGTACTTGGATCTTCTTGTTGATAGCGTATCAAATGATGTAGTCATTAAATTCTTCTCTTTAAGAGTAAGCAGTCGTGGAATCTCATGAGAGGTCACTTTTTGATAACTCAGATTATGAACATTGGAATGAACGGTTCTCATGTTGATGCTCAACATCTGAGAAAGTTACCCATTTTCATGTACAGCAATTTCTAACTCACTCATATTGCTCCATGTGCTCCAACAGAAGTATGTTCTTGCGAGAGAAAATTTTTTAATGGATTTTCTTTCCCATGGAAATTTATTACCTATTAAGCATTCAGTTGCTACTATATCAGAATTACTGTGTTCAATATACACAGTCCTCATTGGTTGACGTCTTTCAGTAGCCAAAACTTGAATAACAGCAGTTATATGTCAAATATTTTTTACATTGTTTTGCATTTAGTAAATTTATTTCTCGACATAATCTCCTTGTAGCTCTACACACTTAGTTCAGCGATGTTCCAGCTTCTCTAAGCCATTCAAACGATAGGATTTGTCGAACTCTGCAAAATAGGCTTTTGTCTTAGCAATAACCTCTTCATTTGACGTGAACCGCTTTCCGCCAATTCTTTTATGTTTGAAGAAGCTGAAGAAAAAAGTCACAGGGGGCCAAATCTGGCGAATACGGTGGATGCGGCACCAATTCGTACTCTAACTGGACTAGTTTTACTTTCGCAACTGCGGATGAGTGGTCCGGGGCGTTATCATGATGGTAGCGAATTATTTCCTCTGCTAGGTGGGGCCTCTTTCTCTTTAGTTCAGCGTCGGGTCGGTCCGACAAATCAGCATAGTACTGTCCCATGATTGTCCCTCTCTTTTCCAAATAATCAATTAAGATTATGCCTTGCGAATCCCAAAAGATCGTCGCCATAGCTTTTCCAACTGATGGAATCGCCTTCGCTTTCTTTGGTGCACGTTCGCCAGAAAGAAAAACCATTTTGCCGACTGACCTTTGGTTTTTGGCGTGTAGTGATGTATCCATATCTCGTCTATAGTTACCCGACACAGTAGAAACTTATTTGTATTGCGCTTAAACGTGTCCAAACTTTGCTTTGAAGTTGTTGATCAATCGTCAGCAGATGCGGCATCCATCTCGCCGATAACCTTCTCATACTCTAATTTTTCGTGAAGGATGTTTTGCACATGTTCAATTGAGATGTTTACCATATTAGTAATCTATCTAATCTTCACCCGGCGGTCTGCCAACACCATATCAAGAACTTTATTGATCATATTGTCCGTAGCCACCTCAGTGGCACGATCTGGCCGTTCTTGATCAAAGACGGATGTTCAGCCACGCTTAAATTCATTAAACTAGCATCTGGCGGGAGCATCGAAGTTGCTTGGTCCTTATAAACTATATCCAGCTTCTCTTTGATTTCTGCACACGTTTTCAAAAAAGTATTTTTCGCTGACGTGTTACTGGTGCTTTAATATCTAAAAAACAATATACATAAACAACTGAATTCTGTTGTAAAGGTGACGAAACATGGGCTGCACTGTCTAATTCTCGTATATTTGATTCAAATGGTATTCTATTGGATGGGCTACTATATACATTTTGTTTTCAAGATACGTAAATCTTGAAGAGCAAAGGACGTGTTATCTATATAGTTTCCAGGAAAACATCAGACTAAAGCTCACAGCAATCTTATTCTAAGCGAGTATCGCCGTTTTAAGAATTATTTCACGTCAATAAGATGAATTTTTTGAAGTTACGTTGCCTTCCTCTCTAATTAATATTATCCGTTCTGTGACATTTACTGATGGCAGAACATAAATTAAATACATCAATCATACGAAAACAACTCTCATTCAATGAATCTCATTTTTCCAATAAAATTGACAAACGGCCTTCTTCGCTTAAGTGCAGATACTCACATTATGTATGTACTTCTAGATTACATATACGAGTTAACTTCTTGGGTGATCTGCAACGTCTAATGGAACGGGCGCGCAATAATAGGAGTTCCGCTAATGAGGAACTAGAACGACGTTGATTACCACATCCATGGGAGAAAGGACGTATACCCCGAAGCTTTACGTTTGTCTTTTACCACTATATTCCTATTGAGAGTTGCATTCTATCGATTTATTACGCAAATACAATATGATCAACTCTAGGTATCCGTCTGTCATATACGCTTGCCTCGAATGTATAGAGTATGTTTACTAAACGTTGTATGCATACGTTTTGATCTTCGAAACGATCGTTGAACTTGAAAAGTTAAACATTTGCGTCCCTTTTTATATTATTGATGTGCGCGAGCGCCTGGCATCTCTAGAAATTGGCATGAATTATGTAAATAGTTCGTGCGGAATGTGGAACTACGAAAGTGATCGAAACGATGATAAATATTCAATCGTTTCGAATTGATTTTACTTTGATACATTCACATACGAAAGGCAGAGGTATTATCAATTTGGTACGTCTTTAAAGTGAAAAGGTGCGTGTAAATAAATTTGATTCTAAAAGAAATAATTTGTTTGCAAGCACAAATGTAAGATAACTACAGTAAATGACCCAATGGTCTTAAAAATAACTGACTTAGAGTAATTATAGAGTAATTCATAGATTTGTTATGTCGACCACCAACTACATTTCCGATTAAGTTGCAAAGTAAAAGTACTTTGTATAGTTACATGCTTGTTTGCGGTCACGAACTGCCATGTATACTGCATGACATGGAAATGGCGAATTTTTTGACCAAACTTGACAGAAACGTATAACTATTCGCGTTATGTAACTGTAGATGAGACAGAAATCAAACGTCAGTCAGCAAAATGGGTTTTTTTTCCGGCGAACGTGCATCAAAGAAGGCGAAGACGATTCCGTCAGCCGGGAAAGTTATGGCGACGATCTTTTGGGATTCGCAAGGCATAATCTTAACTGATTATTTAGAGAAGGGAACGGAAGTCACAGGACAGTACTATGCTGATTTATTGAACCGATTCGACGCTGAACTAAAAAGAAACAGGCTCCACCTAGCGAAGAAAAAGGTTCCCTACTATCATGATAACATCCCGGTTCAGTCATCGGCAATTGCGAGAGCAAAACTAGTCCAGTTGTACGAATTGGTGCCCCATCCACCATATTTGCCAGATTTGCCCCCCTGTGACTTCTTTCTTTTTCCAAACTTGAAAGAACGGCTTGACGGATAGCGGTTCACGTCAAACCGTCGAAACAGAGGCCTATTTTTCAGAGTTCGACAAACCCTATTATTTGGATGGCATAGAAAAGTTAGAACAAGGTGATTATGTCGAGAAACGAATTTATTAATTGCAAAACAATTGCGTTATCTTCTTCTTTCAGAAAACTGTAAATTCTTTTTGAAAAATTGTTTCATTTAACATTAATCTATTCAGTAAATTTCAAAATTTTATTTAGTTCCCCCTTAATTAATGTTTCTCCTTTTGTTTGGTCGTTGAGAAGGTAAGTTTATAGTTTTTTTAAAGGGTTCCATTGCAATATATTTATTGAAAATGATTAAGATCCACTTTCTTATAAAATGTTGCTACAAGTAAAATAAAGTATGTTTAGTAAGAAATACATAAATATACATCTTAGTTTGTCTGGAATTAGGGATTTCCCGATGGATACAAAAAAAAACAGTATATGTATAATCGTAAGCTGTGGCCCTCAACTGTAAAAAAAAGAAATCCAAATTTTGTAGAACTACCGACGATTCCAATAAAGAATGTTGCTATAATATGCCAGTGGCCAGGGCCTGATAATAATTTTTAGCTGCTTAGCAGTAAACGGAGGACATTTAGAATTTTTCTTAAATTATATTCTATTTCTTTTGTGTTTAGCGTAAACAAAGATTTTTCACTCTACTCCGAATTTAAAGAAAAAAGTAATAATTTAAAGACAATGTTGGTTATTATTATAGCGAGGTAATGTCTCTGCGCAGCATAGGCGTGCGCTTCCTTCAGTAAGCACAACACCAAAAAATATATAATAAATCGAATAATAATAATAACAGAACCAGTCAAGAATTATAATATCTGAAAAATTGGCGGGCTGCATCAGAATTACCGAACATTAAAAGTAGAAGCACCATTATCAGTATTATCACCCACTGGATAAGAGTCGTAAAAGGTTGACAGCATTAGATATTTTTCCAACGTTGTCTCGTTGAACGATGTTCGCCGTGGTGAAAAAATGTGTTTATATTTTGAGAAAGATCGTTCGACATCTACGGATGATTAAAACACTTTCAATTCAGTTAATGGATTAGTCGATGCACAAATTTATTTTAATGTGATAAAATCGGAATCTTTCTTTAGCGCACTCTCGAACTTTTCTATTGCGTCATGTACTCCTTTATAGTTGTTACAAATAGTTTAACTCTGTTTCAACGGAAATATCTTGAAATTTTGTCTGGCTTTCTTTAATAGCTGCAGCTTCGGCAGGATTGCATTGTAGGATAACAGCTTTTACTTGTTTGAAATATTCAGCATAATCGACTGTGGTGGTTTACGAATTGCACTGTGTTACACTGTGCGTGAAACATTGTCGAATATTTTCTGCCACAAGATGTAAAGCATGCACTGTACACGTAATATGTAAACACGGCCTACCGAACGCATTGTTGCGGCACCATCGCTCACAAACATCAACACTTGACGTGGTGAGACTTGAAAGTTCAAACGTACTAAGTATCACCCTTACAATTGCTGCACCAGTACACCAATGGAAATGTCGGTTTATGAAGGTCCAGTACACGTACTATAACATTTAGAATAGAATTTCTTTTACAATCTGTTGTCTCGTCAACACATAACCAAAGCAACTGATGTTTTAATGTGGATTTGATTTTCTTTTCCACGTCTTTGGGTACAAATGAAACATGCTGACGTGCTGTTTTCGTAGTTGGCAACTCGAACTTAGGGTTGTACTTATTCCAAAAGTTCTGAAACGGTTCTTTTTCGAGTAAGCGAAGTGACAAATTATAGGTTATCATCATGACAAATAAATCTAAAATAAAGCCAGTTCTCGTTGGCACGCCCTTTCTTCTATTTCTCTGTTTTTTGGTATTTACATGTTTATTACAGTCCACCTTGTCCCAGCACATCAAATGTTTCTCGCACACCTTACAAACTATTTTAGCACCCTCGTAGAACAAATCCGGAGAGTCACAGATAAACTTACTTACTGATCTCAGAAATTAAACTGAAAATATGAATATAAACATTAAGAATTGGTTTTCTGCAAAGAAGCTTTGCATTAATCTAGATAAAACACAGACACAATTATTCACATTTCGACCTTTCGTAAATGATTCACCAAAAGAACCTGTTAAATTTCTAATACATTGACAAAAGTTTATACGTCTAATCGCATCGCCTGGAGAAAGCGTTTGGTGAACTTCGTATTTGTAAGGATGATACTTATTCTTCTTTAAAATACGTAAAACTGTAGATCTGGAAATACCAGTTTCAATTTCAACTTCTTTTGTCCAAATCTCACCGTGCCTTTCAACGCACGCAAGAACCATTTCTTCATCAAAACTATTTCTTCGCTGTCTTTGTTCACTTCGAATTTTCTTCTTTGAAAAGGCCCCATAATCCATTAAATTTTTATCAAGACTTCTGAATGTTTTTGAATTTGGTTGCCGTCTTTCGGGGAAGTCGTTCTGATATTCATTTTGAGCCCGTGCAATATTTTTACTATAAGGAATGTACGTGACGAAAATGTCATATTTTATAAAAATTAAATATAAATGTGAGTATTACTAACAGTTAATTTCACTTGACATAAAACAAGATTCTCGCTTGTTTCGTAAAATCAAATCTATTCCACAGCACCCTATAATTTTCTTCGCACTGCAAAATTTCGTTAAAAAAAAAAGTCTTTCTAACACTTCTGATTGCTTTAAATTAACATTTTATACATCAAATTATTCAGAAAAACAGTGCTAATTGCAAATATGTAAAATTTGGATATAACCGCCATAAGAAAAAATTAAGTTTAATTTATTTTCAATGAATCCATTGACAAAAAAAATATTTAACTTAGCTCAATCGATTGTACACAAAAAAGTGTCTATACAATGTAAAAACAGTTTTTCATTATGATCAAAAAGAAAGAAGTTACGACCATATTTTGAAAATTGCACTTTTCAGTTTTTTTAAGATGGCGGCGTAACCATTTTAAATTCAACTGTATTGTGAATGAATTATTAAACAGCACATAAATATGTACTACTTTGTCGATTTAAACAAAATTCTACCTCCGATAATAACAAAGATACCCATGCAATCCAACGTCCCCTGAGGCACACTGTATATCCACAACACTAGTTGCATTGTAATCACTTTATTATACTTCATTATCATTACATAAAAAAGAATTATTACATAATTGACTTAAATGAATCGATTGTTTTAGAACTTAGGGATTAGTATTGTAAGCTTCAAGAACATCACTGGTAAGGATTAAAGTTCCATCCGTTTAAAAACATTAAAATGCGAGTTGTGTTGCAGAACTATTTCCATAGTAATATTACACATATGTATGTATGTACATACAGTAGGTCACAATTGACAGCATTGACTTCAACGTAGAAAATTTATAGACGAATCGTTTTTTTCCTGTATTCGATCAGGTTGTATTAATGCAACAGAACTTCCACCTCGCCCATACATATATCGTTACGAAATCAATTTAGATACGGTACCTACCGAAAAATTTACATTTCTATGTAAATTTTAACCTGATATCGGTAATAAAATTATAATAATAACAAAGACGATATTTATAGGTAAGCATTCCGATATTTCGATATATTGTCGGTCAGATCGTACAGGTAATGAAAATTTACGATCTTCCAGTGGGTTACAGGAATACTAACACCAAGTAAGCGAGTAATATATGAGCGAAAATCTATTTAATGGCGTATAAAAGAGGTACATAAACGCGTTAAATAACCGATTCATTGACCATTAACCCAATAATAAATCTTCGCACACGAAGGTGATAAATTTAATAGTTTTTTAACGTAGTATAATTGTGGAATGATATAAAGAACCACCTTATTAAGTAGGGCTAATTATAAGTATAGGTGGCTGCTAATTATTAAATAGTTTTTATGTTAGATATTGTACGAGGGTAGTCTGAAAAGTTTCTTTGTAAAATTCAGCTTTATACACTTTTTCTAACAATACTCTCATCCTTTTAATCCGTCCAAATAGTAGTTGGGAACGTCTTCTGCAAAATAGGCGATTACGAATGTTTCATTCGATGAAAATCTCTGTCTTCCGAGCTAAACTTTGAACCTAGGAAACAGAAAAAAGCCGCTGGGGACCAGATCTGGTGAATAGGGTAGGTGGTCCATCAATTCGAATTTCAATTCCTGAATTTTTGCCATGATGACCGGAACAAATATACCAGCTAATAAAAGACATATGGGATCAAAACATATTACCTAGGGATTGGAAAAATGGAACTATAACGCCAATCCATAAGAAAGGAGACAAGAAACTATGCGAGAATTACGGAGCTATCACGCTATTAAATTGCGCTCACAACATTTTAGCCAACTTAAACGAAAAATTGAAAAAAACTGTGCAGAAAAAACGATTAGGAGGTTATAAAAACGGATTCAGACCGGGAAGATTGACAATAAATGCCATACATACTTTGGAACAAATACTAGAAAAATCATGGGGGTATAATAGAGATGTGCACGTCGTGTTCATAGACTTCAAAAATGCCTTTGACACAATGAAAAGGAACATTATACAAGCTCTGAAGGACTTACAGATACCTAAGAAATTCAGAAAGCTAGTAAAAGTAACCATAACCAAGACGAAAGCACAAGTACAAGTTCAAGGGACTGACAACAGAGGAATTTGAAACTGAAAAGAGAGTCAAACAGGAAAACCCAATCTCCCCAACACCATTCAATCCGGTAATAGAAAAAGTAATGAAAAGACTAAAAATGGACAAAAAAATATATTTCAACACAATATATAAATAACAGCCTATGCAGATGACATAACAGTTATATGAAAAACAAAAACCAGCATTATAAAAGCAATTGATGCAATAGATAAAGAAGCGAAAAAGTACGGGCCATAGATAAGCGAAAAAAAGGCAAAATGTATGGAAAGAAGGAAAAAACATGGAAAGAATGACAGAACACTAAAGACTGGTAACCTTGAATCTGAAGAAGTAGAGAGCTTCGATTACTTAGGAATTACAGTAGGGTAAACGGGGAAAGAAAGAATTCAAGAAGGAATAACCATAGGTAATCAAGCGTTTGGGAAAAAGCAGAAAACTAAGTAAGAAAACAAAAATAAAAATATATAAATCAATAAGACCGGTAATTACATATGCCGCGGAAACAACAGCAATGAACAAAAAAGAAGAGGAAAGCTTGAGAAGGCTAGAAAGAAAGATTTTGCGAACAATACTAGTACCGGCTATCATCACAGAGGGAGAAAGAAGATGGCAAAGAAACAAGGAGACTGGTTGAGTGAGGGGGGATTCACAGCGCGTTCGGCGAGTCTGTTGTAATAATTGGTTTTCTTGAAACGAAGATATATTGTTGTACGATGTATTCCTAGCCCCACACGCTAATTTTCTAGGCGATTATGATCACTTCCACACATTCATCATAAATCAACTTTCTTCGCATGTGTCGCAGAAAAATTTGCCAACGGTCCTGGTAAGACGAGAACGCGCATCATGTAACTCTGCCACAGTTAAGCGCAAGCGCTTTTACCGCTGGGGCACCCTGATTAATAATAGAAATGACTTGATTCGAAAAAGAAAATTTCAGAAAAAATTGGGGTACGAATTAATCTCACTTGATGAAGTATCTTGTACAAGTCCGCTTTGTATGTCCTAAAAACTAACGTTTTTGCTAAAAGCGTTTGTCACAGTATCGTTGCTGAAGAACTAACGTACAATTCGTCACAAATATCATCAAAATCGGACCAACCTAATTTTGCTATTTTCGTTTATTTCATCTGTTCTGGTGCTATTAAGGCCCTTTGTGACTTGATCCTCCAAGAACTTTTTTTGAGTTTTCTGGTAATCGATTATCATGCGAGTTTCATTTCCGCTTATAAACTAATTCTATATCGAGATATTTTTCTGATGTCACTTATCCAAGAAAACAACTTCAATGGAGGAAATCCAGTTTAGCTGTCTAGTGCTGATTTCAGAATAATCAAATTTTGAGAAAAAATCATTCGCAATGAATTCCAGTTGATTGCATAGGAATAATATCGTAAGTATTAAGCGGAATAGAATCATCATCATTATCTATTTTACACATTTCCAAATTTTCTATCAATGCTAAACAGGGTGCGGAAAAACTTCCCGGAATTTATTAAAATATTTCATCAGCATAAAAATATTGCATAAACAAATGAATGCACACGACTAAACGAATAATTACTTATCAGTTTAATAACAATAAAAGAATGCAAAAACATTTACGACAAATGTTTAAAATTGCCTCCTTTGGCTTCAGTACATTTTCGGAATCGCTTTCGAAAATTGCCAATGATGGTCGCGCATTCTTCCACCGTAATCTCGTCTCAGGCGAGCACCAGAACCTCTTTGAGCGCGTCAACGATGGCGTGCCTTGTTCCCAAGATTTTTTGTTCCAAGGTGGACCACACCGAAAAGTCTGTTGGGTTCAAGTCGGGCGAATTTGGCGGCCAAACCTCCTTGCTCCACAACCTCGGAAACAACTCTTTACAGACGGCAATGGTGGATTGGGTGCAATGCGCTGGTGTCCAGTCTTGCTGAAGCGTGAATCTGTCGGTGTCGAAATGCTGCGTCGTCCATGGCTCAAGCACGTTCCGTAGAACCCGCTGTTGGTAGGATCAAACCATCACCGAGGCCGGCAAATGGTTGCGGCCGATGGTTTTTACGATTGTGGTCTTCTGCTGGCCCTTCTGGAGCAGTTGGCGACGATTCTGGCGATTGTGATGCGGCTGGACGGTGAAATTTTTCTCGTCTGTAAAGGACACCTACAAACGACCACCACCGACCAAGCGAGGTAGTTGGCGAGATTTCTGTAGCCGTTTACTTACATTGCATCGTTAAGGAAGTGGACGCGGGCGATCTTGTAACTACGGAGGTTCGGCTTCCTGTTGGCAATGTTACGAATGCTTTTTTTATTTGACACATTCGACATCGAGCTCTTTCGCCATCGCATCGACACCTCTTTATTGCGACGAATTCGGCAGCGGACCTTGTTGATGTTCTCCGGAGTTGTTACAGTTGGACGGCCACTTCGAGGATGGTTCACAATCCCTCCAGTCTCCTTGAACCGTTTTACGGCATCGTAGACAGTGCTCTGCTTAAAACCGATCGATATGCACGTTCATTTTCACGAGAAATGACATAAGAATCTTGACCCCCAAAAATAACTGGAAGGCGAAAATATAGTAAGAGTTATAAAATCTCAGCGGTTAGGGTGGGCAGGACATATAATGAGAAGCCTACAAACTGAGATGATAAAAAGAGTAACTAAATGGACACCAATCCAGCGAAGAAATAGAAGGAAACTCAAAACACTATGGTGGAACAATATGGAAAAAGATCTGAAGGCAAAGAAATGCAGAGACAGGAAGACATGGAAACAAGTAATAAAGTCAGCAAAGACTCACAACAAATTGTAAAAACAGCTAACAGTAAGCGTGAGCTACAATCCGAAGGAATTAAAAAGCATTGATGACGATAACCATTCAAGTGTGAAACGGTGCATTGTCTTGGTGAAACAAAATTTTCTTTTTTTCAAATGAGGCCGTTTTTCCTCAATTTCTGCCTTCAGCTTGTCAAGTAATGATGCATAGTACGCCACCGCTATTGTTTTTTCTTTTCCAAGATTGTCGAATAACATAACTAAGTTTCATCTACAGTTATTAATCGACACCAAAACTCCGACTTATATCGCTTCAACTGCTTCAACAGAACAGGACTCTACTATGTCTCTAACCTTAGTTCGATGGCCGTCTAGCACCATTATGTGAACTTTTCTGATGTTATCGGTAGCGGTTGCAGTCTTTGGTGGTCTCGAACGTTTATTCTCAATCAAGCTGGTGCGACCACGTTTAGATTCAGCACTCCAAAATTGCACTGTGGCAAATGACGGTAGTCCCCCGTAAACAGCATCCATCTCAGCTTTAATTTGCGTGGGCATATTAAAAAAAACATCGACTGACACAAATGACTGTTAAACAACAAGTATCTTTCAAGGCATGCGCCAATATATTGCCAGAATATTTTTGATGAGTAATGCCATCGTCATGTTGTGGCTCGAAACTGTTCAGACTACCCTCGTAAATGATAATGCTATTTTCAATATACCAAAGATGACTCAAAACAAAATTTTTCAATTTGTTTATGTCTTCAACTCATTCATCTCATAATTGTTTGAATTGTAGCAATGTTATTACGCTATTACAGTTATTTATACGGCCTTGATCTTTCTTGTGATATACTATAAAACCCAGAGTGCTAAGTAATGAATACTAAATCTAAATTGAAGATCAAACACTTGCGAGTACTAGTGAAATAACAGAGCACCATTTAGGTTACATTTTAAGATCAATTTTTGCACTCAGGATGAATCTTTATGGGAGTTTGGAGTGTTTTTCTGAAACTTACGTGTTATTTTATTTATATTCGAATTCTAAGAAAATACGTATTTTAGATTTCAGTAGCCAAGTGTATATTAATTAACATGTATTGATGTGTATTATTTGCTGCGTTTATATCTTCTATTTGTAGGACTGGATAGGTTTTATTTTATTTTTGTTACAAATTTATTTACTAGAAAAATAAATACACTGAATTTACGAAATCTAGAACGCACTTTTGGTGTATTCTTGAAAACAATGTTCCGATATTCTGTATACTCCAACTGATAGTAGGGAACATCAAATTACACACACATACTTAGAATCCCGAAAGAAGAAAGCGACAATCATAACATATCTAAAAGTTAGATATATGCTTTCATGATCGCAGTATAATGGGCGTGTACAATATGAAATAACTAAAGATTACATCTTGGTAAGCCTAAGCAATTAACCATTATTTACATGCAATATATCAGTAGAGGAAAATCATTAAACAACATCTAACATCACAAGAATTACGAGATGATCTGGTTTATTTATTAAAATTTCATCTAGCGTAAAAGGATGGTGTTGAAACATCGTTACTTGTCGTCCCAAAGATTTCGTGGAAGCTTTCGAAAGGAACTTGGACTGCTGAATTCGAGATGACGTGCACATGAGCGCTCTGATACCAGCACATGTAAACGATTCCTACAGGCTTACCATGATGTTTTAAAAACACATCAAAAAGTGCCTAGAAATAATAACCAAAATAATGCTAATATAGTTCTTCATGATATTGATGGAATCACTCACGACAAAAATAATGTGAGGAGAGAAAACACTAGCCAACGGACATGTTTCTGCCTATCCGGCGTCATTAGCGTTGCTCCGAGTGCTTCTCTACTTCACATCGCATATTTGCCTCTCGGCTTCGAAACAATAATATGTCTGGTAATTATTGGAAGAATTCCAATCGATGGAAGACAAAATCTAGCAAGAGGTGCTTTTATCAAATGCGGGTATTTTTTTTGGTGATTACACTAATCAAGAAAATTGTAGCGTATAGGAAATTTTAAAATCCAGTTGTGGCGGTTCTGGGGAGACGCCAAACCCAGAATTCAAAGGGTTATATCTTGCTTGATATTGAAGTACAAAATTTTCTTTTTGCCCCGCCAAAAAGAAAATGTTATACTCCGTTAATATTAAAGCACAACATTTTTGTGTGGCACAAAACGAGCACAGAATGGTAGCGCATGGGAAATTTCCAATTGCAGGGGTGACGGGGCTGGGGATATACATCCAGCTTCTTCAGAAACGTTTCAAAGATTGGTGGTGTTGTCTTCTGCTTCTCGTTATATGCTTTGACATTGTCTTGTTCCGTTCAAACGTATTCGTACTGGTCTGGCAGACCGTATCTATCATGATTCGAGTTGAATCTGTCAATAACCGACTTACGAGGTAGGCGCCATAAATTCTTGGCCTGACATAGAACAAATAAACTTGGTGAAATATAACAATTTTTATTCTTCAATATAATCTCCCCTAACTTCAATCCATTTATTACAACGATCAATTAATAATTCTGTATCCTTGTAAACATAATCTAAAGTTGTTCCCTCAAAATCGACGTTCCTTAAGGTCTTTCTTTAAATTAGAAAATAAATACGAACCATTGTTTCATCCCCTCTGACAATGGACTCCAAAATCGGCTTCGGGTCGTCTCCTCACATGTTTAAAAATGAGCGCGCACATTCGATCCGACGTTCACGTTGGAGAGCAGAAAGAAGATGCGGTACCCATCTTGCGCTAATCTTATTCATACCCAAATTGTTATGGAGAAATCGGCGAATACTTGTTTCAGAAATGTTAGACATTACTAATTCCTTCACTTTCAAACGGCGATCTGCTAGTACCATTTCATCAATAATTGAAATGTTTTGAGGCGTTATCAATTCAATTGGCCGTCCGGGACGCCCATTGTCTTCAAGGGATTCTTGCCTTTGATAAATCACCATAAACGCCGTCTAAACGTTGTTTAATGTGATTAGGTGTATGCCCTTCTTTTGTTAAAAATTTAATGACCGCTCAATTTTCGTTACCTAAGACATTTTCTTGCACTAGTCACATTGTCTTATCTGGTTAGTAAAAACTATTACTCTTCAAGCCGTAATATATTGAAATGTGTTTTCTCAGTGGACTTTTGTTAAAAATTTGAATTTTCTAAATTTAATTAAAACTCGAAATTCCTATTATTATATTATTATGATATTTACAGGAATCTGTCCGCTCTAATCTCGAACCTTTTCTTCTTTGAAATTGTACTCTAATTTCTCTATTGTACATTTTAAATTGAGACCGCAGAAATTTCTAGTGTCCCTCTACTCCTTTATTTAATCGCGGTAGCGATTGTTTCATTCCACAGCAAATTTTGATGATTTTTGTCTAAATATAAATTTTATGAGGAATTTCGATGAAAGAAGTTATTTATAGAAATAGCATAAGAGAATGATTGTGGTAATGTTATCAGATGATTGAAATTAGACGACTCTATGCTCAAAAGAACCACTGACAACATAAATATGACGAATTTTACTGACGATTTTACTTAATGACATTAGGACAGAGATTTAATTTACGGAATGATATTTGAAATACCTTTGAATATACCCTGTTGTCTGTTTTAGAAGAAGTTTACATTAATTTTGACGCTTTACAAAAGGAGAAATTGCACAGAAGATGGAGTTTTGTCTACGTTACCCTAAGGTTGTCGTTATCTGGATTTATATATTTTATATAATGTCCATGCTCCAAGGCCAGTCGGCCTGGGCGAAATTGTGGCTTGAGAAATTACCTTTTTACCCGCTGGAGGGACTTTTCATTACTAGTGGTTGATTATCCTGAAAATCCTGCACGTCTAAGATTGACAGCTGATATTCCCGATGTAAATATTGAACATTACAATATATAGTGTAGGCGTCGTACATGTGCAACTACGACGCAACGGACTTTGAACACGTTCAAACTTGTATAAGCCTGTCAAGCCGAGAATTTATGGCGCCTACCTTGTATAAGGAATTTGAAAACACCGAGACTAGCATGTCCTCAGGCCCGCCAAAAAGAAAGCGTTATAACCCCGTTATAATATTAAAGCACGAAATTTTTGCGTGGCACAGAATGATTGGTGGTGTTGTCTTCTGCTCCTTGTTATATGCGTTGACATTGCCTCGCTCTGTTCAACGGCATCGGTTTTGGTCTGGTAGATCGCATCTATCATGATTCGGGTTGTGTCTGTCAATAACGGACAGACTAAAAAAATGTGAACCAAAATGTGAAAAGTTAGAACCAACACAGTGAAGAGCATTAAACAATTTGTATCTTCAAACGAGGATCCGTTATCGCGAGGGGATCTTAAAATTACCGTACTGATATGGCAAATCATATGAACGCAGTATACAGTGCAGAATCGAGGAGAACCAATAAGTTCCAGAGCAACGACAAACGGACAGGCCTGCGGTCACCTAATACCATTACAAAATAGGAAAACATGACAGGGTCAAAATACTTGCTAAAAGCAACGACTACTTTTGTGTATTTTAACTTTGAAATAATTTATTTAACGTAATAATATCTTTATAACATTACATGCAAACTATAAATATTAAGTGTGTCTAGATTGAGCTCTAAAGGTATTCTGTAGCATTGGTACTGTCTGACAAAATACACGTACAATAAAAATAATTACAGGAAACACTACATATGTTTATACACACATTTAAAATATAAATTCATTAAACAGGATCGTATCCAATAACTGCTATCAGCGAATTGTAAGAGAGTCAGTGGAAATACCGACGAACACCAACGATTTTAATAGAGAAGGCAGCTATAGACTAACCAACATATGGAGGTTGAGAAACAGTAGCTTGGAAAATATCTTTGGAAATTAGCTTGAGAAACTCATATCAAAATGAATGCGTATGTATTTTACTGGACATAAAATTACCTACCACATCAAGCTATATAGAATTCTGTTGCGTACCCGACTTAGGTCGCTAGATGATTTAATTTAGAAACCTCTTGCGTGAATATAAGTGTATTTTTATGTAAATTCCGGTTAGGAAAAAAAAACTCCCGCTTGAGATGCCGAATAATAATAATAATGGCCATAGTACGTAAGAATAACTTGTATCCTGTTACCTAAATTAGTTTCGACTTGATCGAGTGTTATGATTGATTGATTACAGGTCAGCATGCATTGCGTTCGATCGATCACGCCGCGTAACACTTTCGAACACTCCGTAAGCACAAAAGTTTATTGTTTTGAAAGCTCGTGATGGCGTACAATTAAAACAATCATGGTAAGGCCTATAATTCTAATGTTATGATTATCAAACGTATCTATCAAGTTTTTTCTCCTTCTGAATTTTTATGAGTTTATTTAAAAATGTGATTCCGATGTATAAAACGCTTCAAGATATCGAGTTTCATCGTTTTTATAAAACAGTTTCGGGGTTCTTTTTTGGTTTGTTTGGATAGGCAAATACGCTATTTAAAGTAGTTTTCAGCAGGTTATTAGGGTGCGTAACGACTTTCTTGTACAGTTAAAACAAGTGTTAATGTTTAATGGGCAATAAAACTAGCATAAACTACGTATAGCAATAAGCTGGCATTGTGTAAACTACAATGTTATAGAACATATTCACGTTTTAGTATTGTTTGTAAAGTACACAATAAAACCTAGAGATGTTTATAACACTTTTCTGACAGATTAAATGCATAACAGGATTTTATCGAATCGTGAGAGAAATGTTGGGAAAAGAAGTGACGCGATAGCATCTGTAGTAGTAAAGCCGTTATACAGGGTTGGGATAAAGTATGGTACCAAAGCAAATATCTTTAAAACAGAAACGATGATATTGATGACACTTTGCAGGTAAGTGTAATGACACATAATGTATCTGATTTCAAATTTTTTATTGTTACTCTACTTCCGGTTTAACCAGAAGCACGTCTAACTTTTTTCTTTAAATGGGACACATATTTTTGTAGATTATAATGGACCTTGTTTTTCCGGGTTCATCCATACTTACTGTACAATTAATGTTATTTATTGTAAATTAATGGCAAAATGAGAATCATCCAAAATCATTTCGCACGTTCAAACTGCTTGCCGTTTCCCTCCTGACAAGCTTGTTAAGAAAGTCCTGAGTTACCTTTCCCGAAACTTCTCCACTGATTAATTCACATTCAACGACTATTTTTTGTCTCAACTCCTGCAGACTAGAAAAAATCTAATGGACTAAGGTCTAGAGAACGTGCAGACCACACAATCAATCATTTACGTCCAATCCATCAAGTAGCATCCAAAAAATTCCTAACTCCTCTATCACAGTAGGGAAGCGTTCCATCCTGTTGAAACTAAAAATTTTGAGCTAACTGCTCATTGCGTTGAAGTGATGGATCGAAAGACTTTTTCTCATTCAAGTTTCCATCAATAAAGAATTTTTTTCTACAATTCCTATCCAAACATTCAGCTTTTGTGGGTGTTGAATATAGACTTCATAAATCCAGTGAGGATTCTCATTTGGCCAATACCTTGAATTGCGGCGATTAACTGCTCCATTTAAACAAAAAGTTGCCTCGTCAGAAAATACCGACATTAATTGCAAAATGTTCGCCTACGTCACAAATGGCAATTAAATAACCGGACTGGTGCTACTATCGGCAAACAGCGAGCACGCCACGGCAGGTTTGAACATGTCTGTGCTTGTAGATGCTTTCCCCACCCTGAGCTCGATGGGCATGGTTGTCCGTCGCTCAATCTCGTTGTAGCAATTGTCCGTTTAAGTCCTTGCAAAAATGCAGAGTGTTCAGATCGAGCAACGAGTTAACCTCAACTCTCTTGTGAAATACGAGGTTCTAACTACCCTTCGTAAACGAGTGAGAAGACGAAGACCCGATTTGTGGAAAAGCAAATCCTGGATGCTCCACCAAGACAATGCGCTAGCCCATCCCGCCTTGTCTGTGAAGGCGTTCTTTGCGAAATCCGGCATCACCGTGTTGGACCACCCACCGTACTCGCCCGACCTGCCCCCCTGTGACTTTTTTTATTTCCTAAGGTAAAATCGGAGCTTAAGGGGACAAGATTTGACAGTGTGGAAGCGTCGGTGGTTCTCAACAAGCTGACAGAAACGGACTTCCAGCACTGCTTTCGACAGTGGAAAGTTCGTATGGAGCGTTGTAGGGATCGGCAAGCAGAGTACATTGAAGCGGATAAATTTTGTAATGTAATTGGTGATCAATACAATTTATTGTAGCACCAGTCCGGTTATTTAATTGCCACACCTCGTATTTTCCCTACGGAACGGACTTATAACCATGGTTTAGTGCCCAAGTTGTGGTAGAAGTTTGAGGGAATTCTTCTAATTCAATGGCAATATTTTGTCTAATACCTTCGTTAGTTGCGGTCTTTCAGTTTTTGGCAAATTTTTAACCATCCTAGTCAAACTAAAACGTTTTAGTGTTTTAGTAACAGTTGAACGTGTTATAGGACACTTCTTCATGAGTTCTAATACGATCGCCAAAACCGATCATCATTTTTCATTTAAGTGTACTATTTTCAAGCAAACAAATAGTAATTAGATAGACGTGAATTAAATAAACTTGACTGCTCTTCAACAATCACCTACTAAACGGAACACGTTAATTTTTATTAATAAATAAATAATGCACATTTATTGATTACATTCAAATGTACCTGTAAATACATATATTAAAAAGGGGATAAGAGATTCTAATTTATCGAAAAGATAATAGAAACAGTAAGACATATTAGTATATACATAATTCATAACAGTTATAGTTGAGATGGAATGGCATTTATATTCTGCTAAACAAAGGTGCTTTTCTAGCTTTTTTGTATGGCATACTTGGAAATCACATCATCTAAGTAAGTCCTTTTTGCAAGGTCTGATTTACAGCTACTACGGATTACCGAAGCTATCCTTGACATCCTGGAACAGGCCTAGCCACATTCGGAGATGATACGGCGATGATATGGCGCGCAACGAGAACTTTCTCGTCAAGAGACACCAGGACGAGGTAACTGATTGGATGGAGCGGTGGAACTTGACTATTAATGAGTCCAAGAGTGTTACGGTTCGATTTATGAGAAAACATATACAAAAATGGATCTTGACCAAACTGGAAAAATCGATCAAGTACTTAGGACTTACGTTGGACTAACGACTTACCTGGCGTCCTCGTTTGGAATAGGTGGCCAGTAATTACTGGCTCTGCTCAACGACAGGAATCCTTCACACACCAAAACAAAAAAAGGTGATTTACAAATCCGATTACTACCTACTGTGCCCTCTACTAGTCCACGGTTTACAAAAATAGAACCAATTGATGATTGAACTCTCGTGGCCTAGGAGTAATGAACTAAAACGTGACAAATGCTCTCTTGTTGGAGCTGAACTAAATAAGGCGAAGGTGTTTATATTTCTGTGAGGATGAACTGAACGATGACTAGAGGAGTTACAAATACATTGATTAAGATTTTTTTTCTTTAATTTAATGGGAATATAAATGAATCTTTAAGAAAGTTAAAATGTGGAAAATGATTTTTCCGCATTTTAATGATGATAAAAATGACCACGTTTTAGTCACATGGTAATTTTGGGGTTTCGTTTATTTCTTTCTAGGGGTCTTGTTCTGGATTTTACCTATTTTCTGGTTTTACCTATTCTTGGTACACCGTTTTAGTACCTCGTTTTGGAAATGTTTATGACAATACCTGATTTTGGCCTAATATTTTTGGAATATAAGTATTACCTTTTTTTGGAACCATCTATTTTGGATTTATGCGTGGCCTTACCTTTTTGGCTGAACGTATCTGGAATTCACGCGTTTATTTTCTTTTATTTTTGTATAAATTTTGAAAACATTACATCCATATTTTGATATTTTAAGAAATTTATTTTGCTGATGTAAACATATTTTAGGATAATTTCATTAACTGGAGCTCATTTAATTAACTTTTCTCTTTATAATACCAGTATGGTATAATATCAGTACCACGTTGTTAGTTCATTTGTAGTTGCATTTATTGCGATTGATTGGTAATGATATTTAATAGTTAACCTTTTGTTATAATCTTCTGTAAGTCGACACTCTGGTCAGGGTTATCGGTAATACCTTACGGGTATAATTTTGTTATCAATATATATATATATATATATATATATATATATATATATATATATATATATATATATATATATATATATATATATTTTTTTTTTTTTTTTTTTGATCAATTATTTCAAGCTTGGCTAATACTGAGCGTTTCAAAATATTTCTACTATTATTATATTTTTTGTTCTTTTGTTGCCACGGACCGTTCTTTTATGCGATAATTTGCGTTTTCTTATATATTTAATGGTCCTGCAACGTTTATTTCTTCCCTAATAGGTTTTTTCTTAACAACTTTGTGGGTTCCTGTATATCTATTCACTGGACAGGGTTATTCTAAACAGGTGGCACCTTGAGAATCTTTTTTTGTGAGTAGTTTCGAACCACTCCCTCGCCGACGAGCATGCCGGCACCCTGAAACCCCGAATGAAGGTGACGCTCTACGGAAATTGTTAGGGGATATTTGCGACTACTCACTCAATCTGTGCAACAAAGACGCATAATATGTGCTGCTGAGTAAAATATCCTCACAATCCCAGAATATTGTGGCCATCACCTTTTTCGTTGAGACTTTGACTGACATTGAACTACTCTCACTATTTATTGTGTCAGTTTGCCATGGCAGAATCAAATAAATTATTGGAACAGTTGTTGAGTATTATGGCTTTCTACTATGTTATAGTTGTACCACACACGAAAGAGACGTTTTTTTACAGTTGATTGTAAATTTTTGAAACCGTCTAACACGTAACATGTTGACCACGTTGATAATTTAAAAGCCGAGATAACTTCTAGGTAATAAAGAACAAAGTTCGTTATTATCGCTTTGGACTCGATTGGAAAACCAAAATTTACCAAAGCTGGATATATAAATACGACAAATATAAAAACACAATAAATCTTCAACTTCAACGAGCAAATCATACATTCATTGCCAGTTGTTTCAATAGATTCCAAACGCATTTCCATTCATCACTAGTTCTATACAATTTCGCACAGACTGTACACAATACATTTTACGAACATCGTCACAAAGGCTTTGTTATATACAGTTTCAGTTTCTCTCCGATCCGAAGCTAAACCAAACCAAAATGTATTTCACACACACACACATTGTACGGGTGCGCATGATGGTAAACCAGAAACTCGGTTAGTTGAGTTGCCACAGTTGTGATGCATCAATGGGCACAGAACAGGATGGTGTGGTTATTAAAAGCAAATACGCATCGCATTAAAACTTCGATAAGTGTGGTATGCCGAACACGTCGACGTGCGCACCGTGCAAGTCGCTGTAGGAAGGAAAAAAGATCTCCAATAATTGGATACTGCAAACGAGAAAAAGTTTCAGAATGATATTCCTTCTATTAAGGCAGCGTATTAAGGTACAACGAACTACACGAGGCACGTCTTCTTTTGTTTGCGTAAAAATATGTATTCTCGAATTCTTGGGATGCATAAAAACCGACGAGAGGATTCCTGTCTCGAGAGTAGTGAGTATTTCATTGTAATTGGTCGGGATTGCGCTGCTGTCGTCGTGGTCGTTATGAAACAAAGAGACCTTACTTCATTATCGTGATTGGTTGTATTAATAAAGCTGTAAAATGACAATAATGCCAACTTGCAGAAAGATGGTATTACACTTGTTTAGATTCCACATGTAGATAATCTCGGACAACAATTTACTGCTTTATTTAATTGGAACTAGTTCAAGGGAAGAAACGTTAAGGTTCCAAGATTACATTTGTTCTACAAACAAAATAAACAATATATTAATAATAATAATAATAATAAGAATGGTTTTATTTCAGTTCACCAAATAAATACAATTAAAAAAATAAAAAAACATTATCAGTATATACAGGGTGTTCGGCACAGTGATGTAAAGTTTTGAACAGCCGATAGGCGAGGTCTTTAGGAACCACATTAACCACATTTACCTTAGTCCAAAGTCTAATGGATTTTAAGATATTGGAACATTTAGTAAATTTTGATTTTCCGGCAAAAAATCGCCATTAAACATTAATAACTAATGACCGGATTATATGCGCAAAAAAAAAACCTATAAATATATGCACGTTTTTTCGTCAAAATATGCAAAAAAACCGAACAAATATACAACTGAAAATTCCAAATAAAAATTTAATTCAGGTTTATTAAAAACAAACATGGTGTACTAAGATAATATATTGCACTAAAGATAAAATTGCACTAAAGTCTAAAAATATCTTAAAATACATCCAAATATTAACAAACATGATTAATTTTTATTATTAAAGCACCTTATTACTAAATATTTCTCAAAATTTTCTACTAAAGAATTATGTCGTTTATCTGTGAACATATGTGTGTTTATACACTGAAAATGTCCTTTCCACATCTACTGAAGTTATTGGCGCTTTTTTTTAGTCTACATATTGTTTGCATTTAAGCTACATGTTTCGTTAAAATCACCTTTTAACATACGGTACCCCGTATTTTTCGAAATCACATTTTCACATTTTTTATTTATAGTAAGTCCGATTTTACCCTGCACTTTAGCACATGATTGTTGAAATTCGTCCACAAATTTAACGGATTCTGTTAAACTCAAAGTTGTGTTCTCCAATGCTAAAATAGTTGCTAGAACAAAACTATTATTGCATTTAATGAATTATAATTGCTGGGGCAGTAGTTTCTCGTTGAACAATCTATGCGATTCCGTAACACATCGAGAAGAATCCGTAATTTCCGAAAGGACGGTTTTTATTTCTGCAAAATGATCCGCCTAAAATATGGCAGCATTCAACCATGTCCCCCATCTTGTAGTTGCAGGTTGAGGAGGAAGAGATGTATCTGGCAGTCGGTCCTTGAACAACTGAATACGTAGCGGAGCCTTTAAAAACACTTTTTTCACATTGCTAATTGATTCATTGACCAGAGGAAATTGGTTCCGTATTTCTTCAGCAACCCTGTTAAGGCCATGAGCAAGGCATGTGACATGAAGTAGGTTGGGATAGAACACCTTCAAATTGTACGCAGTTCGAAACATATATGGAGCCGCGTCTGACACTAGAAGTAATGCTTTCTCCAAAGGAAACGCTTCAGGCAAAAAAAAATACTTATTCCTTCTTGAATATATCTTGAAATTGTTGCATTGTTTGTCCTTTCAAGCTGCTTTGAAGTAATTAAATATGATCTATTAGAGATATTTTCCTTCAAGGTTCCAATCAGAAGGTAAGCTATGTAACGCCCAGCATTATCCGTTGTTTCAACGATTACTATATAAAAATGATTGTCTCCGATTAATTTTCTTATTTTGCTTACTGTGTCAGTATAAGTACTACCCACTTCACCCTTTCTTAAGGTACTTTCATCGGGAATGTTATGTATACAATATTTTTTAAGAAACAATTTAGTTTGTATTATTCACTTATTAAGGGGAATATCAGCACTAACTAAAGCGCGACATAACTCTTCATTAAATAGTTTCTGGTCGGTTTTCTTTGTTCCCAATTCAATGCATTGTAAAATTGACTGGTTCTTTACTCTACAATTTTTCTGTTTGGCAGCATCTGAAGAAGATGTCTTGATATGTTGGTCTACTTGAAATTTTATTTCACAGGGGATCTGAAGAGAATAATATAAAATTTCGACACTAATCTTGGAAATGCTGTGTCAATAAATTTTTCCACTATACACTCGTATTTACGATTGTTTGGGTGACTCCTCGTTTGAAGGCACTGACTTACTTTTTTAAATGAAACCACAACCTTACACAAACTGCATTTATTTTCACTATACAACCTTTTTAGTTACAATATTAAATGAAAAATAACGTACTTTTTTTTTTTACAAGAAAGGTCACAGTTTACACATTGTCAATGGCATTGTGTGGCAAATTTATTTGTACATAAACGGTACCAATGCATATAGATCAAACTGTAGAACCCACTAGGAATTCTAGCAATAAAAACAACCTCATACTGAACGATAACCTGAAAAAATTCCTTTAAACTAATTTCAGTTAGTAAAGCCGGAAGAGCCCTTGAAATGTAAAAACAATAATTTCGTGTGTTGTTAAGTATTGTAACGAGGGAAAAGTAAAACAAAAATAATTTTCCGAAATTAATTAATTAATTATGCGGTCTTTAGGTCCGGGAGTGTTCCTAGACACTCCTTCGGCAATTTACATTAAACTAGATATCAATTAATGAAATTTAACGAGTATCAAAACTTAAAAAGAGGAAATTAATCTGGAATTGTGACGTTCCAATATAAACTCTGTGTTTATATGTTGCGTACCGGAACCCTTCGTATTCTTAAACCACCAAACCTGACTTTTAATTCATATTTATGGTAGAATTTAAACGCTGTACACTTAGAAAATGGGAAAACAACCAAACACGTGTTACTTGGATGAATATTTTGACTAAAAGTGAGAAATTGATTAGCGTCCCTTCACTCCTTTATTTCATTAGCGATAGCGATTGTTTAATCACGGCTAATTTGGAATTTTCGAAATATAATTTGATAATAAATTTCAATTGAATATTCTTAATTTTTTTAAATAGCACAATGCATGCCATGCAGGGACGCCACTGGAAGACAGAAGCTATGCTACTTGATGACATGACACCAACAACTGTAGAAAATTAAAATTTACTGACAAACAAGACGATTACTTGACGAACGATGTTTAATTTTCGAAATTATGTTAAAGATACAACTGAATTTATGGTGTCAGTTGTTGTAGGAAAATATTCCATTAAAATTGAAGATTTAGGATGTGAAAAAAATGAACAGAAGGCAGGTTATTTATCCATCGTTGACTGGACTTAAAATAATCTCCTAGCATCATCGCCCCAGCGATAGGAGGTCATAAAAGGAGTTGGAGCTACTAAGAAAGAACTCAGCCGCCAGAGGGATTTTTATGTTGAACGAGTGAACATATCGAATTCACTATACGTGTCGCTAATGATAGCTACGTTCGATGTTGTAAATTAGAACATTACAGTATATTTTTGATTTTCCTTTCAACTTTACAATTTTCAATAACAAAATCTTAGAAAACTAATTACACATGTCCATGCGTTATGAGTTATAATACAACAATAATGTTTATTTCATCTATCACTACCTGCCTACCTACAAATTATCTCTTTTTACACTGAAATTAACTTAGAGAATTAAGGAAATTTCACCGTAATTATGACATTATGCAATACAAAACAAACTAAACGTACTTAAGTATAGAGTATAGGTTTCTATTAAAAACTACGTAGGTTTGTTCTTTCTTGTAAGTACGATCTTAAGCGTTCACGGAAAGCGTGCTCGAAACGACTTCGAAAATACGCCATTGTTTCTTATGACAGCACAGCAATCTTCCTCGCAGCCATTATGCAGTATGTACTTACTTAGATAACAGTTCTCCTTGGTTTTTGTCGGGAGATGCGTGCGTAATTCTTGGGCTCGGAAACAATTTTTGTGCATGGGTGGTCTGCGTAATATCGTCTAATTAAATTAAACCTCTCCGAAATCGGTAAAAATAATTAGAGTCGTGTAATGAAGTTTGTGTGCTCTTGGCGAAATCACCGGCTATATGAGATTTACGAGAAAACCTTACTATATTGATGGCAAACTGAGCTAAATTAAAATAGTGAAATAGAGGGCACAGACATATTATTATGTGTTGTTAAAATTGGCTCATTTAACTTGCCCAAAGGTAGCGATGTTCTGTAGAGGCCAATAATGTAGTTTCAGTTTTATCCAGTTGAGCCAAGAATGATTCTTTATTTTCTAGTAAATAAAGCAACAAAACCAAGATTAAGTAATCATAGGATTCTTACATTTGAGACAGGACATATGAAGTAGGTGCCATAAATTCTTGACCTGACAGGCTGCAAACTCCGTTGCGTCATAATTGCACATGATTTATCTCCTTCATATTCCACTGTAAAAAAGTGTGCAAAATATTTCCGTTTGGGGCAAGAATCCCTTGAAGACGATGAGAAGCCCGGTCCGCCAATTGAACTGATAACGCCTCAAAACATTTCAATTATTGAAGAAAGAAATTGTATTAGCAGATCGATCGCCATTTGAAAGTGAAGGAATTAGCAGGGATGTCTAACATTTCTGAAACAAGTATTCGCCGAATTTTCCATAACCATTTGGGTATGAATAAGATTAGTGCATCTTCTTTCTGCTCTCTAACGTGAACGTCGGGTCGAATGTGCGCCCTCGTTTTTAAAAATGTGCGGAGACGACCCGAAACCGATTTTAGAGTCCATTATCATAGGAGATGAAACAATGGTTCTGTATTATCCAAAAAGGAATCGATGGATTAGCAGCGACCTGATGGACCTCACCCTAGAAAGGCGAAAATCGTTCAATCAACGAAAAGGTGACGGCCACAATATTCTGGGATTGTGAGGGTACTGTCAACAGGACATATTATGAGCCTTTGTTGCATGAATTGAGGGACAATATTCGTGCAAAACGTCGAGGAAAATAAACAAAAAGTCGATTATTGCACAGTGCACCCGTCCATACTGCCGCCATTTCACAAGCTGCCATCCGCGAATGCGGCTTTCAAGAATTGGAACATCCATCGTATGGTCCGGATATGGCTCCAAGTGATTTATTTTATCATTTAAGAAAAGACCCTAGGGGACGTCGTTTTAAAGACGACAGTGACTTGCAAACAGGTGTAATATAATATTTTGAGGGAAAAACTCTAGACTATTTTTACAAGGGTATAGAATTATTAATTGATCTTTGTAATAAATGTATTGAAGTTAGGGGAGATTATATTGAAAAATAAAATTTGTTATATTTTACCAAGTTAATTTTTTCTATATCAGGTCAAAAATTTATGGCACCTACCTCGTAAGTCCGTTATTGACAGACTCATCTCGAATCATGATAGATACGGTCTGCCAGACTAGTACAAATATGTTTGAACGGAACAAGACAATGTCAAAGCATATAACGAGGAGCAGAAGACAACACCACCAATCTTCGAAACGTTTCTGAAGAAGCTGGATGCATATCTCCAGCCCCGCCACCCCTGGAATTGGAAATTTCCCATACGCTACCATTCTGTGCTCATTTTATGCTACACAAAAATTTTGTGTTTTAATATTAACGGAGTTATAACGTTTTCTTTTTGGTGGGGCTGGCGACATGCCAATCTCGCCACCAGCATTTTAAAATATCGTATACGCTCTTATTTTGTATTCGTTTTGTGTCGCAAAAAGAAAATGTTGTGCTTTAATTTTAGGAGAATTATAATATTTTCTTTTTGACGGGGCTGGGAAAATGACAACTCTGCCACCTCGTCATTTTGCAATTCCGTATACGCTATCTGCTTGTATTCTTTTTATGCTGCAAAAAGAAAATTTTGTCCTTCAGTATTAAGCCAGATATAACCATTTGAATTTTGGGCTTGGCATTTACCTAGTCCTGCCACCACTGGATTTTAAAATTTCATTTTCCTGATTAGTGTAATCAACAAAACAAAAATTACTCGTATTTGATAAAGGCACCTCTCGCTGGATTTTGTTTTCCATGGATTGGAATTTCTCTAATGACATAACACCAGAAATCAGACCTAGATGGTGCCAGAAGATATTTTGCTCGTTGTTTCGAACGATAGTGATAGAAGGTGAGAGGCAAATAGCGGTATGAGGTAGAAAGAAGCACTCGGAGCAACGCTGATGACGCAGGGTAGGCAGTAACGTTTTCGTTGGCTAGCGTTTTTTATCCTCACATTGCCGCCAATTCTTTTATCAACAAGTCAACATATTTTCATGTGACAATACGTAAGTGGTCTCTCATTAGTGTTTCCATAAACTATTAGAATGTTACAAAGAACAAATGATGTACAAATTCTAATTATAGCTTAGTTTTGTCTACAAAGTAGTGTCTTCTTTATACGTGTCCTTGAAAAGTAATTTTCCAAGAATATAAGTTTATGTTTTATTCACTTCTTCAGCTAGAGTATTCGGAAAGATACACAGCGTATTTTAAGAACTTCAGGACTTAAATTTTCAGAAAAAAAAGGAAACATTTTAAGTGAAGGATATAATCCACATCAGTGTTGAAAATTCCTGCCTCCGTAATATTTTTTAGATTTTGTTATCGCTTAAAGAATCTATGAAGGCACAGATAAAGATTGGATGTTTTCGAACGTAAATCTAATGAAATGTGGTCGTGTAATACACTTTTATGGTCGTTTAAACGTCCTCAAGGAAGAATTTACTATTTCTGCAATCAACTTTATGGTTTGTGTATCCAGGTTTCAGTTACGTACCGAACATACCTTCTCCCACATATTATAGGTAGAGGAAATTGAATCACGTACATAGGTACCGAACTAACTTTAACAGCGGATGGTTAACGGGAGAAACGATTTTTTCTAATTTTAAATGCTTTCGAATTTATTTGTGTTGATGTTGGCAATGATCGTTACGCGCGTGGAACGCTACTAGCGGTAAAGTTACGTACTATGCAAACAAAAAAGAAATTACTACGGCGCGGCGCGGGAGCCCATCAAAAGTACTGAGAGAAGAGGAACTTTTACAAACAACCGACGTATTTTTAGGTGATGAGTGCTTACGGAGCTCGAGAGGATTGATTATATTAAAAACCAAAGGTTAATTTCTATTTGTCAAACATGGATATTCGAAAAGGTATTTATCGCAGTCGAACGGCGGGGAAAATATATTTAGGATGCGTAGGTGGTTTATTTAGAGAAGAATCAAATATCGATGTACTCTTTTTGGAATATATTGAATGAATGCTCCTAGATTTCTATTAATTTTCAATTTTCACACTAATAATAACCTCACCTTTGACCTTTTTACACCCCCACAATTGAATTTAGAAAGGTCTGAAGTTAACAAACACAGTCAAATTCACTTCTGTTAAAGGAGAAGGGAACTTGTTTTATCAAAAAAGGAATAGCTATTTCGATTTAATTTAGGTTTAGAGTTTAGCAACTTTGGGGTAATTGTGCATTTTGCAAAAAAATATAACATTTCTTTTACTAATAATTATACTTTTATCTTCACTTAAATAAGCAGAACAAACATGTTACATGACATGGAAATTGCAACACCAAGAAAGGGTGCGAATTTTGTTACCAAATTTGGCAGAAATGTATTGAAATATTTTTCTCAGGAGATTTTGGGAAAATTGTTAAATTTTCTAACTTAAACTAAATTTTTCAAATCTTAGTGGATTCGGGAGTATCCCTGGACACCCTTTTGGCAATTTTATGACGAATTTCCAATGCCAATGTTATATAAACAATCTGTTTATATAACCTCTACAGGAAACTGCCTGTTCCGGAATTTACCCTTTTTCTCTTCGAATAAATACTTTGATTTCACAATCGAACACTTTAAATTGGGATCGGAGTTAAGAAACACTTTAATTCAACGAAGGCTGAATAAAGATTGATGAAAATTTAATGTCGTCGCTTATCTTTCTTTTATTTTAAATCGCGAAAGACCGGCTCATTGTTTTATTTCACAGCAAATTTTAATAATTTAACCCAAATAGAAACTTTTACGATGAATTTCGATGAAATGAAATTATTTCTGCAAATAGCATACGAGAACGAATTCAGTGACGCAACGAGGTGGTTGTATTTCGAGGATTCTATGATAAAAAATTTTACTGACAAGCTTTAAACGTGAAAATTCTCCAACAATTTACTTAAACCTTTCAGATAAAGATTTAATTGATGAAATATTGTTTAAAATACCTTTCAATTTACGGTGTTGCTTATTTTAGCCGATTTCTACGTGAATTTGGACGAATTACCGGAATAGAAAAATTTACTGAAGAGTAGATTTGCCCATGTTGCCCTACGATCGTCGTTATCTGGACTTATATTATAAATATAATGTCCTCGCTCCACAGCCAGTTGGCTGGGGAGAAATGGTAACGAGGAAATTTCCATTTCTTACCGCAAGAGGGATATTTAATTACCAACGAGTGGTTAACCTGACCATCTTCGTTCAGAGAGAGAACCTACTCGTTCAGAGGTTGACAGTAGATGCTGAGTAAACATTACAGTATATATATTCAAAAGTATTAATTAATTACAATTTTGATGTGATGGATCAAGATGTCATTGCATATCTGACACTTCATGCAGTCTTTTCTGACATTAATGTCAGATGTATTTCTCGCGTGTTTTGATTCAATTTTTGCCGTTTTCTCTTGTCATACATTTGTTTAACGTATTTTGCGGGTTTGATTATGCCCAGAGTGCGGCAACGTGGAAATTACTGCCAGTAGAGCGAGTTCGACAGAAGGTGGTTTTTCGTTTAGAGAAATTGCAAATCGCCTTAACTGGAACCAGTCCACCATCATGCGCTGCTATCAGTCATGGACTGATAAACGAAGGTCAGGAAAGTTGCCGATTAGGAACCGGGAGTCGAAGAAGAACTGATAAAATGCAGGATCGCCACCTTCGTCTAATAGTACTAAGAGACCGATTCTCCTGTACCAGGTCAATTGCTGATCTATGGTTAGGTAATGAAGGTCGTCCTGCGACCCTTCGAACCGTTTATCGCCGAATCAGGGCTTTCGACTTGCAATCCTATCGACCTCATCTTGTGTTACCACTTACGGCTCAACGCCAAGCAACGTTTGGAGTGGTGTAGGTTGCGAATACACTGGAACGTGGAGTGGCATAATGTGGTGTTCGGTGGTAAATCTCGATTTTGTATAGGGATCCATGATGGCCGCTTGAGGGTCAGACGAAGACGTGGGGAACGTCGAGATATGCAAGTTTCTGTTGAAAGGCGTGTTAACCGAGCCATGAGAGTTATGGTATGGAGTGCTATAGCATATGGGTCTAGGTCTCAGTTGGTGTTCATCTGAAGCACCATGAACGCCCAGCGTTACGTTGATGAGGTTGTGGAACCTCATATTCTTCAATTTCCAGCAGGGCAATGCCCGTCCCTACGTACCGAGAACTTTTTGAAACTGGTTCAAAGAGGCCCATGTCAATATCATGCCATGGCCACCCATATCTCCCGACCTCTCGCCATCGAACACGTGTAGAACATTAATGGGAATAAAACTGAGGGACCAATTCTCCGCAAACACTGCAAGCTGCCCAGCATGAATTACAGGCTGCTTGAGACACCGTATCCCAAGAAGACAACGAACACTTACTGGAATCAATGCCACGAAAAGTGAGGGAATCTGAAACTAAAAGGGGGGCCCAACTCATTATTGTTCTTTTTCTTTGAAATTATCAATTTTTACATTTGAATAGTTATACGCCTCTACCAAGTTTGTCAAAAAATTCGCACCCCTTCTTGATGTTGCAATTTCCACGTCATGTAGTACTAAATGTTTCAATGATTTAAAGAAGATAAGATTGAAAATTGATTTGTTAAAAGTTGAAATAATTGAAAACTTGTAGTTTTCAGCAAACAAGAAAAACGGAAGCTGGAATTGCTTGAGAATACATCGGTTTTGAGGTTTAAGTTACATGTTGGTTGGTTATAAGTTTTGGAAATGCTAGTACATTTTTGTTATTATGGAAGACATTATAAATGCAATTTGGAAAAAAGTTTTCAAAACAAATGTTCTGCATACCATTATGCCTAAGTATACAGGATGTTCAATTTCCGCTACAAACGATACAAATTCAGATGATTCGGATTTAGATGTAGGTAGCGATGCCGAAGGTAATCTTCTTATTACTTTACAAACTAATTCAAGCGAATCAAACTCCCGATTGTTCAAAAAGAAGATCAGGAAGGCTAAACATGTTCGAACATTTTCAGATTCTTCTTGAAGGTTCTGATGAAGATTCTGATGACTCCATCCAGAACCCAAATTACATCTGTACAAGATATGTATAGGGACTTATCATCTGAAGAGGAACAGAGTGCAGAGGAGGAGCGTGAAGGTTGAATAGTTACCTCAGATAATGTAGACCAAAGTGGTAGACAAATGTCTGCGCAAAATACAATACGTAAAACAGATTAGGTAAACACATGCCTAAGAGCGGTTCTAAAAGGTGTTGCGCCGACTGTAGTACGAAAAAGAATGTACTAAAATTGAATGTAAATAATGTAATGTTGGTCTCTATCATGATTTAATTCTTGTCATTCAAAGTAAATATATAATTACTAATAAAAGGTGGTACTTATTATAACCACAAAACATTTTAATAACCCCACCATCGTAATGGTTGAGTGTTCCCTATTAGGACCACCCCCTACAACCCTTTTGGAGAAAAAAATTGAAAGTCAAGAACAGAAGATTATCTCTACTATCAATTATGTATAACACAAAAAGGTTAAGTAATTTTCTTATTGAATAATCTAATTGTATTTTGAAAACACTCTGTACACCCAGGAATTGAGACATTTCACTTCACGTCTTCATTTAGATGGATTTAGTAGAGTTATCTGCAGCACTACAAATTCTAGCGCCTCGTAACACGAAGCCACAATATCTGATATCAAATTGCATGTCGTCCGTATTCGTTCAGTACTCGTACCTACTTTTCCAAACAATTTTAATAATGCGAAACCTATTAAGGATTTTGCGCGCGCTAGAACCGAGTTGTAGCAGTCCCGTCGCACCCCTGGTTAATTAGACTTTTCGCGAAACTGCTGACGTAAAGCGATATTAATTATTTTGGGAAATATTGCACTTCCAAGTCGCTTCGGAACGCTACTTGACCGTAAATACGTGCAGTTTGCATGCCGGCCGGCCTTAAGAAAATCGAATTACGTATTCATTAAAGTCAGGTTAACTAATTCCGAACAACAGGTTCACGGCGGTGCTCTTGTTTCGGCCCTGTCATGCACCGCAACTTAATTGTATTTGGGAAACTTTACTAGATAAATATGGATGGGTACTTTGTCGATGTTAAACGGTGTTGTTGTTGTTGATGTTGACTTTGCTACCATAAGATTAAGCCGTTGGATATATTGCGGAGGTTGGGTAGATTTGGTGATTTAACTGATTTAGAGAAATAGTTTCGTTAGAAAGAAATCTAATATCTATCTAATATTTATCTCTTGACTTGATGAGATATGTCTCGTGCAGTATTTACTGTGTGTCTACACGCAGAAAAACATTTGCTTGTATCAAGACTATCCGTCTCAATTCAAAACAGTTATGTACTGTTTTAATTATCCATAATACAATAACTGCTTTAAATCAAAAGAAATACATACTTCTTAGCGTATATACTTGCAATGAAATAATTGTATTTCTTTGTTTAAAACATTTGTTTACTTGATTCAAGAAAATCTTGCAGAAAATTTGAAGAAAGCGATTCTTTATATAAATAAATTTTCATTTTCTTAAAATAAAGCATCCATTTGCTTAGAATTCTTGAAAAGCATATTATTTATATCCACATTAATTGCACTTACCTTGTTTAAAACAGTACGAGATATCCGTACATATTGTGGTAAATTATTCACAATGCTTGTGATTTTAAAAAGACCAAGGTAGAGGTTATCTATAGAATAATGTTCAAACAAAAGTTAACTTAATGTAGAAGTACACATGAAAAAAGTGCCTCGAAATAATAATCAAGGTAATGCTAATAAATAGCTCATCGTATTGATGGATCACTAACGGTAAAAACAATGTGATAAGAGAAAAGCACTATCGCCTTTTGCTCCTGCCCACATTGTTGTTATATCTCTCAGTTTATGCCACTAATCTTCAAAAACAGTAACTGAAATATTTCCTTGCGCCACCTAGTGCCAGTAGATATGGTCATGCCGTTCTAGATAGTTGATAGTAGCGACGGAACCGAAATACAGATATCATACTTACCTATACGATGATTTAACGTACAATGTTTCATAAACATTTTCAAAAGATACCAGTTAATATAATATCTGGACTCTTGTTTCGTGGGGGGTCCCAGTGCTGTACACAGGTCTCATATCTGGTTATAACTCTGTAGAAGAAGTCTTCATTTTGGGATAAAGCAGTCAAATTCTCCTTGCACATTTGTCGTCTACACAGTCTTTGTTCGGGACTGAGCAGCCTGGAAATCTATCATGCCGACACTTTGCCCATTCCCAAATCTCCGTGTAGGATTTTAAAAACACTCGTTTCTTTATTTCTTTAGCTATAACTAAAGCTTTTACTCGGAGATCAGTCGACACCAAATCCTCCTTTGTTGATCATTTCCTCACTTCGTGCTTCCAGAGGTCTTCCATACGTAATATCATCATGAATGGATTCCCTGCCTCATTTGAACTGCTTACACCCATATTTGACTTGGAAAAAGAACGGACCATTTTCTCCATATACTGCCACCATTCTCTCATTTTATTTTTCGCTTCTTTAAACTGATATTGGAACCAAACTTGGAGATGACACTATTAAATGTCACAGAAACTTGACGTAAGGAAATTGTCGCGATAGAATATTGTTTTCATAGCTAGGTAATTCATATATAAAAAAATTTGAAATAATATTGTAGTTAAGTTTTATACTTTTTCCTTTAAATGTCTTAAAAATTTGTCTGTTATTGCCAAGTACACGTTATTGTTAGAAAAAATTTGGAAAAAGGCGCTAAAAACAATTAACACTATTAATAATGATAGCAAGGACTGTGTGGTAGTATGGCAAACAACACAAAGTATCGGCACACTCCTCACCACACAAAATATTAATTAATTCGGAACAGCTGTTTCGAGGGCTCTTGGGCCTCCATTCTCAACCGGATTACTGAATAAATCTGAGCGAAAAGCAAAAAACAAATCTAATTCTACCATACTTATTTATCCCTACTCTCGAGGAAATGATATACATACAATACATATTTGCAAGTACCTACTTTTGCCGCTTAACACTAACATGCGAAGTATATACGGAACGAGAAGGTCCCTTGTTATTGCCTGATACGTATTCGTGCCGCCCTCATAAAATAGAGCAATATAAACAATAAGGTTCCTTCTGGTCAAATCTGCTTTTCTTCCGTCTATACATTTTAATATGTACAGGACATGACGCCAGAGTCTTTTGTCAATGTAGCACGTTACTCAAGTCATATGTTCGTTTTACCCTAGTAAATCAAAAAGACGAGAGTAATAAAGTGGCGGTTTATCTTTGTTTAACAGATTGCGTTCCTTTTTTATATAGATGATTTCAAATGCGTCTAGTTCACGAGGCGAGCTTACCCTCTTAATCAATGTCAGGTTTTCTAATTCAATATTGTGCCCCGTTTCGTTTATGTGTTGTGCTACACTTAACGCTTCTGTTTTGCCGTACTTGTAGTTGTGTGGGGAGGAGTGTGCCGATATTTTGTGTTGTTTGTAACGCTATTAAATTTCAGATGTACCTATATACTGTTAAAAGTTACCAGCTTAGTATTACTAACTTTGCTAGCTATAATTCAGTCGAATTTGCTTTGATTAGCATATGATTTTTTCTTTGAAGAAATCTAGTGATTAGGTAAATGTTCTAGTTAAGTTATTGTTGTTTACAATGACATTTTTTTTTGATTCACTTCATAATTTAGATTTTTTTTCTCTTGTTTTCATTCATTTCATTTATAGTGTATGTATTTAAATTTAGTTGCCCTGTAATTGGGTATACCGTTGGACAAATAAATGGTATTATTATTATTGTTATAGTTTTTGGGGTGAACTATGTAAGTATTGTAACTAAATACTAAGTAAAGGTTGGGTTATGCCTAACAAAAGCGCCTACACACTAGATATTCCATTGCGAGAACTGGATTTCTATCTCACTATCACACTTTTACTGCAATTGACCTTACAAAGTTGTTTATAGAATAATTTTATTAGTGGAGATATCTTTTCAAAATTTTATTTGATACGTTGTGAATTCTCCCTAGGTTTACACAATTAACAAATCAAAAAAAGCTCATTTCCCTACTTACTATAAAATTTCTAGTCCCAGAAAGCTCCTCCACAAATAAATCTCCTGTTATATTACACGATATCATTTCTTAGAAAAACTATTTGACCCACAACAATATACACGTCTTAAATAATGAAGTGTAGAAGTTTCTTAACGACGTTTAATCTGTATTTACCGACAGTTTTGTCGCGTCGTCGTCGCCTCGTTCTAAATCCTTTAAGCCTGCTTACATTACGAGCAAGCATCCAAGAAAGAAAGTATTAAAATTCCTGCATTTTTTGTGGAGCCGCTCCGAAGTAATAATAAGAGTAATAATATGGTAATGCACCATTGATGTGTATCGAGTCGGTGTTGTACCAGACGTCGAGCTTCTCAAACGCCATGGACAGATACAAGAGAAGCATGTAAACCTAGTCCATTGTGTCGCACTCCGAGAAATGTAAGTCGGACGAAAGCCAAGAGCGGTGTGACGAAGATTTAAAAGATAGAACAAGCGAAGGGTCTGTGTAGTAAGTGCTATGTACTACTGTATTATTCAGTAAACATCTTAATTTACAAGACCGCCGTGCAACCATCTATACAGAACAATGTGTTGTTAATAAAAGTTATATATGCAAGCGAGAGCTTTCAGGAGAAATAAGTTTACTTTTAAATAACGTAAAGCGAAACAGATGTTTACGGAAACCAAACTCCCTATTACTGCCCGACCGAGGTGCTTATCGTTTATAGAGGGTTATATACGAGCTTGTGGTAGTCAGTGTGTCGTGAGACGGCGACTTAAATCGAGTTATTCAAGTTTAATGAAGAAATTTATTCTGTATAGAAAGATATATGTTAATGTCCTTTCTTGGTAGATGGCGCATTTAGAATGATTTGTGGTGGGTTTGCGTATCATTTGGAGTCGGTTAAATTTTAAATATGAGTGTAAACACAGAATGTAACTACATGTTGGATATATGCTTTTAGATGTTGAGTAAATAAGGATTAATGCTTGAACTTTAATCGTGCGTCTCTATAATTCATGTATAAAAATACAGTGTGGTCCAGGAAGAGCTTAAAGTAACAACTTTATGTACACAACAGATTTTAAGAAGCCGAACAATGAACCTGTAAATCAAGAGGATAAGGTTTGATCCTTGTTGTATTGACAGTGAAAATAGATTCAGTTTCCTCTAGGGTTCCTAGAAATAAAATATACGGCGTGTCCCACTAAGAGTGGGGACAGGTGATATCTTGGAAGCTACAATAGCTGCAATGATGGGAAACATTTTTCCATGATTAAGTGGCAAAGGGGAATTTAATGAAAATATTCTTAAATTCCAAATATGATCCCTAGGAAGCGCAGTTGCTAGGATCAACAGTAAATTTTAAATTAGCTGGTAAAAATTGCCGGATTAACTATAATTTTAAATATTTTATCATATAACTAAACTATGTAACTAAACCTGCTATAACTTCTGCAGTTTTTACCCGAAATAAAGAAACTTGGACTTTGAAAAGACATACAGTGCTGTTTTAATTTGTGTAACCCATTAACCCATTTATGCCCAGAACTATTTATGTCGAAATACTTTGATTATTTTCAAAGGGATGTCGTACAATGTTTTAAGTTTTTTAGTTCATGTGCTTTCCCGTCTTTAAATTGAAATCTTCCCGGTACTGTGACTGATATGTTCTCGTTTTCTCCAGTTACAAACGAGGTTATTGTAGGCATGATAGACTCAATAAAATCTACATCAATGGGTTACGACTAGAGACGGGATTTTAGGCAAAATGCCTCTTTGTTTAGATTCAAGGCAAATTAAAAATAATACAAAATCTATATGTTTCTCGACAAATCAAAGCGATCTAGCTATGTTTTATTTTACCTAGTTGCCTATTTGGACTTTTAACGGCCTAAATCGTGGTTTTTCGCATATTTTGTCCTAAAATCATATTTATTTGGTCTAAACGTTTTTTTTTTTAATTTTAAATAAATATGGTTTTTACACAGCTGCATCTTTTTTTAATGTAAATTTTAGTTTTACAGCTAAAATGCTATAAACTAATACAACGATGGGTTTTCCCGTCTATTGTGTGAGGGGCAAAGTTTGGATTTGCCTGCCGTAAAATTTATATTACTACCCTATTGAAGATATATCCTCAATTATCGGCTTATCGCTCTCGGGTTCATTTACCTGCACTCACGTTTTTATTTTACGGGAATCCCTATCGGCTTGTTTACGCCCTGTAATTTAAACCATATAAGCAAATTTCTTCTCCCTGTTAACGTGATTAATGAATACACGATGCCCATTCATAGTTTATACAATGGACATCTTGATATTGCAGTTTAGATTTTATATTTATTCTCTTAATGTTTCTCTGGAGCGTATATGTGTGTGTTCCTATAGCGAGGTGGACTATTGACGAATCAGTATATAGTAAAAGACGTACTTTGAATTTTCATTTATATCGTAGCTTGCAACGAATATTTTTCGGTAGTTTTCTGTCGGTTTGTGCTTGTTTATCTACTCAGTGTATTGTGTATTTCCATCTACAACAATGCCAAAATCCAAGGAATCACATAGCGATAAAGTTCAAAAATGGCTGAAGGCAATTGGAGGCACTACTGCCTTTCAGCTGAATCCAAGCAACAGTGAAGAGTTGTTTTGTAAAGCGTGCGGGAAAAAGGTAAAGGACGTTTTTGTTTTTCTTTCCCAACTTGCTTCAAAAATATTATTGTATAGTTAACTTGCAAAAAGAAAAATCATTTAGAGCAACATGCTACTGCTCTTGGACATCAGGCAAATCTTAGGAAACCGTTGAGGAACCAAATGTTAATAGACACCAAAAATTCAAGAGCAATCGACGTTTTTAATCGAGATTTATGCGACGCTTTTATGTCTGCAAATATTCCTCTGGACAGATTAAACTATTCAAAACTGCGAAATTTTCTCACTAAATACTGCAACAAGAATGTGGCAAGCGTGAAAACCTTAAGAACAACATATGTAACAAAATGTTACAATTAGGTAATTAATATAATAAATAATAATTTAAAAATGTATTTTCATACTTGAGTGTCATTAAGATTTTGTTTACGCCTATAATATTTTTATTAATTTTTTAAGACTACTGTATAAAATAAACAGAAGCGGTCCCTTAGTGAAGAGCTGAGGAACCCCTAAGGAACCTTAATTTGTTTTTGGCTGAATTTTGTTACTTGAAATACTTTATCCATGTAAGAGCATTATTTATTCCTTAATTTTACAGTCTTTTTTTTTACAATCAGTTATTGTTAATTGTATCAAAGGCTCTTTTAAAGTCAGAAAACTTGCATTTCTAATTCGTCTTTCCAATTTGCAAGTACTAAATTCACGAACGTTTTGCAAGAATAACCTCTGCATTGTTGTACCTTGTCTCTTTATGTTTTTGTTAGTTTGTAGAATTCAATTGCATTCTCTTTATTGTCAATATTGTCCTATAAATAGTTTTTATATTGGGCAATAAATACGTTATTATTATTACTATTATTATTATTATATTGAACGGCTCGGTGATCCAGTGATAAGAGGACCTGCGCCTGACTAGGCAGAGTTAGGTGCTGTGTTCGAGTCCCGCTAGGATCAAATTTTCTCACTGGGTCCGGCACACTTCCCAGTCACCATTCACAGTTGAGGTACAATTAACTGCGCTTCACCCTTTACGGCGAGGGGGTGATAGTAACAAAGCCATGGAACACTTTACACACACAATTTACACATTAAAGGCTCCTGAGGTTATGACAAGCTTTAAAAGGTTTATACACTCCGTTGGGCCGTCACCACACCTAAAAAATTATTACTATTTATAAGCATTTTAGCTGTTTTATGAATAACACAACAGAAGCTTGCAAACATAAAATATTTTATATGTGTATACATAACCTTAATTTCTAAATCCCTTCAAAGCGCATTGCTAAATACAGGTCTCGCGTTGTAGGATGGAGAGTTCCGGCGCTGTCCGAAGGTACTGTCGGACATCGTTCGGGAAAATTCAAGTTTGAATGCAACATGTAGTGGCGTAGCTCGACTTATTTTTTAAATTATTTTAGCATAATAAAAAACGACTATAAAATAAAATCTTGTATTTTCACCGCGCATCTGAAGCGTTCGCCATCCTATAACGCACAAACTGTACCTATCCTTTCCTGAACGCACTTTCGTAAGTTCCTACAGTATTTAATACGATTACAAGTATAACGTACATAAAAAAAGTTGTTAGGCATTCTTGACAATGTACCGACGATTCTGTCCGTTCGATACAATCGCTTCAGGTGGGCGCATTGCCCATTCTTCGATTCGCCAACGGCGATCTGCTATAGCTAGACAAGTCGACGTCGTTCATAAACTAAGCTCATTGTGCGTGTTGCGGCCGCTGAGAGCCGCCTGGCGGTGGCCATACACGTTGCATTCTGTTGAATGAGCTGACCTTGCTTGAGGTAATGGGTTATTTATTGCCTGCAAGAGCAATTCCGATATAGAAACGGCTGTGGTAGCCGCTTTCACGGACTTTTTTTTTGATAAATACAGTCAGGTCGCCTTCTATCTATATAACAAACTATGATGTAGAACTTCTAGTTGTTAGACGACAGGACGTAGGCTTCTAAACGTTATACGGGATTATAAGGCTTCTGCGTAGGTGTTGATGAAGATTCTATTGGATTATATGGAATTAATGTAACGATAGATGACTTTATTAGTCCTGGAATAAGATATTAAATGAGATTATATTTAAATTTATTCGTGTAGGAAACGTGTACGGTTGTTCTTGTCAATATTGAGGTAGTAAAGCTCCTACTAAATTTGATACCGAATTACATGTTTCTTGTTATAAAAAGAAAGCCAAATTAGGTATTGTTAATAAAAGAGAAAGTTTTTGATAGGAAATATATTCAAATCATTACGACAAATATATTGTCTATGTAGGTATTGATAGCTTATTTCAAACAATACTCCAAATAATTTGTATAGACTGGACACCAATTGTAGTTCGAGATGAAGTTATAGAATTTTTATTGAAATAAATTATTTTAAAACGTAATTGTTTATCAAAATTTGTTTTCGATTCTCAATTTTCATCAAAAGTGGTTTGTAACAAAACAAAGTGAAGAAATAAACTGGGGGTATAGTGCATGACTAGAGTTTAGTACGATGCTTTCGTGACAGCGGTCAGATTATTACTGATTGATTCCTGTCATCGCCCGACTCCCCGCGCTTATGCGTACGCACTTTAATAACGGGCAAATTTTGCAACAGCGCCCATTTATTTTAGCGGCCACTAATTATGGAACTTCCTGCCGTGGTATACATGCGAAAGTTTGCTAAGGCAAAATATTTACAAAGATTTAGTTTTAGAAGTAACAAATCGAAAAAAAAGGAGAGTAATTGTAACGTTTGATCTAATATAATCTTCTCAGTAGCAAAATATACAGAATGAAACTGAAGTATCTCTAATGATTCCAATAATCAAGTTCATTTTCGTTTTGAAACCATGTAACAGAAATGAATGTCCATTCATTTCGAAAAGAAATCTTTAATAGCTAATTAAGGAAGCGTACAACGCCAAAATATTGTATAACATTGTGTTTTACAGTTCCCTATTATCGCTAATATTTCCTCTGTAGCGCCTAATTACTTGCTGCCCGCTCACAAAGAAGGAAAACTTCGCCAGCGCGCTTTTGTTTACGTTAATGTATTTTCCTGGAAGCTCGCTACGAAGTCATTATTATTCCGTTGTTATTCTCACTCAAACTTTTGGACCGCCGCCCATAAACAACCGATACAAGGACTGAAATGCATCCGATGATAGCTTACACCGCAGTGCCAATAGAGAGAATAGAATTGAATTTTCCAAGCTTTAATCTTGTATCGGTTCAACGCGTCTCGTTGTGTTTTGCGTTCTAAGAAAGAGGCTACTCTCGCGACCTAATAGGCACCGACGACTATGTCTATGATGATAGTGTTATTGACTGGTGATTGTGAAATTACAAAAATAATTAGCGTTGGACGCACTCTTGAAAAATGAGTAGCTATAAATCGCCTGGGACGTTGATTATAAATAATTATTAAGCATTAATTTTATGTAAGGGGCTTCGGATGCTTAGATGTAGTTAAAAAAGATACGGAAAATGAACGTAGAAAATTCAATTAGAAACAAGGTCTTTTTTTAATAACGAGTGAATTATGGTAGTCAAAATGTGGCTTGCGGCAAAACATGTTTTTCGATGAGAAAAATTGACGTGTTTGTATTTTATTTTTCAAAGAAAGACAAGTTCTACCTACACTATCGGCCATAATTATTTGCCCACCTTGGATCTTAGAAAATTACTTATTGTTATTTAGGAGGTATCATTATTTACCTAAAAGTAAAAGAAAGATATTACATTTAATAATTCCCCAAAAGATTCCTCTGATACTTAGTTATCGATTGAATCTCCTTAATCCGATAATTAGGGGTCCAGGTAGGGCCATAAAGAGATTCAAAATCTATTACAATTATCCTTCACCAACAAATACTTAATGTAGTGCAGATAAAGATGACAATTCCCTATTTACTGAATTAGAATTATGAATTTAGATTTAGTGGTTATTGTTCTTTTAAACAGTGAATATCCTTAATAAAATTATCTAAAATTGGTATTAAAATGCCAAAAACAAGGGTGTTGCCTTTAGAAATACGTACAATGATTGTTGCTTGACATAGTTTTGGCTAAAGTAACATATCACAGGAAAATTGAAATTAAGTCGCCAAACTGTTGACTATAACATTAAAAAATATCAAGAGGCTGACACGTTATTAAATAGAAAACGAACAGGACGACAGAAAGTGACAACACCAGCGGAAGGTCAACGAATAATTGTGACGAGTAAGCGGAATAGGTGAAAAGATGCACCTAAAATAACGGCTGAAATAGGTATTGAGCGTGAAAAACGAATTAGTTTAATCACCTTGGCCGAATAGCGTTGCGTAAACCACTCTTGCGCAAGCAAAATAAAATAAAACGGCTGCAGTGGACTAGAAAGCATCAACATTGAACAGTTGATGAGTGGAAAAATGTTTTGTAGACCGATGAGTTCTAATTTATACTCTTCGGTTCCAAGAGAAGAATGTTCGTTCGAAGGTCGAAAGGGGAACGAGCAGCAGAATCGTGTGTAGTACCTACAGTCAAGCATGGGGGCGAAGCGATAATGGTTTAGGGTTGTTTTGGCGGCGCATCCGTAGGAGACTTGTTTAAAATAGTTGGAATTTTAAGAAAAGAGCGCTACCGGGAAATTTTGGAAACAAATGCTATACTATCTGGAATGAGAATAATCGGTGATTATTTTCAACATGATAATGATCCGAAACATACCTCTAAACTGTACCGCGAATATTTAGAATCGGTGGATCGCGAAAGCAATATCAAAATAATGAAATAGCCTCCTCAAAGCCCAGATGCTAATCCCATAGAGCTTCTGTGGGAGGAGCTCGAGAGGCAGGTGAAAAAAAATCCTCTAACTTCCAAGGAATCGTTGTAGAAAGGTAAAAGAAGTCTGGCTTAAAATAGAACTCGCTACTCTGACGAAATTGATAGAAAGAATACTGCAAGTATGTGCCAGAATTATTAATAATCGAAGTGGACATTACGACGAAACGGAAATTCAATTTTTTTTGTGTCAAATAAATTTTATAATTGAATAAAGACTATCAATTTCTTTGTTTTAAGAGTATTTTATTAAATGCAAACTACAATTTCTTTTTTAGTTATGCGTGTTTCTTTGGGTGGGCAAATAATTACGGTTGGTAGTGTATATAGCAATATTTCAGCTTAAACGATACTAACATGAATGGGTTCACAAAAATATATGAATTTTTGAAGAAATTTAATATTTTTAATAACGTATAGAATTGGTATTTGAAGGGAAGATCGACAAATAGAGCTTTATACCAGTCACTAGCATCAGTATTGGAGGGAATAAATAATGATGAGGAGACTTTGGGTGTTTTCGTGGATCTATCAAAGGTTTTTGATAGTATCAACTATGAAAAGCTCTAACAAAAATCGATGATAGTCGGAATTAGGAGGAAAGTCCTGGAGTCACTTAGGTCATATTTGACAAACGGGCGAATACAAACGAGATTTTATAACAAGTGAATCAATACATTGTCAGTGGCAACATATAGAAAGAGGCGTACCACAGGGATTGATTTTAGGACCACTTTGATCTGTATTATATATTAACGATCTGCCAGCGACATCTAAATACCGGACCATATTGTATGCTGATGACACTTCTGTGGTGATTAGAAATAAAGATTCATTAGAAGAAGAAGTATTAATAACTTTAGAAAATTATAAGAGGTGATTCTCAAAACATGGCGTAAGCCAGATAAACTTAGGAAATTGTAGCTAATCAAGATCTTAAAATTGTAAACAACAATGATAAGAGTGTTAAATTTCTTGGTATTTTTCTCGACTCAGCTGACTTGTCAATAATCTAGCCTCTAGGGTTTCCTCACTCAACTATGCTCTTCGAATGCTGGTTGATTCGGTGAATGTACGGGCTGCTCTGGATACTCACCAAGCGTATGTGCACTCGCGTATCCAATATGGCATTATCTTCTTGGGTGTGTTTGCTGTCTTTGCTGAAGCAAAGAGGTTTTTTGCGTTACAAAAAGCCTGTATAGGAAGTGTTTTGGGCTTGAAATATAGAGAATCCTATAAAACGATTTTTGTTGAAAATAATATACTTACATTACTCAGCCTTTATATCTTTGAATGTTCGGGGTTTTTGAGAGAGAACGCGGGCCTATTTGACAACAATAAAATAGTTCACGACTAAAGTACTCGTAGTGTTAAAAGGCATTGCTATTTATGTTGAGCTTTCGTGTACACATTATGTAAATTCAATAATTACGGAACTTGTGCAACGGTGTATTTTCTTAAATTGTTAAGAAAAGTGCTACATCACTCCAGAAACGGGTATATAAACCATCCAAATTGCATAGCTTGTGTCTCGACTGCAACGGCCTTCCAGTCGGGCAGAAGGACTCCTCTAAACGGCGCAATTGAACGGCATTTTAAAGCCGGCTTTTGCAATAACCGACAGAAACTCATGCATTCGGACGGCCTTTGCCGACTTTTGCGTACTTCGGACGAGAAAACAGTCAATGTTCCACAGTTGAACGGCCTCAGGCTGGCTTTTGTGAAGCACTGATATCCGAACCGCATATAAGTCTGTATCCCTTGTTACCGTAACCGATATGTTAAGATCCGTAAAGCGTAACTTTTTTCTTTGATAATTTTAAATAAAATGCGAAAATCCGTTAAATCATTGCACGAAGTCCGGATCTGAAGTCAGAGTAATTTTTCGCATTTGAAATATTTGTAAACTCTGAATAATTTAAGTCAGTTTTATGTCACTTTTGATGCAAACACCGTAACTAAACTTAGTTTATTTTGAATCGTAATTCTAGCATACTTTGACTATTTAAAGGCAATCTCCGAAAGGTATTTTATTTTATTGTTTAAAGAATTTTATTTTGATTTAGTTGTAAATAAAATTGGTTATTATTACTTATTTTTTGTTGTTGTTTCTTAGTTGAACCTCTGGACATAAGGAGCTACCACTGCTAGAATCGTCAGTGTACACCGTGCTTAAATAACATCACAAGTCACTTATTTTGTTTTTTTTTTCTTAGCCACTAAACCCGCAAACATCTTTTGCTTTGATTAGAAATCAGGTGTTGTTATTCATTTTACAACAGCTGTGTTTATAAAGACTGACAGGTATATTCATGCTTAGCGACATCCAGTGGTGGAAGGCGCAACTATATTATGAAGTAAATAACTTAGGATTCCTGCCACCGACAAGCGTGAGAAGTAGTTTATTTATGTTTTAGTTACAAGTTCAAAACAAGTAGGTTAGGAAAATGTCTGATAAAGTTATTGCTTCACCTTCAAGGTGTTGAAGTTTCCAAGTTTCGTCCAGAGGGAGTACGTAGCGATCACAAACCAAAAAGAAACTTTAATAAACAAAAATGTTTTAACAAAAATACAAACGTCGACTCACACAAGCGACTGTTAAACAACAACTGAGCGTCCAACATGGCTGAAAGCTTCAAAAGTACCTTTCATTTATATTACTACAATATTTCTGACGAGTAACGCCATCTTCATGTTGAGGCTTGAAGCTTTTCACACTACCCTCCTATTTATTACAATTTTACAGTTTTGTTTTTTACCTTAAGTAATCCAATTTAATTATTCGATTTTGTTATTTTCTTGCTCCTTAATTATATCTAGTAGATTATTTTCTAAATTGTCAATCATCCCATTTGTGTTAGGGTTTATATTGTCGTAATCCGACAAAGGGAGTAATTAAATGTGGTAAGAACATTCTTTCTAAGATTATTCTGGAATATTACATATTGCACACAAAAGAAAGTAATACGGATTGCTGTTTCTCATTCAAACATATTTTTAAAAGGATTCTAAATTAGCTTTACTCGATTACAACAGAGGATGAAGCTATAATACTAAACTACAAACTAAAGCAGCACACCTTTATAACTCATAACTCTTTACGATGATCCCCGTTCAATACAATTCAATAGAAGAATAACAAAGAATCGCCGTTCCCCTTTTAGAGCTTCCCATAACCCGTCATTATCGGAGAATATCGGAGACGCTTTCAATTACGCACAAAAGAGAACAGAACGGAACGTTTGGTGACAATTTTGTGAGCGGGGGCTATTTTTGAATGGAGTTCTCGGGAGCTACGCTGCATTAATAACGAGTTTAAATGTTTCGTATTTTTTCTGTGGACCATTAGCTACCCACCCCGGAACCTATTTATCACCTATCGCCGGCATTAGTCACAGTTGTTGAAGCTGATCATAAAATATGTAGCGCATAATATGCTGCTGCGTAGCGCGTAAAAGCTAATCCTAATTGAGTGTCAGCGTTCGAAACACGAAAATTTACTTACTGCCGACGTGCATTATTTTTATGTGGCTTAACTACCGCCACACACACGTTAAAAAAAGATTGAATACATTGTAACAGAAATAAAGGAAAGGAATTAATTCTTTTATCGCCTGTACTGTAACAGCGAACGATTTGGGACTACAATGAACATTTTTAATACCGTTTTGGACGTTTATGCTAGTCAGGATGGTTCCACCGTCTTTTTGTTGTTTTATCGAAGATGTTTTATGTTATAGTTACGAGGATGAAGATTTGGTTTATGGGATTTCAGACTGTTTTTGGTGCTAACTTTAATATCAGTTCAAAAATTCTCTATCTTCATTAGTGTTATTTTGGCGGTTGTTTAATTAAGGACCTTGGAAAGATGGATAGTTTTGGGATTCGTTCCGCCATAAAATAAGTAATGAAAGACATAGGAACTAATGAGGTGAATGGTTGCTTAAAGGACTCGTCTTCTTCATTGTTAATGTTCCATCTTTGGCAATTTTATCGGAACAACAAAGAACTATCTTACGTTTTCAAATTAGTTTTTTAAGTACATTGTAGTTGAAATTGGTGTACATCTGGAGAGAGGCAAAGTCAGAGTAGTTCTACTATTTTTTAACTTTCAAATTTGGTGTGGATAATATGCGTCTATTTTCACCAAAAAACAGGAACGTGTGGCCCGTGCTAACTCTATAATCATTCGTATATTTATTGAAACTAATGCCTCGTTCTCACATTAGTAAATGAAGCCCTAATTAGATCCATAAACCCATTTTTTTTGCGTTTCAAATCTATAACTGCCCCAGAATTGGTAAACAAGCTATTCAAAAAGAAAACAGAAAAGAGAAAGGACAACAAAATTAAACGTATCTAAAATACAGTGTACAAAAGTTGCTAAAACAAAATGTTTATTTTTAAATTTTACCAAACCCAACAGGACAGACCATCGACATGTTTTGTAAATTCTAATTTTAAGTAGCCCCTCATATCCAGCCGTCTCTCACTACTTTGGTACATTAATCAAGGAACTGCTTAGTGTTAGACCTACAGAAAAGTCCAAATTATAAGTTTTACAAATAAAATTTTCTTTCTGAACTTTTTGAAGTTCTCTTGATTTTAAATGTAGAGGGTCTATCCAAAAATTATAGGCAATCTCTCAAAGATGATGTACAGTAATAAAACGAATATCCTTTCAAAGCGACAATATCCATAATCTAGCAATAGAATTAAATAACGTTAAAGGGTCACATATGTTAATAAGGTTGCGTAATTAACCTATTAGTGAGCTAGTTACAAAAAGCATGAATCCTACTGAACCTCTGACCCAATCATTCGTGTCGATGATGTAGTAACATTGCCAACTCTAATCTCAAACGATCTGCTATCGAGATAGGACAGGATTGGTTTGGTTAGACCCTCGCTGAACCCGATTCTGTTCATTCTATACACAATGCCGTTATGCCATACCGTGTCGAACACCTTCGCTACATCTAGAAAGACAGCCCCAATGGTCTGCCCCCGCTGAAAGGCGTCTCGAATTGCTTCTGACAGTTTAAACAATATGAAATTGGTGGATAATTCCGACCTGAATTCAAATTGTTCGCTAGGAAGTGGATTCAGCATTGCCATCTCGTTTCAGAACCTGGTCAGAATCATAGATTTTGCCAGCTTGGAAATAGTGGAAAGAAGACTAATATGCCTGTAGTTTTGTGGAAGGCGGGCGTCCTTGTCAGGTTTAGGAATATTAACTATAACGGCATGTTTCCAGATGGACGGGAAATAATGCAAAGAGGGGACACCATCGATGATATCGGTGAGGATCCTAGCCACCGTCCCAGGCTTCTTAAGGGCGCGATTGGAGATACGATCAAGGCCGGACGCCTTGCTCTTGAGTCACTCAATGCGAGTCCACAACTCTTCGCGGAATACATTCAGAAACCTTCTAGACAATCCGAAAGATAAACGGGATATGAAGGAAAGGTCATCGGATTCAAAGAACATATGAACTATTAGCGCTATGGGAGGATCGAATCGTCGAGTGTAGCACAACACAAACGAAACTGGGCATAATATTAAATTAGAAAACGTCAAATTAATTAAGAACGTAAAAACCTCAAATTAATTAAGAACATAACTTAGCCGCGAAAATTATACGCTTACGAAACTATTTATATGAAAAAGAATGCAAATGTGTTAAACAAGGAAAAAGGTCCACTTAGCTACTCAGCTTTGATGGATTTATTGGTGCAAAACGATCACATGTTTACGGTTTGTGCTGCAGGCAGGAACACATAGTTTTGGGCATATAGACGATAAAAGTAGGTATGTAAAGTAAATAAAAATCCAATTAAGGAACTTCCCAGGAATATGCCATATTATTGGATTCACATAAGCGAATCCTGTACAGAATAGAGTAAGCCCACCAATAGAATGGGACTATAAAAGATTATCGCCGTGTTTCGCTTCAAATTTGTTTATGCTAAACACCTCCCAAAAGAAAACTCAATTTAAGCTGGAAACTTTGCGACACCGTTTACGTGCAAATATGTATTCTTTAAGCTATAGGTTTATATACTCGCTACCGACTTTAACGTAATATTCCTTATTTAGCTAGTTTTTTTCCTTCCCGCTTAAGTAAATCCGACCTCCAAACATACATAATATTGCGCGTATTGGACCGTAGCCAGCGTAGCATAGCAGAGAGGCATCGAAAGTTGAAAACTCGCCTCTACGACGTGAAAGGAAAAACATTTCGGAATACGTGAGCGGAAATTGTGATAACGACTTTTCTGAACTTCGATTTTTCGATACGTGCGCTTATATTTGCTGCGGTCAACCATTGTACACAGCGATATCAATTCCTATTTCGAGGTTTCTTTTCTATTCTGCAAATCTAGGCAAAAATATACACCGCTAGGTAAAGGCGATTTTATATTCGCATGAATTCAATCTGACGTAATAGAGTCGTTTAGAAATTGGCACACGTTTAACTTTCACAAATGCACAAAAAAGAGATGCTAAATGTGATTTTACAAATATATACAGGGTGATTGATTGACACCATTCATTAAAAGTATTATGGGTTGTAGAATGCCCTTTCTTCGTTGAAAATTTGGCCTTCCTTATTTTAAATGGAATGGTGCCTCCTTTATTGCATATGGTGGCAGTAAAATTTGCATTGTAATGTTCATCAGTGATATTTTCTACGATTAGTTCTTTACCCCATCGCTTCTCCAGTAGGTGCTACCCTCTGTGTGAGCTATTCTCCCTTGATTATAATGTGTTACTTTGGTTGCCGGCACTTATTGCTGGGCGTTCGTTCGATTAACGTAGAGTCTTTAGAGCCACGTGTTTGAGCTTCTACTTTTAATTTGCAATAATTGGATTGAATTATAGCCGCTGTTGCCGTTTTTGATGGATTGCATAAATTGAGTGGGGTCAGATCGGGAGATCTAGGTGGCCATCGCCATGGTGCATTATGGCCAAAACAACGGTCTTCGAATATGCTCGTGAGTTCATGCAAAACATCATTGGCTGAATGTATTGGACCTTAGTCCATTTAATACCAACAATGGCAAGATAAATTAAGAGGCAGTTCTTTTACAAAATCAGATACTGCCGTTCTCAAAACTTTTAAATATCTTTGAGTAGTTTTTCAACATAAATTCCGAATTCGTCAAATATAACAAGGCAAAATACTTTAAAGTTAAAATTATTTTGAAAATTTGCTTTTCTAATGATATGTGGATTTTCTGTAGCCCAGCAATGCCAGTTTTGTCTCTTTACAATACGTTCCCTACTAAATTTTGCCTCGTCCGTCCTAACAATCCTTTTAAGGAACAGTGGCTCTTCCTGAATTCTTATCAACATTTGTTCACACAATTGGATGCGTTTATTATTATCCCCAGGATGAAGTGCCTGTACCTTAATAAAAGAGTAATCAATGTATTTTGTTTTTTTTAACTATTTAAATAATTAAAAAAGTTGTAAATAAGTAAAGATTCTTAAAAAATAAATACAGGGAATGTTAATACAGATAATTAATTTCGCTAATCATATTTCAAAAATTGATCTGTGTCCCTGTGGATATGCAATCCTTTCAGAGTACGAACAATGAACATTATGGTGGGCCCTTTACTTAATGGAACAATGAACATTGAATTTAAGTAAAAAGCACGCGAAATAGGAATATTGAAAATTTTTAACTGAAAGAAAACTATCAAAATTTGATTGCGTTTCAATTAATTAATTAACCTATGGCGGTTTAAGCCAGTAGTTGGGGCTACTGTCGCGTCAGAATTTGTAGCAATACGATTTGTTCAGTTCTGTAGAGGCGTTTGCAGTAATTTACTCGACAAAAATGTACAAATGAGGATATCTAATTAGATTTCCTCATGCGTACATGTAAACATCTACTTCGTATATATACGATTTAAAATATTGAGATGCCATTACCTTCCACAAAGCTATGCTGACGAGATGTATAACATCGAAACGCGCGTCCATAGATGGTGGATAGGTGATGGCATTACGTTTCAATTAAAAATTTGATTGATTTAGAACTTCAAAATTTGGAAAACTAGAACTACGAAGGATGTTGACGAAAATTTGTATCAGCAATTTGCAGCAGATTTCTCAGTATCCTCAGGATAAGAATTCGGAAAGGATATTCTTTGCTATATTTATTTCGAAAAGAGCACTGTGAGTGGAAGCTATTATCGTGTTTGACCAATTATTATCCGAAAATAATAATTTACAATGTGTGCGCCGACGACTTGGTTGATCGCAATGAATTTTGTGATAAATTATTTATTCAAAACAAACTGACAAAACTGAATACAATGTCGGCGAAAATTGTTCGTGTGATAGATAGGAAACCGGATGTTGATGTGGTAGTTGAAATCGATCCTACAACTTTTGAAGAGGTTATGAGGAGAAATTTCCTGTACATAGGATGGCGTCGTTGTAAAATACGTGAGTCGTTTCATATCATACGGTGTTTCAATTGTTCGAAGTTCGGTCATATGTCTAAAAATTGTATTGCTCGTACTGTATGTCCTAAATGTGCCGAAGGTCATGCTCTTAAAGATTGTAAATCAGACTCTTACAAATGCATTAATTGTGTAGACAATAATAGCAGAAATAACTCTAAATTCGATATCGATCATGCAGCCTTTAATAATCAATGTAACTGCTACCAGAAAATAATAGACAGTGCCAAGGCTATTACAGAGTATTCCCCTGAATAGCAATCAATGTTTAATCCACTGTTAATCAATAATGATTTCACTTGCTTTTATTTTTATTAAATTTGCATAGTTTTAATAATAAAGTTAATGATTTGGAGCTATTGCTCCTATCGTATCCTTGCTATTTTATATGTTTAACAGAAACTTGGCTAAAGCAAAATGAGATAGAGAATGTGAACCTAGCAAATTATCGTTTAGTTTCTTATTTTAGTAGAAATTCTAGTATTGGAGGAGGTAGTTGCATTTTTGCAAGAAATGATTTGCAAGTATGTAAATTAGAATTATCTAACTTCGCAGTGGAAAGATGTTTTGAAGTGTGCGGTGTAAAATTTAATTTTAATCATAAAAAGATTGTAATTATCAACGTATATAGGCCGCCTCAATCCAACTTCAATTTGTTTATTAATTCACTAGAACATCTTTTGTCTACCCTTACTGTACACACAAATGATTGCTTTGTTTATCTCTGTGGGGATTTTAATGTGAATTTTGCTACCGATTCCTTAGAGCGACAATCTCTAATTAATACTACAGCTATTTATGGTCTTACTGCTACTGTTGAGGAGTATACTAGAACAACTCAGAATAGTTCGTCTACTATAGACAATATATTCTTAAATACTGGTCCTGAAATTAATATTTTCGTTGCCGACACGCATTTATCTGATCATCGCTATGTTGTTTTGTATCTGCAGCGTGGCTTTCTGGAAGTTCACAAACTTACCACTATAGAGAAACGAGTGTTTAATGAAACTAACAAGCAGGAATTTGAAAATTACTTGTCAAATGAGTTGTGGGAGCAGGTTTTTCGCGCAGATGATGTGAATGAAAAATTTGCTGTTTTTATGAATATCCTTTGCTTTCATTACAATAATGCCTTCCCATATAAGCGACATCCGGTTTCTAATCTCAAGCATAAACAATGGATAACCGAGGAAGTAAAAAAATCAAGTAAGGATCTACACGATCTGTTCATTTTGCACAAAACGTACCCTCAATTAAAAGAAGTTTATTTAGCATCTAGAGCCAGACACAGAGCTTTAATTAACAGAAATCGTATAACACATAATGATAGATTTATTAACAATTCTACGAATAAAACATCGGCGATGTGGAAAATAATTAAACAGTCCACAAGTTACGGCGAAGGTTATCAAAATTTGGAAATAATGCAAAATGGTGTCGTTTTTCAAGATCCTAAAGTTGTAGCTGATAAGTTTAACAATTTCTTCATCGATAGTGTACTGGATATTACATCACAATACTCAGATAGTTCTTCTACTGGATTACTTCCGTCCAAAAGAAATTCGATGTGTATTCTTCCATTTTCTGTAAATGAAATGATTGCTATCATCACAAAATTGAAAAACAAGTATTCGACGGGACCTGATGAACTTGCAGCCGCAATTATAAAACGTTCTAGTATATTACTTGCAGAAATACTAACTTATTTAGTCAATCTATCCTTCGAAAAAGGTACTTTTCCTGATGTACTGAAAATAGCAGTAGTTATTCCATTACACAAGAAAGGGAGCCGGCAAGAGTTATCCAACTATAGGCCAGTAGCGTTAACTTCAGTTATTTCCAAGATAATAGAGTATTGCATGCTTGATCGTTTAAACAGTTTTCTTGAAAAATATTCAATTATTTCATCATGCCAACATGGATTCAGAAAAGGTCGCTCAACATCTTCAGCATTGATTCAATTTTACACAGAAGTTTTGAAGTACATCGAACAGAGAAAGTCTCCAATTGCTATTTTCTGTGATTTGAAAAAAGCATTCGACTGCGTACAGCACAACATATTATTAAAGAAATTATGCTCGTATGGTATTAGAGGAAATGTAGCAGAATGGTTTCATTCGTACCTGAGTAACAGGGTTCAATTTGTGCGCGTGCGATTTAAGACTTCCAACGGTATGGTCCATCCGTTTGATTCCACGTATCTACCGTTAAATACAGGAGTTGTTCAAGGCTCAGTGCTTGGCCCTGTTATTTTCAGCCTTTATGTAAATGATATAGCCTCACTGCTTAACAATATCTACATTACAATGTATGCTGATGATATCTCAGTTCTTGTAGATAATGCGAATCTTACAACAAGTCATTTGCTGGAGACTCTATACGACTGGTTTGCGCGAAACAAATTAGTCTTAAGTGCAGAGAAAACAACGTTTATGACTTTTCACACAAGACAGCGAAATGTTAGCTCTGATGATCTAGAAATGGGCGGAGAAATGATACAGCAGCGAGACACAGTGAAATTCTTGGGAGTAAGTCTTCAATCCACCCTTGTATGGAAAGAACATTGCAGCGTCCTAGCAAATAAAATATCTAGCAAGGCTTACTTATTCCGCTGCTTGCGTTCACAAGTATCAACTTGCACCCTAATTTCTTTGTACTACGCTGAGATACAATCACGACTGCAGTACGGAATTTTACTGTGGGGATCATCACCTGAAGCATACCACGTTTTTATAGCACAAAAAGCAGTTATCCGTGGTGTTGTAGGTGCATACTTCAGAGACTCATGCAAACTGCTCTTCCAGAAGTTAGATATCCTTCCCTTGCCGTGCATATATATTCTCGAAGCAGCTTCTCTCATATTTGCTAATGGGCATACTCATTTACGTAACCATGAAGTTCACGACTACAACACTAGAATAAGAGAACACCTACATATCCCTACGGCCACTCTTCAGGTAACAAGCATGGGACCCCTTAATCTGGGTATGAGAATTTACAACAAACTACCCGCCGATTTAAAAAACGTTGGAAGTTATAAAGCTTTCAGGAAAAAAATAAAAGACTACCTCCTGCAATACGTATTTTACTCAATTCCAGAGTTTCTTAATTCGTAGCGTATAATTTCTATTTTTCTATTTTTTTTGTCAGTTTTATTTTTATTGTGTTTAGGTTTATTTCTTTTATTGTAAATTATGTTTATTTGCATGATTTTGATTTCATTTTGTTTTTTTTTGTGACGATTTATATACATTTTTATGTTAATATAAATAAATAATATTCTATTCTATTCTATTCTATTCTATTATTTTAAAATTTAAGCGATTGGAAAAATTAAAATTTGCATTTGTTTTAATATATCGAGTATCACGATTTAATCTTAACACAGGAATATCTCCAGAAATATCAATCCTACGAAAAAGTTCGTCACACCATTGTTTGTTCGTCTCATCGGGAGCCACAAAATGACGATTTTAATTTCAATCTAGTTGGCGCTGTAATCGGTAAAAATCGGATACCTTTATTTTTTTTTAATAGAAACCCCTATTTTTTATCACATATTGCAATTCTACGCTAACAAGTAAGTAACTTTTGTCTGAAACATTCTTTTGTTAATTTTGTAGTGGTGAAAAAGATTACCTTTATTTATTTTAATGTAAACCTTCATCTTGCATTTAATCAAATTTGCGTCATATGTTGTTGTTGTTGTTGTCTTTATTGGCTAATCGAGACACGACATATGGAAATTTGACAAAATGCAAAATGGGGGTAATTACAGCGCCATCTACGAAATTAACAAAAGAATATTTTACTTTTTAGCGTAGAATTGAAATATGTAATAAAGAACAGGGGTTTCTATTTAAAAACATAAAGCTACCCTATTTTCATCGATTACAGCGCCATCTACGTTTAAACCAAAATCGTCATTTTGTAGGCCCCCGATGAGGCGAACAAACAATGAGAGATATTCCTCTGTTGAGATTAAAATGGGATAGCCAATAAATTTGTATACTCTTTCTTATCGGTGCTAATTTTAATAGTAATTGCAAATTTTTTTGAGATTACACCAATTTGGTATTCTATTTCAATCTTTTTCAGAAAGTTTTCTTATGAAACTCATTACAATATATTAACTCTTACGTCATCGCCCAAGGTGAAACAGTAAGTTAAAAACATCTCATAAGGACCATGCTATTTTCAATTACGTGGGAAATTAGAGTAAAAGAGGAGGAATTTGGCAAGGAAAGATATGCATACTAACTATAAGTGTCAAGGCATGGTGATGATGATCTTTGTAAGGTATACAATGTCTATTAGCAAAGAAACAGGTCCCCCGTCGATGTAGAAAGAAGGTTAACGCAAATTGCTCAATTCCGTAAATTGCAGCAATTAAAAAGCGACTGTGCGTATACAGATTGATAGTTTTAGTCTTAGCTATTGAGAATAATTCATAATCATTGTTGATGTGGCATTAAGTAATGGAGTTTTTAATTTAATGCCAGATTTAGTACATTACCAGGGTAGATTGAAAAGTTTCCGGAATGACAATGAAAACAAAATAAATCGGATTCAAGTTATATTTTATTTCTCAATATAATCCCCTCGAAGTTCAACACACTTCGTCCAAAGTTCCTCTAGTCTTTCTATTCCCTCCCGGAAGTGACTTTCTTCGAGGTTCCCAAAATAATCGTCTACAGCCTCTACCAGTTCTTCATTCGATCAAAATCTCTTTTCGGACGGAGCCAAATCAGGCGAATACGGCGGATGCGGAAGGATTTCGAACTTCAATTCTGTCAATTTTTGCTGATCGATTGCACCTGAATGAGCAGGCGCATTGTCGTAGCGAAACATCGCTTTTTTCTTGACCGTTTACAGGTGTTTTTTTTCCTGAATTGCGGCCTTCAGTCTGTCCAAAAGTGTTGTGTAATATTGACCAGTAACAGTTTTTCCTTTTTCAAGATAATCAATTATCAAAATTCCTTTTGTGTCCCAAAAACCCGATGCAATCACCTTTCCAGCCGAGTGAATAGTTTTCGGAATCGATTCACCGCGTTCAATCCACCGTTTTGATTGCATTTTTGTTTCTGGTGTGGAGTGATGAATCCAGGTCTCATCCATTGTCACGAATCATCTCTTGAAATCCGTTGGATTCCTCGTAAATACTTTCAAACAATCGACCGAGGTTCGAGCTCGAGTACGTTTTTGCTCCGATTTGAACAAATGCGGCACCTGTCTTGCAGAAACCTTTTTTAAACCCAATTTATTATGTAAAATATGAATTACTCGTTCATAAGAGATGCCCACGGCTTCCTCAATTTCACGCACTTTTATTCAGCGATCTGCCAAAACTATGTCATGAATTTTATCCACAATTCCTGGGAGTGGTAGCCGTTTTCGGACGTCCTGAACGTGGTTCATTACTTGTATGCGTGCGACCACGCTTGAACTCCGAAACCCAAAAACTTGCAGTGGAAAATGGAGATGATGAATCCCCAAGAACGGCTACTAACCTTGATTCGATTTCCGTTGCGGTTTTCCCTTCCAAATAGAAAAATTTTTCGTTTTATCCATAATTGAAAACACAAAAAGGTACTTGATTTCAATGCTTGCCAAAACCAGACTATTTGACAGATCTATTCGATATTTACAGACAATTCATATGAAAGAGTTTTCAACACAACGACGTAAATTATTTGGAAAAAAGCAACCCCCTAGCAGCGATTCCGGAAACTTGTAAAGTAAAGCTATTTCATAAAAACCTAGATCAAATAATACGTAGTACAAGTTGATACGATGGTTTCAGAATGATTTTGTGATAAATAACTATAAACATAACCTCCAATACAGCACGCTATAACCCGAGGTTTATCACGGAATTACGTTTGCTTGAGTTTTGTTAAATTGAAGAAGACAATGAATCTGCTCGAAACAAGCATTTCCTCATCGGACAGTGATTACAAATTTACGCGAAGAAGAAAAATTTATAGAGAGCGCGAAAATTGTGATGAACTTTTTTTTCCATCGTTTCCGAATACCAAGTAATACATATGAATACTCAACACAATCAAGCCAAAAATTGAAAAGTTACTTCAACGGACACGAGGCTGCTTAATATTTTCCTATAAACAGCAATAACCTCGTTCAAGAAATAACTTTAAATATAACTCACAAAACAAACATTCACGTCAATTCACATGTGAGGTCGATAGGACGTAACCTCAATAATAGTTTAATGACAGGATAAAATAGATAATGCGCCATTAGCTTAATTCTCCTTTAAAATGGACAATTAATTTAAAAATTGATTATGAAATCGGATTTTTGCTTAATGGTGGCATTAATGTTTAACCGAGGATTAATTTCTATTACGAAATCAGCTCTAATAGTAAGAATATAACCAAATCCTCAGCTAAAAAAGTAATTAATTCAGAAATGTGGAAGATGCTTTCTGTCTCGCATGTGAATCAAATGTTGACCTGCAGCAGTTAAGTAAATGAGAGTATAATGGCTAAGCCAAACATCAACAATTTGTATATCTTTCTTAACTTTCCAGCACCAAATTAAGTAATAAAGTTAATAAAGCGTAAATTTTAGAAAACAATAAACGTCTTATCTAATTGATCGAGGCATTAAATTGGCGTGTAGGAACTTTACTCACACGAAGTACAGGTGTTAAAAAGTTTAAGATCACACATCGTGAACTGGCAAGAATAGCCTAATTAACATTTTCGAGATATTATCTTGTTCTACACCAGGAATTTATGTTTCCAAATGTCCCGTTAACGGAGCGCAATACCCTTTTTTTACTTCATTGTTTATTATCAACGGATCGCTAACACGGAAATATGTTAACATAACGGCTTTGAAATTACTTAATTTAAATCTACAATTATTGCCTAGCATTGTCGTGTAAGGACAAATTTTAAGAGCTTTCAGGAAATTAATTTTTTTACGATTAGATATTTGTTCATAATAATACCTCGAAAACGTACCGTAATGAACTTAATCACAGGTGAAGTCTGTATTAATTAGCTGTAAAACTAACAGTAGAGAACATAATTATATAAACTTTATTGGCGTTTTGCAAAGGACTATAAAATCGTTCGTATTCATTTTGAATAATTTGTTTGCTGGACACTCCTTTGGAATATAAGTTAGAATCCGAAGATTATATCGTAATTTATTTTTATGGGAAATTTTTGGGCAGGTTAATTTCGAATAACATTTTTATGAATTTGTTGCCAATTATAAACTGACAAATTTCCTAACAAGACCAGATGTTATTGTCCACTATCTCACTTCTTTTATAAAGACGTAACATTAGGTTATAGTTAATGGTATCTTCAACATTAAACATGCAAGAGATTAACTGAAACTCTATTTAATGCCGAAGCACCCTAAATAAACTGGGTAATCATGCAAAGGTGACCCTGGGCTGGGTAGCAGGATATAGAGGCCACCAGGGAAACGTCAAAGCAGAACAAAAACCAGTGATCCTCTGTAAGTATCGCGTACACGATAGCTACTAAACAATGGAAGGAAACGAAAGCCTCAAGACTGGTGGAAAAACGTTCCATGTCAGACACAGGCCAAATAATGCATAAGTATGTATGTAAGTTTAAACTTACAGCCGATCTACTAAGCGGAGACAGGAAGCTCGTCAAAACAAGGTATGCTTGAGAAGCGTATGAGTAACTTGGATCTGTGAAAGGAAACTAAATGTAGATTCCGTAACGCGGAAGAAGAGACTGCTGAAGATGTACTGTGCTACTATGCATGACTACCAAGAATGTGGCTTTCATAGTTAGGCTCGGAATATCCAAAATCACAAGGCTATCTAAGGGAGTTGGTCACAAACTTGTGTGGTGGAAAAGTTGAAGTTAATATAAACGATCCAGTAAATAAGATGCTACAATAGCTTTAAAAAAATCGCAAGGTACACCTGTAAATCAATCCAATCTAATCTAACCCTCAACATTGTTTACGCTCTGGTACCTGCCCCAAATTTCTCAAATTCTCACTTTAAGTACAACAAATATAAAAAGCCACAAATAACTTCTCTGAATTTCTCAGTGGTCAAATTTTAAATTATTGGGTACTGTATTGAAGTGTAATTTGACATGGGAACCTCAAATTGAATTTCTATGTGGTAAACTACAAAAGGCATGTTATGTGATCTATCCTCTCAGAAATTTACTTACTTCTAATGTTTTTTTTAATGTATATTATGCGCATGTGTTGTAATGGAGTTTGGGGCCAGGCAAAGGATTTGAATAGAATTTTTGCCATACAAATATGAATAATCAGATTTTTCTTTAATTTATCACGTGTCACGTAGGGATATTCATAAAATGAAGCAGGGCGAGTATCCAACCAATTGCGAACGAAGGTTTCGGTCTCGTCGTTAGTGTTGAATCGTCTGCCTCCTAGTGCTGTTTTGAGAGCCTCGAACATGCGAAAATTACATGGTGACAAATTCGGGCTGTAAGGTGAATCTTCTCGGATGGGGTAGCCACGTCTTTTTCGTCTGTATGTCTACTTGACCTCATCAAGATGGTTGATTTTACCGCGGTCATGCAAAAAATCAAAAAGCAAACCCCCCCCCCCCCCCAGTCCCAAAAAACTTTGCCTGTTGGCAAGGGAGTTTTGGCTTTTACGAAAGTTGGCTCTCCCTTCCTTCGTCACTTCATGCTAGTTTGTTTCGACGAAGAGGTGTAGAGGTGGACACCCGTTTCATCGGTAACAAAGTCCCTCTCTCTTTGAAAACGTAGACAGGAGATTAGAGATCGCTTAGCTTTTTGTTCTTCACTAAGCGAGTGTGGGATCGGATAATAAATAGTTTTCTTAATTCCAGAAAGCGTTTAGGTATTGTTCATAAATCAATGGTTGTATTTTCTTAAAATAAAGCATTTTTTACTTCGAATTCTTGAAATGCATATTATATATATGCATGTTATTAATTGCGCTTACCTTGTTTAAAACAGTTCGACATATCCGTACATAATGCAGTAAATTATTCACACTGCTTCTTTGGGAGTTGGAACGGGGTCGAAATTGTACTAGTTTGGAGACTATTTATCAGCACAACCAAAGCTATAATCAAATTTCTTGATTCTATACTTGAACACTGATTCTAGTCCAAATATTTTAAAATTTTGAAAATATTAGCTTAAAAGATATCGGGGACACAGTAGCAGACAACATTAACGTAAAATGCGCATCATACATCGGCTCGATTGTAATAAATATCGAAGAAATAGTCTGCCATAAAATGTAAATAAGTCTTTACGTGGGTATATGTAATACGCGAAAAAGTCGTTTGTAGGTCAAGGTTTTGCTTTATGGAATGCTGTTCTTGCACAAGGTAATAAAACTTAATTACGGAATTTTATTACAGAGAAGAAATATCGAACTGATATTTATTCACTGACGTCTACTGAACTTTAACACTAGAATTTTCAACTGAAAACTTATTTAATTTTAGCTATACATTTCCTGTGCAACACTTCACACAATATTGAAACCTGCGTGTGTTTAAATATGTATATTTCAAGAAGAGCATTTCTTATAATAGTTATTTACATATTTAAATCTGTGCAATACTACATTCCTATTACTCTCTTTATTTATTCTGAATTACTATTATCCAATCACCGTGTGACTCACGCCACATCAAACACAGATAGATAAAGTCAGCATTGTTGTAATTTAAATGTCACTGAGAAATGTCCACAACAGACAATTACTATATTGCTGTTTCTACGATTACGTAAAATGTATGTGTCAATGTTTGTTGCTGTAATCTAATGTACTGTGGTATGTACGAGTACAGTGCCTAGTCAATGAAGTAGCGTCAGTATAGTTTTTTCTGAACAAATATGTACATTTATTTACACTTCATAATGAGTTTGGCGGTTATGAATAGTCTGGGCAAACAGCGGTAACAGTCAGTGTAGTAGATATGTGGTGCGGAGTAGGGGATTATTTATTTCACGCGCTCACAGCGTCAGTACTAAATATTTTGTAATTGTACGCTTATGTTTGCTTTAAAAATGTCGCAGTTAGGCACGTCGCGAAAACGACCAATGGCAGACACAGCTAAAAATTTTATAGTGAACATGCCGGACTTAATTTTTGATGGCGCTAAAATTCAATGTCTAGTTTGTAAAATCCCTTTAATGTGTTGGTCCAGAAGCCATTGTCAACGTCACATCGAAAGCAAACAGCATTCTTCTGCAAAAAGTGGCATACTCAGTGAAGACAAAACAGGAATCGGCTAAGCACAGAATCAATTACTGGTTTTTTACATACAAAAAATTATATCAACCGAGAAAATTGCTTTAATTTTCTAATTGAACAAAAATTAATACAGAATATGAACGACAAAACTTTAAAAAATTTTCCTGAAGATGAATAAAAATCAATAAAAATCTGTGTTTTTGAATTTTTTTTAGAAATTTGTTTTAATTATACATTTCGTTATTATATTACAGGTATTTTTGGGTTTTGTTAATAGTTTGTTATTTTTTTATTATTATTTTAATTGTTGAATTTATACCTCAATAAACTTATTGTTCAAAAAATTGTTGACTTTGAATTTCGAATGTAAAAGTGTACATATAATTTACCGAAATCTACCGAATTTTGCCGAAGGTATCTCCCGATTACGGAAAAGCACAACGGAACAACACTGGCCAGATCACGCTACATACAATATATCTCGCACCCCGATGAGACCTGGGTCAACGCATATGTCTAAAACAGACATCTACATCGGATATGCCAACTATCTAGAATAAGTGAATTATATCTTATTTATTCAGATGAAAATTGTAATGAAACACTACTATGTATAATATCACTATTTGTAAATGTAACAAAATGTCACTACAGTATCGACATTTGAGTGTGTGTTTTTCAAGCGTGATTACAGGGATTCTAACAACTAAAGGATTATTAGATAACGATATACAATACATAATTAAAGAATTATGGATAACAAATTCATTACATGTAAATTTCAATGAAAACTATAATCCACGTTTAAATTTAATTGCCCAAAATGTTACTGTGGCAAATGATGATGCAGTGTAAAATCTAAATAAACCATCCTTATTCCTTTTTGGAATTGCCGCCTGCAAAATGCCTAATAAATAATTGCTAAGGATGAAAGTAAGATTCCTTGTTTAAAAGATTTTATTGGCATTTCAGAATAAATTTCTGTTTAAGCATTCCGAAGATGGCTTGCTTAATATTCCGTCCACGATTAAATTAAAAATTTATTCTGTGATTCGCCAGGTCGGCAGTCGAAAATTCCCGAATTAAAAATTCCGCCTACATCCAACATTCTACGTAATACAATTAAAAAAGGAAATGCATATATGTGTACGCATTCTATAAGACTGTCATCGGCCTGTGGCTATATATCGTCACGATATATTACATTGTGTACGGCAAGACGCTATCGTCCATCGTTCGAGAATTGCTTTTTTTATATTCAAAAGAGCAAAGCGATTGTGTACGGAAAATAAGGCTATTATGTATGTTCGAGAGATATATCTGATGGTTGCATTATTTGGGAGGACTTTTGGGAACGGATACCATTGCCGATACTCACGTTGAATGTGCATATTTGCCATATTGTTGTATATGCATAGGTTTTTAAGAATGCACGTCTGTGTATATGCTGCTGATGACGTGCGTATGTGAAAGGTGGCAACGAACCCATAAAATTCGTCATCTTATCACCGGAAGCTTTCCGCGTATCTGAAACCTTGGAGATGCGTTTGTATGAGTTAAAGACGCACGGGCTTCGCCCTCAATGAAGATCAAATCTCGTTCAAATATTTGTCGATTTGAGATCTTTGTGTTCGATAATAGTGCTACCTTAGGTAATATTGTTAACTAACTTTATGCCTATATAATGATGGATCACTATTTTCAATATTGATATAACTCTGTCAATAGATATGGAAATAAATACGGGTGTGAAGTCGCTCTTACTGTCGTGGTTTTGCTTGCAAAGATCTCTTAAGTAATAGTAAACATGATTTATATCCAAAGTATATCTAGGCTGACTTCTATTTGAGTTTCGAATGTTCCATAAACAATGAAGAGCTTTATACCAGGAGCATTATTGTTTCTTCTTTATGTCAGTAACATTAGATATCATAAAAAAGGTGATAATGCAAACATTTCCAATTACAGAACAGATCTATTGCTATAACCTTTTTCTAACTTTTGTAAAGCTTTTCAGTCTGTACTAGTAAATATATTTACTAGTACAGACTGTCTGTTTTTAATTTAAATTTAAGGTATACCTTAAATTTAAATTAAAAACAGACATAAATTACCTAACATTAGAAACTAGGAAGGAATGGTAATAACGATATCTATAGTAATTTGTTGTAATGTTTCTCATTACAGGTAACAAGAGATGCAAACGTTAACTCGGCATATCTCGTAAAATCATATTGTACCTAGCATAATCTCGCAAAATACAACGATTGCAAGAGATAACGATGAGGTTGTATCTGTTTAAGATAAGTACTCTAATAGGTTTCCTTGGATGTAAGAGCATAGTGAAGTAATCGAGAGATATCAAGTATACTTATATGTCAAAATGACAAACTTTACCGATAAAAAGGCAAAAGACGGCTACTTTTAAAAATCTACATCTAGCCTTTTGCACTAGTTTTGTATGTTGAGACGATATCTAATTCCAGAAATGTGTACCGATGATAAATTTGTTCTGCAATAGTGGTATTTGTCAGCATATGAGTTACAAGTAACCTGGGCAAATATGCGGCAACAGCCAGAGGCGTGGCGAGCGCATAAAAATTTACACATAAAATAGAAGGTAAGAAATAAATTATAAAACGTGCCGAAACACTTACCGTTTTAAACGTCTTCCGTGAAATCACAAACTGAGTAACATCTGTTAAATATTTGAATCATTAGATATGTTTCCACAGCTGTTTCAGTCAAGTGGGTACGAGGTGCGGAATAAATGTTTTTTAATGCCGAAAACGACCGTTCGACATCTAGCGACGTTATATTTGCATATTTAAAATAATCTATGAAACAACTTAATGCATCTTCACACGCACCTTCACAAATTTGTCTTAATATAAGAAAATCGGAGTCTTTCTCTAAAATACTTTAAAATTTTCGTATTACACACCAATTTGTTTCGCCTTCTACAGCGCATCACTGTGCGTGAACATCATTCACAATTTGAACAGAATCTACTACCGACATCGAAACATTTTGTAATTTTTCTATTTCCTCCGCTAGTCCGAAGCAATTGTTGTGAATAGTTTGTAAATCTCTTTTAACCTGACTATCTTGAAATATTTCCTGGTTTTTCTTGATTGCTGCAGCTTCTGTCGGATTGAGTTTTAAAACTACCTTCTTTACTTGATCAAAATATTTGTTGTAGTAAAACGCAGCCTGCAACCATGTTCCCCAACGTGTAACAATCGGCTGTGGTGGTTCAGATAAATCAGGACACAGTTTGTGAAATAGTCGGGTACGTTTCGGGGACTTTAGAAACACTGCCTTTGTACTAGCAATTAATGCATTTACTAGTGGAAAACATGTAGGAATCATTTGTGCCGCAAGATTTAGAGTATGGATTTTACACGTTACATGTAAGAAGTTACCATTGTGTTCTTTAAGAGATCGACCCAAAGAACGCATGTTTGCGGCACCATCACTCATAAACATTACTAGTTGCTTAGTTGAAACTTCAAATTTGTTCAATGAGTTCAACACCACCTTTAAAATCTCATCGGCAGTACAATTTATAACTCTTCTGGAAGCAAGTAAGAAGGAGGATGACCGTTTATGTGGTTCCATTGAACGTACCATTACATTAACCACAGAATGTTTTTGACGATCTGTTCACACAACTACAGTTTTTTATCTGTCAATTCCGTTTTCATTCTTTTTTTTATATGTTCACGAGCAAATGGTACTACATTTCGTATCGATGTCCGACTAGGTAATTTACAGTCCGCATATTTATTCCTTCTTTGTCTAGTAAACGAAACGATAGATTACATAAAATAAGAGTAACACATAAATCAAATGTAAATTATTCTTGGTCTCGTATGCCACTTTTTGCAGAAGAATGCTGTTTGCTTTCGATGTGACGTTCACAATGGCTTCTGGACCAACACATTAAAGGGATTTTACAAACTAGACATTGAATTTTAGCGCCATCAAAAATTAAGTTCGGCATGTCCACTATAAAGTTTTTAACTGTGTCTGCCATTGGTCGTTTTCGCGACGTACCTAACTGCGACATTTTTAAAGCAAACATAAGCGTACAATTACGAAATAAATTACAACAGCCTACATATACACAGAACTACTCGCATACAGCATCACATATCTACTACACTGACTGTTACCGCTGTTTACTCAGACTAGTTATAAGAGTATTTTGCAACTGAAGATAGATTAAATGTTGGCGCTATCTGTTGACAGCTTTCCTGTTAACATTATTGGTGAGGACTACGAGGACAATAGCAATATTGATAATCACAGCAATCACAATGAAGGTTTCGAATTGGTTGAACTCTTTTAATTAAAGTGGTGATAATAATAATAATAGTAATAATAATAGTAATAATAATAGTAATAATAATAGTAATAATGATAATAATAATACTTTATTTTCTACAGGAAGAACCAAAGTACAGAAAATGTTATAACTGTTAAATATACGAGGTAGGTGCCATAAGTTCTCGGCCTGACACGCTTATACACGTTCGAGCGTGTTCAAACTTCACTACATATTGTAGTGGGACATCCCACATGAAGAGCGTGCGTTTATCCGTTACTATATTCATTTCGACTAATTTTATATTAAAATTCATAAAATATTAAAATTTAACCGAGCGTTTGCGAAATTCGAATTATTTCGGGTTATGGATTCGAATTTCGGCATTTCTATCATTTATATATAATCTTTTATTAAAAAGAAATACTCCATTAATGTTATTTTAGAGGGGTTAATCAAAATTCCAGGTTATTTTAAGTATTTTACATTTTGAAACATAATTTATTAAATATGACACAAATATACATATAAACACACTGTGTTTGAAGATAAACCGACACAATCCCTTACGTCATCTGCAACACCGAATTCGATCTTCAAAATATCAAAATTAAAAATATCAAGTTGTTAGATTGGCAGCACCCAGACAACCGATAAACAAGAAGTTAGATACGAAAATTCTGACAGTAAACAAACACGTTTTTCGACTAATGAATCTAGAAATTGTATTTTGAACCTAAACGTTCCCGAAATTATCAACTCTAAAGTATTCAAAAACTGTTAAAGTGAAACAGAAACAATTACAAGTAATAATCAAGAATATTTAATCAAACAAAAACAATTTGAAGAACCATTCAAGAAAATTTATTCAACAAGACGATCAGAGGGATTATACAAGAGGATCTTTTTGGCACTGTACATATGTAAAACCATTTGTTGTACTATTATTTTTTTTCCTTTCTCTCACGTGTGCCAATAAACACATTATTATTGGGTATTGAGACTGCTGAAAAGAGGAAACTGGGAACCTCAAGAAAGAAATACACACATACACACAATACATCCACATTAACTGTAAGTAATTTTAAAAAGAAATTTAATCTTTGTAAGCGAAAAACTTATAATAAACGGAACACAGATTATCTCCCTATTTAATATTTTTAATTGTTATTTGAAACATCACAATATATTACGGCTCCAAGAGTAGTAACTTTTAGGAACCAGTCAGGCAACGTGACTAGTGCATGAAAATGTCTCAGGTAACGAAAACTGAGTACTGCGCGGTCATTAAATTTTTAACAAAAGAAGAACATAGTCCTAATCACATTAAACAACATTTAGACGGCGTTTATGGTGATTTATCCCCTTCATATTCCACTGTAAAAAAGTAGGCAAAATGTTTCCGTTTGGGGCAAGAATCCCTAGAAGATGATAAATGTCCCGGTCGGCCAATTGAACTAATAACTCCTCAAAACATTTCAATTGAAGAAAATGTATTAGCTGTCAGCACATATTATGCGTCTTTCCTGCATAAATTGGGGGATAATATTCGTGCAAAACGTCGAGAAAAATTGTCAAAAGGTGTTCGTTTATTGCACGACAATACACCTGTCTATACTGCCGCCATTTCACAAGCTACCATCCGCGAATGTGGCTTTCAAGAATTGGAACATTCACCGTATAGTCTGGACATGCCTCCAAGTGATTATTATTTACATTTTCATTTAAAGAACGACCTTGGGGGACGTCATTTTAAGGACGATAATGAGTTCCAAGCAGCTGCAATACAACATTTTGAGGGAAAAAGTTACAATTTTAATTTTATGTCGAAGACGTGCAGACCTCAAAGAATTCATCCAACTAATAAATAGGCTCATTTACAAGAATGTCCTTATTGCAACCTTAAAACTTCGTAAAGCACTTAAAGGTTTTATCGTTGAAAGAACGGCATTGTAGAATTTTATTCCCATATATTGAGGCGATCTTTTACAAACTGTAAGGCTATGTCGAGGAGTAGTTAACATATTTCTATTTCTAGTGTCATATTGATGTATTTCACTATTTTTAAGAAAGTTATTTTTATTAGATTTAACGTATTGTTATGTGACAAATTTAATTAAAAGATTTGAATTGAGGAGATAATCTGTTTTTGTATTTATTTTAAGTATTTACTTACAATAGAAAAATGAGTTTAATCTAATTAAGATTACTTACAGTTATTGAGGCGTGTTTTTTTTTATGTGTGTGTGTGTGTGTGTGTGTGTAAAATCCTACTAATTGCTGGTTCCTTTTTCCCTCTTCTTCGTGAAATCCTCTTATCTTTTATTCCTCCTTCCCTCTGCTTCGAGTCCCCTTATTTGGAAGCCCTCTGATGGTTTTCGTCGGTTAAGTTTCTTCAAATGGTTTTTTAAAAAATTGCGTGACTGATTAAATATCGTTAAGAATCGTTGAATATCATTTATAGTTCACTAGAAATGTTTTTTATATATTTGCACTGGATACTTTCACGATGTTTTAACTTTCTTGTCTCAAACTTCCAAAAGTCAATCGGAAAGATGTTATTATCTGTCAGAATTGTTTTTGTTGCTGACTTCTCTTTTTTTTTCGTCGTCCCTAACATTACCAATCTAATGACTTGATATTTTAATTTTGATGTTTTGAACTTCCAATTCGGTGTCGTAGGTAACGCAAAGGATTTTAACGGTCATTTCCAAACACAATGTGATTTTTGTGTGTATCTGTGTCATTTTTACAATTAATGTCATAATAATAATAATAATAATGTCATAAATACATAAATAACTTTCTTTTTTTTTTTTAAGAAAAGATTGATAATATAAATAATCAATAATGTCGGAACTCGAATATTAATCGGAAATAATTCAAGTTCCGCATTAAACTCTATTAAAATCTATTCTCGGCGAATTTTGATATAATAGTAATTATAGTGAATTTAACATACGCTATTCACGTTGAAACATCCCACTACAGTATACTAGTACATCTAAAACATATAATGATGTTTTAGTAAGTATTCTTTGGTCTTTGAAAATAGTTCTACAGGAGACCATTCTAGATGCGCCAACTATGTTCTCTATAGCTCTATAGCAAAACAATAAACATTGTAGGGATTTTAACGTAAGCGTAATGTTTAAGGAATAGTATTCTCCCGATAGAGAAACTCAAGGTCAGAGGTAACAATGAATTGGTCACGGACACTCTTTGTGATATTTCGACATGCAGGCTCGAACGGACACTACTATTGTATTTAGAGGGTACGTTATTGCCTGTATTATACGGATGCGTCTGCCTGGGTATTTCCGCAAGGGTGCAATAATCAGATACTTTCGAGAACTTACGAAAATATGAGGAGATCATGTTTGTTTATTGCGATAGCAACATCGTCGTGTTTGTCACCTTAAATAAATAATAAGTATATTAATTTCAGCACTGTAGTTATTCTTTTCTCACTACATATCCTGACATAACTCCTACAACCTTACTACATATCCTGACATAACTTCTACAACATCAAATGTAGATTGAATTGCCAAACTTGTCAATAAATGTCAAACGTAATATGAAGTTTCTATCTTGGATTTAACTGTCAGATGTAGTAGTAACCAACATAAGAAATAATTAAAAGGAAACATTTTCCTCTCGAATATTTTGGTAAATCAAATGAAAACCATGAAACAATCATTTTTTTTCCTAAAAGAAGATTGTTTTGTGTTGTTTAAAATAAATGATTGGCTGTCCTGGCCGATACAAACAAGTTAAAAGCTCCTCGATAATGGTTTGTGCACAATTCATATAAATATACATCTTCATAAACTAGGGTATATCTTGATTTCCCATGAAACACAATAGTTACATTTCATATCTGTACACTTGTTTGTACCTACCCGATGAATAGCATAAACAAGTAGCTGCCTTTCCATTAACATTTGTCTTACAAACTGTCTGCTCTTACGAGGAATGGTAATCTCAAAGTAACCACAACCTGGGAAGACGAGCATACGTAAATGAGACTGTACACGAACGACGATATCGTTGTAATTTATTGTGAGTTCGCGATTGTTCATTGTAAGTGGTACCTACATATACTGCTACGTTAAACTTTGATTGCTCTATTTGCAGCAGCGTGCATATAATGAAATATACTGAAATCGCGCTGTGAATGCAAACTGAATGCGGACATATATTATGTCTTAATATTTAATTTTCTTAGTGCATCAAATATTCTGCACGTTGGATGGAATATCATAAGGAAGACTATGTAAGTACTACTCCAGGTGTTTAAAATTAAGTAGCAATCCTCAGGATGGACGCAATGGAGTTCTAGAAGAGGTTAAAAGATTAGAACAAGGTTAAACATTAATTTTCCGCATTTTCCTAATTTAATTGAAAATATTTGATGAATGGACAATGGATGAAAAATATGTATAGCAAAGGCGCAATTCAGGAACATTGCTTGTTTTGATTGAGAAATTAATGTAATTACAAACATTTCTTTAAATAGGTTTACAATTATTTCTATTTTATATTCTGTTTAGTTTAATTTTCAAATTTATCTAAGCAGTCGAATTAATGTATACAATTGCAATTAGTATAGAATGCATTTGTTTAACTATAAGGCCCTCTGGCTTGAAATTTATGATTCGAAAAAGCATGCAAAAATTCTAATGGATGAACTTTGAGAATGGCTCCATGAAAAGGATGGTGTGACGAACCGCTGTTCGACCCTATGATTTAAAAGGACAATTTCAAAGACTACCGAAATTATTGTTATTAATTTCAAATGTTATTTTGCTTTGAATTCTTTTGTGTGTAATTTTAAAGTTAATGTACGTTTACTTTTGAACACGCTTGTATATTCTATAGATTTTTTCCCGTCCGAAATATTGTTGCGCAATATTTTAATGTTTTATTTGTATATTACAAATTTATTCGTTTTCGGAATGTGTTTTATCGAATGACGTCTGCATATAAGAACTTTAAACGTTATAGCCGCTTTCCGTATAAATAGATGTCCGTGGAATCTTTACCGCTGATCTCACTTTCAAATACGGGTCCCGATGCTGTCTGAAAGAAAACAGATCACTAAATGTTGTCATTGCTGGTGGAAGTTATATGATGGTCAGATGGGCATTAGTCTTGTCTAAATCGTGTGATTTGTATGGGTGGTGATATCATTTGCAAAGCTACCAAACTTTAAGATCGTGTTCGTGCAGCATTGAGTTAATTGAGCTTGTGTTGGTTAGGTTGTTAGAACTCACTATCGGGATAATCTTGATCTGGCTCTAGGAATCTACCAATGCCAGTTAGTATGACTTTCGTTAACGAGATATGATTCCGTGACCGTAACTTGTTTTTCACCGTATTATTACCCCTGAGGTTGCCCAAGGGATTGCCACAGCTGAGTATCTGACCACGTGTTGATGATGCTATAGTAATTTTTGTAGACAACAAGTCTTAGTTTTATAATACTGCTCTTTGTCAAGTCGATAATTTGCAAGTCAGGATAGGTATTTTACCGTGAAGGGTTATTTGCGATCGAATTTCACGAAGGGTTGACGATATAACTGTTGATTGTCGTACCTCAGGAGATTCATCGGAAACAATCTTATTTACCACCCCGGCCGTCACCGAAACCATGTAGTAGCCTGCGATTAATTTTAAGATATTTGAAAACATTTTAGTTTCATCAAAATATGAAATCTACCGACTTTATTTGATTTTCATATGTAGACTCGAATCATGGCTATCGTTTGTTTTAATCGAACTACAATTTAATTTTACCGTGTACAAAGTACGAATAAGATTTCTTTTAAGCTTTTAAGCTGACCATATGAATGACACAGGACATGTAATCAAATTGGAAAACCTCAAATTAATTAAAAACGTAACTTCACCTCGGGAATTGGACGCATTTGAGACAGTGTACTTGAAAAAACATTCGCAGCTCCTGAACAAGGAGAATGCGCCACTTCATTTCTCTTGCTTGTTTGATTTATTAGGGTAAAAGAACTTTTCAGTCCACACTTGACGAAGACCGAGTCTCGGTGTTCTGCAATTTATGTATTGATTTGTTTAGTATCCTTAGAGTGCGTAGATAGAGAATTAGCGGGAAGTAACCTCCCTTTCGTCTCGCTCTATTCTACGAGGGCGGGATGAGACCCTTGGCCGTTTCATATATACCCAGCATGTTAGAGTTAAGCGATAGAAAAGTAGGTATTCGGAAATAGATATACACAGATACATGTTTAGACACATTTGTACATATATACCCTTCTTTTTTCCTCGAGAGGAGGGATAGACATGCATGGTAGAATTAAAGAAAAAGTTTTTAGTTTTCTCGCAGATTTATTCGGCAACTCGGTTGAAAATGGGGGCCCAGTGAGCCTTTGAAACAGCTGTTCCGAATTAATTAATAATATTTTGTGTGGTGAGGAGTGTACCGATACACTGTGTTGTTTGTAAGATTTCTTTTATTTTCTTATTTTTGCCAAAGAACTGTTCCTTTTATGTAAATAATTTGTCAATAAAATAGAGAAAAGATTCCTGGATAAGATGTAATTCACTGAGCTCACCAAACAGGTCGAACTTAAATTTGTATAAATTTGTTTTCAATAATACTGCACCACAAGATGCGGATTAGCGTCTTGTGCTGCAATCAACACAAAATTTTCTTAAATTTAACGATTGAGAGAATAGAAAAAATAACACTAATATTTTGATTAGCATTTTGCAGCGACGTTTGATCCCCTGCTGGTGTACGAGCTAAGCCTGTTCGTATAGTGACCGCAACTAAAGTCGGGACAAGACCCAACCTGGATAGGTTCATAAGGAATCTATCATTTGATGAAGAAGCCGTGGGGGTCATACAATTTATTAACTTAGAGTTTCACATTAGAGATAAATCAAGTTGAGAAAATATATCGTATGCAAAATTTCTTTGATTTTTCTCATCCCCGGGTTTTCGTGAAATCTTTATCTTTCACCGAGGTGTATTGAAAATTTCTGAGGTGCACCCTGTTATAATGGAAAATTGCTGTTTCCTGTTGAAGCCCGTAACATTACTGAATCGGAAGACAATTGAGAAAGTAGTGAGCAACAAGAAGAAAATGTCTATTCTTTTTCTTTAAGTTTTTTATTTATAACTGAGAGGTCCAATGCGTAAAGCAGTTAAGTCCATAAATATAAAATGTTGAAGAAAGATATAAAACTTTTTTGCGTTGGATGCTTTTTACAACGTTTTTTATTATTGCACATGTATACAGTGTGTTCAGTTTGAATCCCGTTTTATGGGTACAGTAAAAACAAATGAAAGTATTTGGTTACTAAAATGATGCATTCAGATCCAGAATGACCGGTAGATTCCGAAAATGTACAAGGTGTTCCATTTAAAAAACCAAAGTTGGAGTTATTTCCGGTGAACTGGTACAGCCAATTGTTCTTTAAATCTACCGTAAAAATTTCAACTCTTTTATAATTAAACCGTCCTTGTATCTTTAGAAACAAAAAGATCACCCATAGAACAGAGTTTAAACTGAACACCCTTTATACCTATTAACATGTAATTTCAAAACATTAAAACACTGCAGCAAGAAAAGTAATCTAAATACAGAGGACTTGATTGGTTATTGCGCAATCTTTTTACGGAATCAACAGATTTGTGATCAAATTAAATATTGACATTTTAACATTTGATTGCTTTTCAGAACGAAATAATCTAATAACAACTCCAACCAGATAATTCATGTATTATTTTAATATTTTTTATTTATTCGTTATCGCTAAATACAGACACAGATGTGTGAATGTTGTCTGGTTCGAAATAATACATTTTTGATAAAGCATTTTAAAACTTATTCTTTTTGGGATTTTTTTCTTTATGCCATCGTTACAGCTCTTTTACAAAATTGTCTACCATTTTGTTAAATGCAATACATGAGTACGGAATTTTATTAGGAGCCAATCCAATAAAACGAAAGCAACTATCAATACGAAGATATCAGCAACTACGGTGGTTTTAGCACAAATCACTGTATAGTTCGAGAGGAATCGCGGAACACTGACCGAATCAGAGAGTATAGTAGTGCGTCTGAAGTTCGCTTTAGCACCATAGCGTAACGCTTCCAGAATAGCAATTGCGTCAATGTAGAAGATAGAGGCTTCAGTATTTAATCTAAACAACTTTTGATGCCCATCGTTGACTAAGTATCAGGCTACCTTTGACTCCATCAGTGAAAATGATGAAATCTTCCTTATGATTTTCCAAAACCCGTCTACAAATCTGACCAGCATGACCTTATTTCTTTTATTTTTATTATTATTTAAAACGGTTTGGTAGTCTAAGCGTTAGAAGTGGAGAGTTCAAATTCTTTTAATTATGCCTTGTAGCTAGATTAGGCCGTTCACCACATATACGAAAGAATTATTTTAGTCGATAATTAAGTCAATAAATAACACAATTTCTACAGAGACCAACCAACTAATCAAAATAATTTTAGAAAATTCTTTAGGTTAAATTCTGTCACAAAAGAAAAAAAAAATTCTTCTTGTTTAGTACATTAGAAACAGTTCTGCCTATAGAGCAGAATTACTTACCTTGTCTATCATATACAACAAACGAATGGATATATATATGTATATATATATATATATACAAATAATTAAGTATCACATCTCTCATACTCTTTACCACCTTAGAGCACCTTACTTACCTTGCCTTTAGAGTTGTCTATTAACTTTTACGTCAACAACAACAAACGTCTCTCAGTTGTCAAAAATTATTTCTTTTATATAAACATTCCAACTTGTGGCTATTGTAATACTGTACGTTCAGAAAACACTTTCTATATGCTGTATTCATATCAATTCATATTTACTTGGCATTCTGAGTAAGTCATTCGTCTACATTATAAAAGCGACAAATTGTTACAAATTGCTTTTTGATAGATTGTTGTAGTATGCTGAAAGACAGTTAATTTCCTTATGAGTAACAACTAAATCGGAACAGATGGGAATCATTGCACACGGAGAAAGAATTAGTCGTAACAGCAATACGGAATCACTGCAATTTCTGTATCATTTGTCGCAAAAATAAGATTACCATGTGTGTCTGTAATAGTCACGACTGTGCTATTATTAGAACATCAAATGAGTATGACAATCACATCATCATTCTTTATACACATAGTCTCTGTGAAAGGAAGAGTATGCAACCTGGAAAATACATCTAACAACCATCAGAGAATGGCTGTATAATTAATTAATTAATACTTTGATTTTATTTTCCTACTCTTGCCTTTTTAGGCTTCCTTCATCATTTTCAAAAGTTCTCTATTCATTCTAATGCGAATCCCACGCACTATCTGTAGGATAACTTACAAAGGAAGAGCAGAATCTTGCTCATTACAATGGCTGAAATTGAGATTTTTTTTATTGAAAACTTGTTAACACATTTTTTTTAGAATTTAGGCGTTAATGAATCTTTAAAGAAGAGATCTTCACTTTTCAGATCAATCGGTATTATAAGTGACCTATTGAAAGATTAATGTCAGTTGAAATTGATCTTCAGTTTCTTTAGTATATATAGATGATATATGTCCTGTCAATAACTCAGCTCCTTTGCTGAAAGATGGCATTAAACATATATGCTGTCCTCGTCGAAATTGATATAAAATCACTTTTCGAGTCGCATTTTGGATTAATGTTCCACAGGTTCCTATGCTCAAAATATAAGCATATCATTTAATGGATTTAGAAAACTTAATTCGTTGGCCAATGTAATTATCAAACATTTTTTGATAGTACTCATTTATAGAACCTTGAATGTGGTACGTCTCACACCGTTATACACGTTGGTCCACATTTCATCGGGGTGCGAGAGATATTGTAGGTAGCGCGATCTGGCATACTTGCATTTATCCCCGCCGGCTAGCCTCGTCGCGGGCAGCTGCTGTAGCCTAACTGACGCACTCTTTGTCTCCCTGTGCGCTCGGAAGGTTCTAACAAGAGATCGTGGATTTTGAATACATTATTTTAGTTTATACAACCGTAGAGATATTTTGCGAATTGCCGTAAATGCCAACAAATGGACGAATAGCCTCAAATCCCTCTAACGCATCACGAGCGGGAGGAGATAGAAGTGAGGGTTTGTTCATCAGTTGAAATGGGCAAACCTTGTTTTAGCGCGCAAATTTCAGACGAAGTCGGTATTAGTAGAAGTACTGTGAAACGTATTTTGAAACGCAACAAATACAAAGGTTACAAGGTTCAATATTGCTAACACATTTAAAACTGTACAATTTACTTGTATTATGTACAAATCATGTGAGGAAACAAAGCTATTATTATTATTATATGACCTGTATATGACCCTCTATTTAGACATCGCTTTATCCGGCCATTTGTCATTTCCTTTTATACCCGCTTACGCATACCACAAACTTAGTGGAAATTCCTTGGTCACCTATTATAGCAACATCAAAGAATTTACTTCTTTTCTAGGTCAACATATGGCGCTCCTCCAGAAATTGAGTCCACACATAGGACATTAAAGCTATTTTAATTAATCTATTTATGTAAGAACGCGTTTGGATATAAATGGTCTCTGGTTAGGAACTACTTTTTTATGAACCTTAAAATGTCCCCTGGATTCCCGCATATTTCACCAGCGCTTTTTCCCTGTTAGTTTAGCAATCCACTATCTCATGTTATTACGTAGAAAATATTGCAATATTGAATAATAACAAGTTATATACTTCGATTAATGATTTGCTTATTATTTCCTTGAAAAGGAAAAACTCTACTCCGTATATATCGCTCTGCTAACATATGTGCACATATTTGCTACACTCGCGCACATAAATCTGGATTTTCGTCGTTGTAGGTCTGTTTATAGTTAGAAACGTTAAAAACGTAAAAATATACATTTATTGATTTTTATTTATAGCCTAAAATTGTGGCAACATTTAGTAAAATAGGACAAGTTTTCTTTCAATACGATTTTGTAACGGTACTAGCATACTTATGTTGCATGTAAATTGGTATAATTTGTAGTTTTAATGTTACTAATCATAGTATTGTAGAGGTCATCTTTAATGTCTTATCAATACTCTTTGAAGATATCACAAAGTATATGTATGTTATATAAATATGTTAAAAGGCCAAACGTTTTGATTATTACTACGATATCGTACGCAAGAACTGAATATATTCTATGAATGAATTTCAATGATCTTATTTTCCGGCTGTTTATTCTTGGAATTTAATTGCTGTTGCAGAACCTTTTTCTTAATTGTCTCACCACGCTTTTACCTTTCAATGCTTTGTAAATAGTGACGTACATTATAGAGAGTCATCTTGAATTAGCACAGTTATTGCAGAATGGACAAAAAAATACGAGGAACTGAGAAAAACTTGTTTGGAAAAGATCTTTTTATTTTTCATAATTTCTTCCCACAAATTGGTTCAATTTCCTGATTTAGTATTGATAAATCTTATCCTTAATTTAAGTAATTTAAGAGGTAAAATACTTTGATCCTCTATTCAATCTTCCACTGCCTTTGCAGTGAATTTTGGTCGTTATCGTCTTTAATTAGTTATAGCAATCGCATATTTTTCTTGATGTTTTGTTTTCTGGTCCCAATACCGTCATTCAGTTGTATTGAATCCACATCATATCATTATAAAGCTACTACCCAAACCATGAAGTTACTTCTTTCGCGTTAGTGGTCGTTTCATGAACCGTGAATCAAATACTGTGTTAAGAGGATGTCCAAGAGATTCAGTTTCATCCCATCCGAGTCTGTTCGTTACTACCGAAAACACAAGGCTAAACGGCTTTGACATCAGCAGGCTGCGACGTATTTTGAAGTAGGTCGTCGATCATTCATATGTTCAGATCGTTTCTCGCGTTTTGAATTGGTTTATCCAAATTATATTGGTTTTATTTTAAGAAATACTGTGTAGTGATATTTCTATACTTTGTTGGTAATATCTGTAATGTTTTTCTAGTGTTGTATAAGCGATAAAACCTTTTCTGAAACGATAAAAACGGTGTAACCTAAAAACTGTGGCGTTGGCTGTTTTGTATGTTTTGTTTGTGAGTTACACTTTATAAAAGAAGATATTTATTTTTCAACAGCTATAGATTCAACTATAACTGTAAGTTTAAAAAATCCTAGGCTTAAAAAAATGCTATTCCAACTCAATTCCCTTACTGTCTGTTGTATTTGACAAAAAAACGTGAAGATTTTATTGTTCAAATAGTTTAATATTCTTAGGTTATATTTAACAAAATTATTTTTGAACACGAAGAGATGTTTTTAAATGTGTTAAACATTCTGTTTTAATACAATATATTTTAAATTATGTCACCATACGTAGTCATTTGGATGCTGATATATGTAAACGTCATATCCACAGCAGTGAACGTATTGCTACAATTATAATAACTAGTTCTACAAATACCCTACTTTAAAATGATTGTGGGAAAAGTAATGATAGATTAGGTAAAACACCACATAATAGGAAAGATAGATTAGGTAAAACACTACATAGTAGGAAAGATAGATTAGGTAAAATACCACATAAAACGACATTAAAGACCCTGGTTAAATAGCATGTCCGTAAATTTTCTCGTGAAATTGAACAAAATTTCGAATAAAATTGCAATTACTGTATCATTTCAACCCTAGTTTCGTCCAAATACATGTACAATTACAAATAATAATAATTAGTCGATTAAATATCAATCACAAATACATTTTTCACGAAAGAGCTCGGTTACGTGTTTGGTCTTTGCTTTGAAACTTCGTTTTTCCAAAATAAAGTCGAATGGGATGCGAAGAAGGGCTTAGTTATCGACTGGCATCCTCTTTAAACCGGAAGTCCATCAAAACTTAAAAAAGGAATGTAAAAGCCGATTCCTTTACCGCTTAGGCTAATACCGTGCCTGGCGATACATCACCAACCTAGCATGACGTCATCGAAGAGCACTGAGGCCTTCTAGTTTCGGTGGTAACGCTCTGTTTCATCATTGTTTCCTGCCATTTTTTCCACTCCAGAGTAAATGGGTCCGTGCAAAACGGAATTGGAGATGTATCTTACTTTATTGACAATGAAATTAATTATTTTTACTAGTGACCTGATAGCTAGGTTAATCTCTGCAGTGCAATGGCAAATTGTTTTGGTCGAATTTTCCGGTCTGAGGTGTAAATCGAGTATTCTAGTCTAACGTATGATGTCGAGGTGGCTACTTGCCGTGGTTATCCTGTATTTTCTTAATTACTTTCAGGGCATTCTGGATCATTCCCAAAAAACAATGTATTATTTGTGCGATCTGATGCAAAGAGTCATCATTTCCTAAGTGCCCTGTCCTCTTCCCAGAGGAGCCTTGCTCATTGTGGCTAATCTTTGAATTGAAAGACGAGGGGGGCTTGACAAGTTTTAAAATTATGTTAAGAACTTTACGGTAAATTTCGTGAAATCCAACCAGAAACAAACTATATTTTTTACTCATTCCGCACAAATTTAGATACTAAACACATTTTCGACAAAATCCAAAAATAGTTTTTTTGTTGTTCAAAATTTGCAATGTATTTTAGGCAGTAATTTGGTTAAAATGGTTCTGCATGGATAGAGACCTCTAAATTACATGGATGCAATAAATCTTTGTGAAGAGTGTGGCAATACAAATTAGTACAATTAAAACGGCCAGGGCCATACCGGCCATACCATATAAAAGGGATACTCAGGATAAGAAAAACTATCGACCCACTTGGATCCTCAGTACTTTTTTTAAAATACTCGAAAAAATAATAACTGATCAAATATATAAATATCTGGAATGTTACATTCTGTACAATAACTAACACGGTTTTTGACCGAGCCTTTTTTGTGAGACTGCTATTCTGGAGGTCGTACGCTTTACGATAATCTGAATAGCGGCAGACCGGTGACTTAGATTGAAACACCTTCAAAATCTTTCTAAAATTATTTAATTAGTTAAAAAGTCATTTAGTTTAGAAGGAAAATGAAACGTGAGACTAACCCCTTAAGACTGTTTTAGTGTTATTTCATCAACTACTGCTAATGTCCAAATTAGAAGAACTGGAATTGAAACACCAAAGAGTTTTGTTTAGTTCATGCAAAAATGCGCCATTTATTTTTTTAAAGAATGCATCTTTTTCATCCAGAAATTCTGTATATTGTAGTTGAAGACAAAATTTCCTGATACAGTCAACTCAATACAAGTAATCTGGTGTTTGATTTACTTCTGACTCGTAAATGGGAAGTGTTTCAAAAATAGCCAAGACTAGAAGACATATGACTCCCAACAAAATATTTTTTCAACATCCGAAGAATCCTACTTATCAGATTACACCCTAGTATGCTTTAAACGAAATGGTCGTCTTCCGTTCAGTCCGGAAACCAGTTAATCTTCCGTAGAGTATACTGAATCGGAAGCAACAAACCAAAGTGAACGTTAAAGTTAATTCCTGCATTTGGATGCAAGATACCGCCGATAAATATTCACACTCGAACAGAAATAACCGCATATTAAGTTCGGCGATTGGTCTCGAAATGGCACCAAATACGGCGGTCGCGATGCATGCAATCGTTCCGCTTAAAGAGAACGAGTTTGCGATGTGAAACTATATTTCCGTCGCCATTGTAGGTGAATAAAAGCTGATACAGCGAATAAAATTTCAAAAGGAGACTGAGACTTGGAAATGTATGTACTGGTCAGAACTGAGAACGTTGGAAGTTTGCTTAGTGATTCCTTTAATGTTTCGTATTTCAAAGTTTTAGTTTTCTGTCTCTGGTTGATATTTTGAATCACACATTGATCTTGAAGTAAATGTTTTATAGTCCAGGCAAATTAAGAAAAATGGGAGAAATAATTTATAAAGTTTTGAAACTTCTGGAAAACATATAAGGACCATTTTTTAGCTTTTTTTCAATTTGTGCGCAAACGGTTCACTTTTCGAAGAGAACTATTATTACAATTCTATTGAAATTCTGCATAAAAAAGGTTCTCTGCACACGCAGAGAAATGGCTTGTTGAATCAAAAATCAGTCTATTCAAGAAAATATTTGTAATTTAAGACCATAAAAATGGTCAATATAGGAAAATAATTTTCTTGAGATTATGTTTGGATTCAATAAATATTTTCTTAAGGTTAGAAGATCAAGAAAATCCAAGACAGAAAAATGTTTCATTCAAACAAATCATTAAGTTAAGAAAATATTCATATGGAAGGTAGAGATGAAAGAATGGTCCAGATCTCACAAAGTTCTATTGAGAAATTAGGCGACCCATTCCGTGTTCAAAAAGCACATCATCACGCCAGCTTCACCGATGTCCAATAAAAGAAAAATTACAATAATGGAAAAAAATCTAAAGTTAATAATTAAGATTAGGAGTAAGTGAATGAACTAATGAAAAAGTTGTTTTTTTATAGGTTACAGTATAATTAAATCATATCTTTAATTGTAATTAAATAGGGATTGTTTTTATATAGTTTAATAATTAATGATTTAATATTTAAATTTATTTATTCCTTTTTTACTATTATTATTTATTATATATTTTAAAAAACTATAGTTAAATTAAGGCACGTGGTGAATAGTGATAAAAAGAAACAAACACAGGGTGGGGCAGTCAAACCCCCTTTTTTTCATATAGCTCGAAAAAAAGTTGAACAGAAAGAAAATTCAATTTATTGTAAGAAATCTTAAGTACATGGGTGGAAATTTATTTATAAGCAATGAAAAGTTCAATTTTTGAAAATCGTGCCTGGTAAATGGCGACCGTTGTTTTCCAAGCATGTTCTAAGTCTTGTACAGAAATTTTCACTAACTCGTTGCAGTATCTGTGGGCCGATGGCACGAACTTCTTCTTCAATCCGCACTTTCAACTGTTCTAGGGATGGTGGGGGAGTAGCGAAAACCTTAATTTTAAATAGCCCCACAGAAAATAGTCACAGGAACTGAGGTCCGGCGACAGCGGAGGCCAAGGAACATCCTCATTTCTGCTAATAAGCCGATTCGGGAAACGGGCTCTAGTCGCACCATCTTGTTGGAAGAAAGTGTTGCGATTAGCCCGAAATCGTCGAAGTTGTGGAATGAAAAAATTTCCAGCATGTTAAGATATCGCGGTGATGTTACCGTTACAGCGTTGCCAAGATCGTCTTCAAAAAAAATATGGCCCGATAATTCTTATTGAAGGGACTGCACACCACACGGTTACTTTAGCGGAGTGGAGTGGCTGTTCATGAAGTTCTTTAGGGTTTTCTGGAGCCCAATAGCGAAAATTCTGCTTGACGTACCCACTAAGATGAAAATGAGTTTCATCGCTTATCCACACCTTATGAATGAGCTGTGGATCATTTTCTAACATGTTTAACATTTCCTCGCAGAATCATCATGCAAAATTCTTCTTACTATTCGGTTTGTAAATCCTAGAGCAATGCCGTGGCGTCGAGCAGATATTCGAGGGATTCTTGCGATCGCAACTCGCACACTTTCCACATTCTCAGGAATGCGAATAGTCCTTGTTGAACCTCCTCTTTTCTTCGTTGTCTGACCTGCTGTTTCCAAGTTTTCAATCCAATTCTTAATGGTTTTTCTGTTCAGTACAGCAGCTCAAGGCAAGAGATTAAAATGTCGGTGGAACGCTCGTTGCGCGCCTACGTAACTTTCACCATTCAGGTAAAACGCTTTAACAGCGAAACCGCGTTGTTCTCCGGTCCAACGCTGCATGACTACTAAACTTCCCGCTGCCTAAAACGCGAAGGTCAAACCCCCACCTCTCCCCACTTTCCCTACTTCTTTTATGAACTATCTGAAAAAAGGGGGTTTGACTGCCCCACCCTGTATTACATTAACCGGTATTTTTTGAAAATGTTTATGAAACGTTGCACGTTAAAGGTTATATCATTGTATGGGTAATATGGCATCTATATTCTGGTTCTGTTGCTACTTTCTAGGACGGCATGGCTACAACTATTGATACTAGGTGACGCCAGGAAATATTTGAGTTGCTGATTTTGAAGATTAATGGAATAAACTGAGAGATGTAAGAGCAATGTAACCAGGAGCAAAAAAATTTAGTGCTTTTCTCTTCTCGCATTGTTTTTGCCGGTAGTGATTCCAGGCACTTTTTGCATGTGTATTTCTACATTAAGTTCACTTTTGTTTGAACATTATTCTGTACATAACCTCTCCTTTAGCCTTTTTAAAATCACAAGCAATGAATAATTTACTGCATTATGTACGGATATGTCGCACTGTTTTAAATAAGGTAAGTGCAATTAATAATCTGGATATAAATAATATGCATTGTTTTGTGTTATAACTTATACTAAGAATCGCTTTCTTCAAATTTTCTTGAAGATTTTCTTGAATCAAGTTAACAAATGTCAAACAAAGAGATACAACTATTTCATTACAAGTAGGAGGGTCACGCTATATATTTTGAGATACAAGAAAACTACAAGTCTTTTTAGGAAAATGATTTTATTTATGTTCAAAATAATCTCCTCCTGTATCAATGCACTTTTGTAATCGAAGTTTCCACAACGTAAAAGCGTGAAGCCAGTCATCTCTTGGAATGCTCTCAAAAAATAGATAAATTGCTTCACCTATCTCATCCTCCGTCGTGAAACGTCGACCACGTAAATGTTTCTTTAGGTTGAAGAACAACCAGAAATCACACATGGCCAAATCAGGCGAATAGGGTGGATCTTCAATGACTTTTACCTTATTTTCACGTAAAAATTCAATTGTCTGCTGTGCACTGTGTGACGATGCATTGTCGTGATGCAACATTAACCCGCGAATGTTGGCTGACTCAAGAACTGCAGGTAAACATTTTGTGGTGTACCAGTTTGCTGTGACTGTACGTTGATTTTCCAGCTTCATTACTTTTACTAATCCGGTACTACGGAAGAAAACTGCGTATATAACTTTCTTGACAGCCCTTTGCCTTTTGGCCATCGTTGGTGTTGGTCCATCTTCGTGGATCCACACGCGGCTCTCCTGGCGGGTAGGAATATCGTAAAATGGGATGTAAGTTTTATCACCTGTTACTATTTTTGATAGAATGCGATGTCCACCATTATTTAACATTTTCAATGTTTCCCGAGCGATTCTTACTCGCTCTGTTTTTTGGAAATCGGTAAGCGTGTGTGGCACCCAACGAGTAACAATTTTTTTCATCCGAAGATGATCATGTAAAATTGAATTTACTGTTGCGGATCCAACACCAAGAGTTGCCTCAATCACTTGATAGGTGCATCTTGGATCTTCGTCGATCATACGTCTCACACTCTCAATGTTTCCAGCGGTAACTGAAAAACAGGGCCTGCCGGTACGTTCCTCATCACCAAGCGATATCCGTCCTCTTTTAAATTCGCTATACCAGCGAAACACAGTTGCACGTGAAGGACTTTCATCACCAAATGCGAGTTGCAATCGTTCAAGACTTTGTTGTTCACTTAAACCGACCTTAAAATCGTAGTAAATCATTGCGCGTACATGTTCTCTTGACAAGTCCAAGTTTCGATGACAAATCGTACCTACCATGTTTACTCTATGACAGCAGCGACTCAACTGAAAGTCAGAGTTTACTACTTAAGGATGGTGGTATTTAGAATGCAGTGTTGCCAGCTTTAACTTCTCTACTTTTGTGGCATCTCAAAATATATAGCGTGTTCCTCGTATATACTTCTCTTAAGCAAAGAAAAAAACGCTAAGAAAGTATTTCTTTTGATTTCAAACAGTTACTCTATTGTGAATAATTGAGACAGATAGCCTTGATGATCCAAATGAACCAAATGATTTGATAAATACGCTGCCTACATGTACTAATTGCAGTTCATACAAAGTATTCACAACCAAATTTCGACATTATGCCGGTGGCACTTAAACTAAGTTTGCGCCTTATTTACGTATGTGTTGTACTTATGTAGATGTCTGCGTGTGCGTAACTCGCATTAAATTATAACTCGTAGGGTAATATTACATAACAGCAACTATGTCCATCTGTATGCTTCTGTCCTTTGACATTAATATGTGAGGAGCGAAATGTCACATACGTCCTAATAATTAAATGCAAAGTTGGCCTGGCCAGGCATAATTCCTATGAAAACGTTTTCATACGTGTGCCCAGTAATATCCACTTGCGTTGGAACATATTGTGTCATGGACAATGAGAGATTATTTCGCCAGGAGCCAGAAATTCTTGGGTGATTCAATACCAATGTGGACAGTGCTGTGTGCCAATATAAACTACTAGATAAATAAAAATGTTGTGTTTACATACGAGATAAAATGCCAATTGTCAAAAGTACGCATTGTAGTGATATTCGCAGAGTTAAACGATAAGATGTTTATAATTTTAACCATTCTTTTTTTGTACGATAAGTACTCTGACTTATTGTGTTTCCTGTCTTTCTAGCTTTTGAGTTCGTTATATTTTTTGCTTTTGTACAGCATTAATGTGCGTAGTTACTGGAACCTGGAATTATCTATTGCAATAATGCCCATAATGTAAGTTAGAATAGTTGAAGGGTTTTAATAAACTTTAGTACTACTCTAGGATCTTCATCCTTGAATTCAGTACATATTGAAAATGATAGCAACATATTTGTATATTTGAATGTGTTCTGTCGTCTTAAAATCTTCTTGGTATAGATGAATTAATCTTCACCCTTACCTAGTGTGTTTTTTTTTTTGCTGCATAATCTGTCAATAAACCTGACAATATTATGAGATCCCCTTTGCTGAAAGATAGCATTATCTGTGTTGTATTTGGCAAGCCTGATATGCACGCGTTTGCCTGAATTTGTTCTGATACGCTCTGTCAATACGAGGTCTTTTGATTTCTTCCCATTTCGTAATTTACTGTTTCAAGTGGTTCTTCAGCAGACTACGGTAAGGATCTTGATCAATGAGTGTCATATTCATTGTTTTTTGAGTAGCTTGTCGATCTCTTCATTTCCCTCAAACCTCTGTTGCTTGGGATCCACCAAAAAGTAATGCGGTGATATGACATAAACTTTTAAGAAATTGTAGTTGACTTTCCTGAAGACTTTTGGGCTTTTGGAATGATGCTACTCTTACTATACTCTTGGTTTCCGGGTTAGAACCGAGTCGTTGTCGTAGCTTTTGCCGTTTCGTCCACACTCTTATAGGACATCTTCAGGGCTGTACTACACACTGACTAATGTCCCATAAGAATGTGGACGAAACGTCGCTAAAAGCTACGACAACGACGCGATTCCAACCCGGAAACCAAGAGTATAGTGTTATTTACGAGCGCGGAAGCCTACGTACCAGATGCTACTCTTATTTTTCAAACTGAGCATTGTATTGGTGAAGTTAAACATTTTATTATTGTATGACGCTGCACATAACGTAAATTAGTTACCTTTAAGCTCCAAGAGAAGACAAAATGTTCTTTAGTTTTTCTCTTTTAGATGACCTACTTTGGAACCCACTTTCATAAAAAAACCTTTATTTAAGCAATACCTACTCTATTACTTTTATCCATCAATACAATTCTAGAACGCAATTTCTGTACACATGGAGTTTCGTAAGGTATATAAATGCATTGACTTTTGACAAATTGTGTACCACTTGTTAACTTCAAAAACTCCCAAAAAGTTAATTGTAATTGTAATTGTGAAATTCACATTTCATTCCACGCAAACTAAATTGGGGAAGTTGATTTATGTATGTTTTCTGATGCTGAAGAAAGCCCCATTTTCTATGCACTAACTAGTTGAACAATGTGGCAACAGTCGTGTAAGAAAATAAGTGATAATAGCAGCTAATATTTCTTGGCCTTCTTAAAGACCCGCTCTACAATTTCTCCCAACTTTAAGCTTTTGATTTTTGTTCTGTTGAAGTTTGTCTATCTACATTTCCTATCAGGGTTGCCTAATCTTATGTTTACTACTGGTCTGGAGTCACAAACTTTTTTTGTGGGTTGGAATTGTTTTGGATGTAGACACGCCATACATTCTCTGTCCGACTACACTATATATTACGGATCGAAGAGTAGTAGTTTTTAGTATCCAGCCACACAACGTGACTAGTGCATGAAAATATCTCAGGTAACAAAAATTGAGTACCGCGCGGTCATTAAATTGTTGACAAAAAACGTTTAAACGGCGTTTATGGTGATTTATCTCCTTTATATTCCACTGTAAAAAAGTGGGCAAAATGTTTCCGTTTGGGGCAAGAAACCCCTGAGGATGATGAACGCCCCGGTCGGCCAATTGAACTGATAACGTCTCAAAATATTTCAATTATTGAAGAAATGGTATTAGCAGATCGCCATTTGAAAGTGAAACAAGTATTCGTCTAATTCTCCATAGCCATTTGGGTATGAATAAGATTAGTGCAAGATGGGTACCGCATCTTCTTTCTGCTTATTAATTGATCGTGTTAATAGATGTATTGAAGTTAGGGAAGATTATATTGAAAAATAAAAATTGATATATTTTACCAAGTTTTGCTTTACAAATAATTTACTCCATTGGTATTTATATTTAAAATTAGCTCTCATACGACATTTAGAAATGTTAAAAGGGGTTTATTCATGTCTTTACATGTCTCATATTGCTATCCTAAGCCAACATTTGTATGCGTTTCTGGTTGAGCATTCCTTCGTTTATTCATATTCGCTTCCCTCACTAGCTTTTTCTATTGTTATGTGTTGGCCGTAGATTCACACTACTCCTCCACAGTTCCATAGATGAAAATTATAAAAGGGTACAATAGAATGCTTTAATAATTCTATTTTAATTATTCACTTTTTCACAGCATTCATTCTATATATCTGCTTTAATCATACATTTATTTCTAGCACATCATGGAAAAACGTTTCAAACTTGACATTTTGCTTTTTTTATTATTATTTTAAATTGTTCTTCCAGTTTGCTTTGATGTTCTTAATGTTTACTGTTAATTATATCTACTAATTGCTGGGCATTTCCTAAGTTATTAAACAACAGAAGATTATGTCATATTTAACTCTATAAAGCTGTAAAAATTTTTACCCATTTTAGTAGTGAATTGTGCATCAGTGGATAAGGAAGTTGTTTGTTAATCCTTCAAAAGCTTGTGTAAATTATACTTGCTTATGGATTGCAGAAGGTAATTGTTTAACGTTTTGTAGAAACATTAATCAATAAAAAGGATGTGCAATGTTTTTACTGCACCACTTAACCTAATCTACTTATCTTTTACGTCCGTTGTCTAAATACCATAACTCAAATTGAAATTTCTGTGCCGTGTAGTTTTATTTTCTTCGCGTAAGTTTGAACAATGGGGTATTGTAATAAATTATCGAAGATTGCGCGATAAAGTATTGGCGGTACTTCTTCACCGGAGTTACCGCTTTTCTTTCTTTTTTCTTGTTGTATCGACGAGGCCGAGAAACGAAACGCGTTCAAGTGGCTTCCATAAATAAACACTATCTAGAGAAGTGTGTATAAATAATCGTTCTTAAAACGCTTGCTTATATTTTTTAATCCAAAGGAATTATTACCATTATATTACATTTTTGTTTGCCATAAAATTGTTTGTGTTATATTTTGGATAATTTGAAGATGTATGGTAATAAATTTTGATGATATTTTCTGTCAATCAATAATATCAATATATTTTTAAGCATTAAGAATAGGTGATATAGTATTGTAACACGGATTTGAGTCAGTTAAAACAATATCCATTTTGTTGGAATTTTTTTTTATTTAAATTATAGGCTACAAGCAAAAGAAATAGAGAAAGTTTTCCGCAATTTATGCCTGATCCTATCATCCTATCTTCTAACTTATTGCTAGTAATAAACGCTGCCCCATTATTAAAAGCTTTGACACAAAAAAAAAAATAATAAGTATTTGAATGTTACTTTTGTTCTTAAAAATAGCCGTTCAACCTTCGTTGGTATTGTTTTTGTAATGTTTTTCTTAGCTAATATATAGAATGGATAATTTTGTCAATCTTAATTTATCTACCAATCTTCCAATTTAATTAGCCAATATTGTTTTTACAAAAATTCAAATTACTTAGATAATTTCAAGAATTTGAGGAAAGCGATTTATAATACTAAACTAGAATCGTGGTTGTCGTCTCTAAAAAGTCAAGGTCAAGTTCAAAGAAATTTTATTTTATCGGTATCAGTTGTTTGTGGATGATTTGTAAATTAAACAGAAGATAAGCTAAATCTGTATAGAAATTCCATATAGGAAGTGGTTATTTGATTGTGTACTTTTTTAAACGAGTTCACTTTCAATTTAATTTCTTAATACTGAAAATAAATACAATGGAGTGAGATAAATTAATTACTATCTAAATCTATTGATACAAATATAAAATTTGGGGTAAAATAAATCCAGCATAACAATGTTCAAACACAAAATACACCGCAGTCGCCAACTACACACGAACGAAACGAGCAAATCAACATTGTAAATGATATGTGTTAAAATACTTATATGAAAATTGAGGGAAAATCATGTTTCTAATGAAATCTGAAAAGAGGGCGTCGATTCAAAATGAAGTTGACCATTTAATGAATATCTCTCGGCAGCGATCTGTTATCGCAATATTTCTAGGGCCTCCAAGTTGTTCAGGAATAAACCTTTGTTGGTGGCGTGTAAGATTTTAAAGCCATTATCGATATTGAAAGTGTGGCCACAATCGAGCAGGTGTTGTGCAAAATGAGAGAAACCAGAAGAGTCTGGTTGTAAACAGCGTAAGTGTTCTTTGATACGCGTATCAAAGTCTCTGAATGTTCTGCCAACGTAGTTGCAGCAACAGTCCTTTTCATCTTATCTATCGTATCTTTATTGTTCATCAGTTGATTTCGTAATGTATGTATAGTGCGAAAAGATACACAAAAATTGTCTTTGAGAAGGTTCGCGATTCTTTGAGAGAAGGGACCAATATATGGAAGAGGAACATATTGTTTTTTCGGTTGTTGTGTTGCAACCTTGGAATAGTCTACGTAAACGGAACCCTATCCTATCTGTCTATCGTACGAGGATCGTAATGATGAAGTTCTGCGATATATTTAATAATTGTAAGTTCTTTGCTGAACGATTCCTTAGATAGCGGGGTGTCAACCAGCGTACGTAGGTAACAATAGAACGAGGAAAATTTCTGATTATGCGGATGATTAGAGGAATTGTCAATGGTGACGCTATTGTTTGTATGTTTTCTGAATATGCTGAATTTTAGGTTGTTGCCTGAATTTAGGATCGTTATGTCTAAAAAGTTAATTGTGTGATCTATTTCAGTTTCTATAGATTTCTAGAATTTGATGGATTGGTGCAAACTGTTTAAATAAAAGACAAAATCATCCAAGTGCAAGCGACTGCCAGACCAGATAACCAAGATATCATCCACGGGATGATATCTTGGTTATATATTGCTATGTTCAACGTTGTATGTACGACAACAACAGCCTCGGCTGTCACTTCTGAACGACTAAATGTCAGGGTAGCCACTCGTTGGTAACTAAATATCCCTCTTGCGGAGAAAAATGGAAATTTCCTCGTTACCATTTCCTCCCAGCCAACTGGCCTTGGGGCGTTAATGCTAAATATTAAATATAAGTCCAGATAACGACGAGACAAATCTACTCGTCAGTTAATTTTCCTATTCACGTAATTCGTCCAAATTTATATAGAAATCGTCTGAAATAAGCAACAGCGTAAATGGAAAGGTATTTTAAATAATATTTCATCAATTAAATCTTTATCTGAACGGTTTAAGTAAATTGTTGGAGAATTACGTTGAAAGCTTGTCAGTAACATTTTTTATCATAGAATCCTCGAAATACAACCTCCTAGTTGCGTCACTGCATTCATTCTCGTATGCTATTTGCAGAAATAATTTCATTCATCGTAAAAGTTTCTATTTGGGTTAAATTATCAAAATTGGCTGTGGAATAAAACAATTACTAGTCTTTCGCGATTTAAAATAAAAGAAAGATGAGCGACGCCATAATTTTTCATCAATCTTTATTCAGCTTTCGTTGAATTAAAGTGTTTCTTAACTCTGATCCCAATTTAAAGTGCTCGATTGTGAAATCAAAGTATTTATGGGAAGAGAAGAGGGTTAAATTTCCAGAACAGGCAGTTTCCTGTAGAGGTTATATAAACAGAGAGTTTATGTAACATTGGCATCGTTCAAATTTCAAGGTTAGTTACATTTATAATTTTAAAATTCGTTAATTACGTTTTATTAATTTGGAAATTCGTTATAAAATTGCCGAAATGGTATCCAGGGATACTCCCGAACCCACTAAGAATTCTGAAACAGTTCACTAAAACCCTTACCACAACACTTAATTCGTACTGGACGCACGTTTCGATAGCCAAGCTATCATCATCAGCAGCAAGACTGAACTAACAAGCTAAGTGAAAAACTAACCTTATAAGGAAAATAAATTATGCAATATGTAAATTTAAAATCGTAAAATTTAATGAGCCGCTTCATTGCACAGGACTATAAATAGCCTAAAGGTAACTGAGCCGAATGACGTGAGTTAATAAATCGTAGATTACAATGAAGCGGTTCATTGCACATGGTTAAAACTATAAATGATTAAACATGATGTAACAAAGGATAAAGGCTGGAATTTAGTGGTCCTAAATCTGAATTCATTTTGTTTTTGTAAATTTCCATGCCTTCATAACAATTTAATTGACAAGTACTCCTTACGTTTTTAATTAACTTTATATTATCAACATTATGGTTATTTTCAAGCATATGTAGGGCAACGCTAGATTTATCAAACCTTCTGAATTTGAGATGAGCCAAATGTTCTTTGATCTTTTTGTCTGCCCAATATACACTTGATCACAATCTTTACATGAAATTTTGTAAATTCCTGATTTATCCATGTTATCCACTGGGTCTTTGGAATTTCCTAAAAGGTTTTTAAGGTTATTGCTCGAAGAGAAAACAATCTTGCGGTCAATCTTAGAAAAGATTTTTTGAAGACCCTTGGTGTAACACGGATAAAAGGGTAATTTAACATATTTCTTATTATTACGGCCGTCAATGCGTTCTAATGTGCTTACATTTCCAATTCTTAATCTATTCTTATGTTTCCTAATAGTATTATAGACGACATCTTCAGAGAATCCGTTAAAGTTAGAAATATTGATGATTTCTTTTAGTTCATTTTGATATCTATCTTTCATTAAAGGAAAATTGAGTAACCGGTGCACCAAAAAGTTAATAGCCGAAAGTTTGTGTTCATATGAGTGATTAGAATCCTGTAAGATGAATCTATTATTATTTTTAACCATGTGCAATGAACCGCTTCATTGTAATCTACGATTTATTAACTCACGTCATTCGGCTCAGTTACCTTTAGGCTATTTATAGTCCTGTGCAATGAAGCGGCTCATTAAATTTTACGATTTTAAATTTACATATTGCATAATTTTATTTTCCTTATAAGGTTAGTTTTTCACTTAGCTTGTTAGTTCAGTCTTGCTGCTGATGATGATAGCTTGGCTATCGAAACGTGCGTCCAGTACGAATTAAGTGTTGTGGTAAGGGTTTTAGTGAACTGTTTCAGTGTTCAGTGCCACAGTTTTTGAGTATCCGCCCACTAAGAATTGTTAATTTAGTTCAAAATTAGAAAATTTAACAATTTTCCCAAAATCCCATGAGAAAAATATTTCAATTTACATGCTCTTTGGGTCACGGTTTACATTTGTACCTAAATTGTTTCTTTGTTTTCATTTGATGCACCCTAGCTGGCCTGATGTGTCGTTGAGAACACGAAACCGGTCGCCCTTTATAGAATAGAATTTTGTGAGAAATTGGACCTGTCTTTTATTCTCCTCCTTTTCTAACTCAAAAACTCACACTTGAGTCCTGATGGAATATTCAAAATCTATTTCCTTGATGCACGAAATCATCTCTCTGCATGTACGGTATGTCCACAGAGACAATTGTGAGTTTACATTATACTTTAATCGAGAATTTCTGTAATAATTTAATATCTTGGAATTTTGTTAAATTAGGATTTCAAAATAACTTCCTTAAATGTTAGTATATCTTCTTAGGTTCTTTATTATTTACTTTAAACTCAACAGCAAAAGAACTTAAAATATTTCTCTCTCGATCTTTGAAAAGAGCATTACACAAACTTGTATGATATTTTTCGCTATTTAATCCTAAAGCCGGTATTAATAGAATATCGTAGCTACTCAGCTTAAAAGCATGTACATTATTGAAGTATGTACTTGCATACCAAAGTAAATTGTATGCTTTTAACGTATCTACATTATTTGCCTCTAAGTAATACTATATAAGCTACATAAAAATCGTTGTTAAACCTACACATTTCGCGTAACGGGAGTCCTACTTTTATTTTTAAGACTGTCACTGCGTTTCCAAACATAACGAACGTCATCCCGTAATTAAAAGTTTTAACGAGTTGCCTGCGTACTTACTGCATTAGTTGCAGGTGTAATTGGACGAGTGACGGTGTAAACTTTTTATTTAAAGCATTCTTTTGGCGTGACGATTATAATTAACGGCAAGACTAATTTCTGTTTTGACAAATAAACGATTCCCATAGACAATTTCACTATATTTAGATAAGGAGATGCGTACAGGACTGAGTTTTCACAGTATTAATTACGTCAATTTGATAAGCCACATGGTTGCCAGTGGAGTTCGGATACTTATGCATAAAAATGTTACAAATATGTCAGGCTTTCTCAAAAAATATGCGTAAAATATGCTCTTTATAATTTATGCTTTTTACGCACTTTGTTTTTAATCCATCTAGCCCCCTGCAAATCAAAAAAAAAAATAATAGCACAACTATAAATAAGATAAACATATACATACACAAAGATAAAATTAACTTCTACACACAGAGAAATGTTTACTTGTATCAAAGCTGTGCGCCTCAATTCAAGACAATTACCGTTTAAATTATCCACAATACAATTACTGTTTCAAATCAAAAGAAATATTGTCTTAGCGTTTCTTTCTCCGCTTAAGAGAAATATATACTTGTAATGAAATAATTGCATTTCTTTGCTTAAGACATTTGTTAACTTAAATCAAGAAAATCTTGCAGGAAATTAGAAGAAGCGGATTCTTAATATAAGTAAATGGCCGTTATAACAAAACAATGTTTTCTTAAGAATAGGAAATAGTTCTTTAATTCAAGAAAGCGTTTAGGTATTGTTCATAAATCAATAGGTTCATTTATTTGCTTAGAATTCTTGAAATGCATATTATTTATATCCACATTATATATGTGTAGTACACACGAAAACAGTTCCTAGAAACAATAACCAGGAGAATGCTGATATACATATATATAGCTGATGGTATTGATGGAATCATTCGCGGCAAAAACAATATGAGAAAAGAAAAGCACTAACGGTTTTTGCTCCTGCCCACATTGCTGTTCATCTCGCAGTTTATGCCACTAATCTTCAAAAACAGCACTGAAATATTTCCTGACGCCACTTATTTACAAGAGATATAGTTATGCAGTTCTAGAAAGTAGCGACAGAAACCGGAATACAAGTGCCCCTACAATGATGTAACCTTTAACGTACAACGTTTTATAAACATTTTTAAAAGATACCAGTTAATGTAATATTAATATTTCTTAACTTAAAACTAAATGATTTACTTTGGAAGAAACGTTTTTCTATCTTGGATTTTTTTGATTTTCTAACCCCAAGGAAATATTTATTTAATACAAGTTAAATTTCAAGAAAATTATTTTCTTATATTAAACATTTTTATAGTTTTGACATAAAAATATTTTCTTGAATAGAGACTGATTTGTGCAAGAAAATTACCAATTAACAATTAAATGCCCTTCAAGATTTTCAAAAATCGAAAATGTCCTTTCAATATCGACTGATGTGATTGGTGCTTATTTTTAGTGCAGCATGGGTTGGGATTTAAATCTAAAGCATTGTTAATTGAATTTAGTGATAGAATGTTTGCTATGGCGGTTAATGCGTGAAATCCTTTATTTTTTTGTGTTGCACTGTTAAATTTACCTAATATAGTTTTGCCAGTTTTACCTGGGACAATTTTTAATAAATTTTCACAATGTTCTACAATAGAAATTCATATGGTAAATAATAACGGCATTTGAGCAGTCGCTAATTTTTTCATTGATCTACTTAAGAAATTATAGTGAGCTTTAATATATTTCAATTCAATTGCTTCATAATCTCTTGTTTTTCGAATAAACTTTTGGAGTTGTTTATTGATTCAGTTGAATCTATAAAGTCTAATATATTTTTTTAAATGAACATAGTTATTCGCTGCATCTAACAACATACTCCTTTGGGTAATTACCGGTTCAGAAGGAAGGGGAATGCTCGAAATGTTTTTTTATACGTTTGGACACGGAGGGGCGCTTTTTTAAATTTGTCCCTGCTTTGATCATGTAGGCTGCTGCGTCGGTGATCAAAAAAATAATGTCAGTTTGGCAGTATATTTGGAACAAAAAACGTCATTAAGCTTCTATTAAGGCGAACAATCTCTAAACTATTAATTTTCTCCAACTGCTTTGACTAATCAAAAAAATTTTGATAAAATATTTATAAACCGACCATCAGGAAAACAACTGATCCTGGTGGTCGGTTTTTTGTAAATTTATTAGTTACTGTTCTGTCAACAATAATGTAGATAAACTAGCGGTTCTTAACTTGTGGGGCGCGCTCCCCTGGGAGCGCGTGACAATATTAAGGGGGGGGGGGTGCGAGTACATCGAAAATAAGAAAAAATATTATTAAAAAAAATTATAAAATTTTTACTGAAAGAAAAGCAATGAAATACACTCTGACAATAAAAAATAAAATACACGTTTACACTGATATAATACACTTATAAATAGGATTGTATCAGTACAGCACGATGTATTTAATAATTAAGTCAATATTAAATTAAAAACAAGTTTAATAATTATTAGTGATTTCTTTGGGTCTTAAAGGTTTAAAATTAGAAATTGACACTCTCAGTTTTTTTTTTCTACATTTAGCCGAGATCTATATTTTGTCTTCAGAGCAGCCACCGCAGAAAATGCGATTTCGCAAAGGTAGGATATTGAAAATGGTAGCAGTATACGAAATGCTCTTGTTTTCAGTGCAGAAAACTCATACCCAAAATTCAAAGAGTGATTAATTACTAAATTGTCTTTTGATTTCGCCACTTGCCGTGAAGTCTAAAAAGATTTCTTCTTCAGCAATTAAGAGACCTTAGTAAGAGTATTTTGAAATGGGTCCCTAACCCACTCGCAACTTCTTACTAAGTTGTCGTCAGCAAGAAAATACTTTTTAAAATCCTCTGCCAGCATGGCTAAATGATTTTCAATGGTTACAAAATCAACTTTCACATGTTGCACTTCAGCCTTCTAAGTTTTAACACATTCCTCCATATTTCCAAACATTTCTAGGTTTTTTTGCCTTACATTTCTGCTCCACAATTCAATTTTCCTACAAATAACATTAACTTTATCATTCGTATCCAACATATGTGTGCTTGCTCCTTGGAGTTTTAAGATTTAAGCTATTTAATTTCTCGAATATGTCCACTAAGTAGCTCAATTTCATCACAAATAAATCATCTCGAAACTTCTCGGCTTTTGGTCGGTTTTCCTCTGCCAGAAAAATGGCAATTTCATCTCTCAATTCATAAACACGTTGCAGAAATCTTCCGCCACCTTACGATAAATGTACTGCACTCATGTCTTTACAAAGTGTAGAAGAGATTCTTGATTTTAGGAGTCTTATTTTTATGTAATTATGTAATTAACTACGGTTACAACCGTCGCATCAGACTAGGATTCATTTCTTTGGAAGCCAGGGCTTCTCTGTGGATCATGCAAGGTGTCCAGACACACTGTGGAGATTTGTGTTTCCAAATATACCTTGGAATCGTCCAGACATTGTACAAACGCAATTTTTCCACTCTATGTTTTCCTCTTTTACGAAATCATTTAAGGTAGCAAATAATGCAAGTGCTGTTGCTTTGAGTTCTATTGGTTTGCAGAAAAGTAGTTCTTCTACTGCAGACATGCCATCATAAAATCGAACACAGGCAATTAAATGAGCATCTTTATTGCTATATGTTGTCTCATCAAGCTGAATTGAAAACAATTTGTCACGCAACTTCCCGAAAAGCTGATTCTGTACATCTTCAGCTATATCACCAATTCTAACAATAATCTCCAAACATAGTTTCTACAATCTCAATTGCAGCTGGCAGAATAAGCTCTTCATAAATGGTGTGAGGCTTTTTACATCTGCTTCTTCAGCCTTTTCATTCAGAGATAAAGTTGATGAGAATTGTGATTGAAAATTGGGTCGCTAATACTAAGACAAACTGATCTTTTGTATGGCTTTCTATATCTGCAATCACATTATGGTAAATCGAAGATATGCATTTCCCCGAACTTCGTCTGGGGAAACTATATTCCGTTTAATGTAGTAAACATATAACATTTTATGTTTAAAAAAAATATTCACTTTATCCACGAAAATTAGATACTTTTACAAATTTGTAATTTTTTTACACTGTTAATGTTGTTATTTCAATGTATTTCGAACATATTCCAAAATATATTCATATTCTTAATAATAAGAAATTTGTATGTGTTTTGCGTAATATCTTAAACTAGCGTTCATTGTAGTACATCGCTTGGCGTTAATAGTATTTACTTAGCTTTGATCTTTATATAAAGGCGATACGTAATTTAATTATCTTGGATTACATAGCCAAACGATAATGTGATTATTTTGGGTGCTAGATTCCCCGTACTCTGATATAATCGTATAATTTTGGCACTCGATTGTATAACATCGAATGCTTTTTGGCCAGAAATACTACGTGAATTTGAGCCTAATTTCATACGAACGATTTTTTATCGTTGTCGTGCAGCGATCGTGTTGCGAAGAAAAATGTGGTTGTATTCACGCAGTATTGTTTTCTGCAGCGGTCGTGTCATGAAAGAATGTTTGCTTGTATTTAGCACAGTTGTCTAGAATGACGCCGCATCCTAGAAAATTAGGAACAACCAAGAAAATACTGGATTCATTCACTTGAAAAAAGACAGGGACGAATTTGTAATACTATTTCACGCCCTGCGAGAAGACAGTACCAAACTATCTATGTAGATAGCCATGTTCTATTCGACAGCCTATACTATATACTATATTATATACCACTGTTGTCGTATACGATTCCGACAGCATGTCGTCCCAGTGCTCTTTTCGAGGTACTACGACAGTCGTGTACGACTTCAATTTAAATCGTGTCGTGTGAAAGCTTGCATTTAAAACAATGCGTAAACACTGTACACGATATCGTTGTCGTACCACCACGACAAAAAATCGTTTGTGTGAAAGTAGGCTAACACCTAAACTAATTATGTCGCAGGTATAAAGATGCTCTTTTTCCTTTTTTAACTTGAACGTAGGTTTCTTTGGTTTCGAAATTCGATTCCCAACTAAAACTCTGTTCTCATTGTCTAATAAATTGGCATTCTAGAGAGGTTGTTTAAGTGGTGTTTACTTAGGACTAATACTAGTATCATTCTTAGTGGTTTAGACTCGAAACATGTTATCTTTTGCTTCTAGAAAGTTGAATGTATTTTTATGAAATGCAAACATTTCTTTCGGGTGTATGCCGTATTTATGTATTTTTTTTTATTGTTGCAGGTTTGAGGTAAAATTATGGTGAGTACATTAACAATTTTTATGTTTTATTGTAGAAAGAACTTGGTTAACAAGATGTAAAGTTACACCCGTGTAATTATGAATAAAATGTTCTTATTCTATTGAGAAAGGCTGCCAGAATATGTTACGAGGATGATATGAGAAATACCCGCGTTTAGTACCAACTCTTCTTTAGTTGACGTGTCAAAATTTCGGAGAGATTCATCGAGTAGTGTTGTTTTGAGCAAATTTATGTATTTGGGGAATCATAGAAATAGAACAATACTGGTTAGTGATTCGATTTATTTGCTTGGATGGAAAAACATGTGCAGAAATCAAAGAAAAGTTGGATGCAGTTTATAAGGACCTTGCACCTTCGATAACTACCATCAGATATTGGTTTAATGAATTTAAGGCTAGCTGAGCATCCATCTTTGATGAGGAACGGCCAGGTCGTCCCATTGAGGTGACTACGGACCATACGATCAATAAAGTTAATGATATCGTGTTAGTAGACCGCCGAGTGAAGATTAGAAAGGTTCCTAATATGGCAAATATCTTTCACGAAAAATTGAGTATGAGAAAGCTATCAGCGAGATTAGCGTTGCGTCTGCTGACGACTGATCAAAAACGGAATCGGGTGAACTTCTAAACAATGTTTGGACATGTTTAAGCGCAATACGAGTGAATTTCTGCGGCGTTATTTGAGACACGTAGATCAGATATGGATACATCCAGAAACTAAAGGTCAGTCGGCAAGGTGGGTTTTTTTCCGGGGGACGTGTACCAAAGAAAGACGAAAACGATTTCATCAGCCGGAAAAACTGTTTGGAGAAGGGAAGGATAATCACGGGGTAGTACTATGCCGATTTATTGTCTACTATTATGATAACATCCCGGCACAGTCATCGGCAATTGCGACAGCAAATCTGCTCCAGTTACGGTACGAATTGGTGTCCCATCCAGCATATTCGCCAGATTTGACACTCTGTGACCTCTTTCTTTTTCCAAACTTGAAAGAATGGCTTGGCGGAAAGCGGTGCACGTCAAATGTAGAGGTTATTGCCAAAACAGAGGCCTATTTTGCAAAGTTCGACATTATTTGAATAGCTTAAAAAAGTCGGAACGTCGCCGGACTAAGTGTATAGAGCTACAAGAAAATTATGTCGAGAAATAAATTTAGTAAATGCAAAGCAATTGCATTGTCTTCCTTAACACAGGTATTTATTATACCATCCTCGTACATGTCACCGAATTTTAATAGAAACAGTTCTAAAATTTGCAGCTGATTTTTCTAATTTAATTATATGGCACCATTTCTTCCTTTCATATAATACATTTTTGTAAAATTTTCAATCACTCTCTTCTTGTGTCTGTGGCTATTGGATACTGTTAAAGTGAACCTACATACACAAATATAGGGATACATGAAAATTTGAAAGGGTATTAAATATAAAAGTTGTAAAACAAAACATGATATTTTATATAATTATAATTTAATAATAATAAAAAAAAAACAATTAACAGACAAACAACTAAGCTAGAAGTAAAAAAGTCTATGTCTATACAAATTATAGAACACATTGACCAAAAAATAAACATATACAAGTACATATGTATTTGCATAGTTACATTTAATATGAAAATATCGTATTCTACCTTATCAGGAATGCGAATCAAAAAGTTGCGCAAGGGAACAATTAAAAATGTCGCACTTCTGGCAAATGCTATTCTACGTAGAGCACATAAAATAAATAGGTGAATGTAAAAGCAAATTAGACTTGGTTGAACTCAAATAAAAAGTATTAGATGAGCGAGAAAATTCACGCGGCACATAGAAATTAAGTCTTGGAAATAGTTCACTGGCGTTTGTTTGATTACTTAATACTAGAGCCCGGTAACAGGGAGCCGTGCTGTAGCCGTACCTGCCTAGTATACAAAAACAATAGTAAGAAAATAGACAAAAAATAACAGAACTAATACATAATTATAATATGTGAAAAGTAGTGAAACACTCACCCTTTTAAGCAGCCTTGGCTACGGAACAGTAAAACTAGAAGCACCATTATCAGTATTAACATCATATGGATAAGAGTGGCAAAAAGTTGACACCATTAGATGTGTTTCCACAGTTATCTCGGTGAGCGATGTTTGCCGTGGTGAGAAAATGAGTTTATATTTTGAAAAAGAGCGTTCAACATCTACCGATGTTATACATGCATGATTAAAATACTCTCTGTACTTAGTCAGTGGATTATTTGATACACCATCACAAATTTGTTTTAGTGTGCTAAAATCGGGATCTTTCTGTAGCACACTCTCGAACTTTTCTAAAACGCGATTATATTTTGCGTCATGTATAGTCAGTAGCTGTGTATGCACTCTGTCCATAATTTGCAGAGATTCCAATAATGATCTATTTTGTAATTGGTCTATTGCGTCAGCTAATCCTTTATAGTAGCTACGAATATCTTTTAAATCTGTTTCAACAGAAATATCTTGAAATTTCGACTGGCTCTCCTTAATAGCTGCAGCTTCGGCAGAATTGAATTGTGCAACAACAGCTTTTACTATTTTGAAATGTTCAGCATAATAAAAAGCTGCCTGCAACCATGTTTCCCAACGTGTAAGAATTGGCTCCGGTGGTTGACGAATACCAGGACACTGTGTGAAATGATCGTAGGCGTTTGGGAAATTTCAAAAATACTTTTTTTGTGCTTGCTATTAATGCACTCTACCTCGGGAAAGCATTGTCGAATGGTTTCTGCCACAAGATGTAAAGCATGCACTTTACACATAACATGTAAACACTTGCAACCATGTTCAAGAAGGGAACGGACTACCGAACGCATTATCGCTGCGCCATCGCTCATAAACATCAACACATTATCTTTTGAAATTTGAAATTTTTCCAACGTACTAAGTACAACCTTCGTAAGTGCTGCAGCAATATACTCTTGTAGTCTTCGGCTAGCTAGTAACAGTGGTAATGTCGGTTTACTAGGGTCTAGTATGCGTACCATAATATTTAAAATTGATTTTTTTTTTACAGTCTGTTGTCCCGTCAACACATAACCAAAGAAACTGTTTCTTCAATATGCGTTTCATTTTCTTTTCCACGTCATCGCGTACAAATGCAACATGCTTACGTGCCGTTTTCTCCGTTGGCAACCGTAACTCGGGATTGTATTTGTCCCAAAAGTCCTTAAACGGTTGTTTATCGAGTAAGCCTAGTGACAGATTACAGTTTATCAACATAAGAATTACATAAAAAAATGCACTTCTCGGTGGCATGCTCAATTTTCGTTTTTCTGTGCTGTGCGGAATTTACGTGTCTTGTACAGTTCCACTTCTTATTTGACATCAAATGTATTTTGCACACTTTACAAACTATCTTACTCCCGTTGTAAAACAAAGCGGGAAAGTCAGAAATAAATTTATTTACTATGTCTTGAAAGGGTCGTTTTTTAGCCTTGGACATATTCACTAAAAACTACAATTAATAACTACGTCTATATCAATAAAATCAAAACGCACTACACTAAATAATAACTACAATTAATAACTACGTCTATATCTATATAATGAACACGCCCTATCCGCTATCCAATGCTAAACTGAACTGAGTGATGATGATTTGTAGTGTCGCATCATAATCGACCAGCCCTCCCCGCCCACCTAAACACAGTCACACCGCCGCTACGATTGCTCTCCAGTTACCGCGCTTTTCATATAAATTATAAAATAACTTTAAAACAGGTAGAAAACATTTTCTAGATGAAGAAAACGAAAAATTGAACTAAAGGACATTCAAAGAGGGTTCGAAGAGAATATTAAGCATTTAAAGAGGGATTGAAGAGGATATCATAGGGGTTTCACACACACACACACACGCGCGCGCGCGCGCATATACATACACAATACGTAAGGGGGATTAACAAATGTAGGTATTTGTTTACTAAAAATTGTTGAAAATAAAAAAGGACTTATAATTTTCACAAATCCTCTTTTTTATATATTCATGACTTTCTCGATGATTTTTTTAAAGTAATACTCACGACATCCTCTAGAATATTAAGTAGCTGCGCTCGTAGAAAATATACATCTTACTTTTACATGGAGCACAATTTGTTTTCCTGTCCGGGCCATCGAGTAAATGGAGACAAATAGATAGCCATTGAGATACTGCTGAGTGCACACCTTATGCTCTCTCACCGTGTTTGTATTGTTTCCGTTAAACTTACTCAAACACCATAAATTACGTTGCAACGTACGATGTTTGCTCCTTTTTCTATGGAAGATCAATAACACGAAGAACGGCAGCGACTTTATGTAGCGAACGGTACGGAATACGAAATAAGTGTACTGACATCACCGAAAACATAAAAGACGAAGCTGGAGGTAATATGTTTGTTTTCTTATTTCGCTTCGTGCAGAAGAAACAATTGAATCGTTCAGTCTTCAAGCGTGTTTGTAATTGTTTCGTTAGATTATAACTTTAAATTCGTTGAACGTACTTGTTTGCTTTATTTTATGGAAGAATACTAACCTGAAGAAAGATGTTCTATGTACGAGGTACGGAATACGAAATAAGTGTATGACATCACAGAAAAATTAAAAGACTAAGGCTGAGTAATATTTGTTTTCTTATTCGCTTACTGAGAAGAAACAATGAATCGTTCAGTCAAGCTTTAGTATAGAAGACGGTTTGGGGTTGAAACATAACTTTTTTAAAGTTATACTATCTTCGTGAAGTTAGTATGAGGAATACTGAGGCCTAAACAAAATTTTATCTTGTATACAGTAGTCGAGAGGAACGTACCAAATTCCAGGAGTATTTTGTACACAAGAAAATAATGTAAAAAACTTACAGGTTCTTATACGATTTTAATTTGTTTTCAAGTTATAGCGTAATTACAAATAAACGAAATTTCATACAGTGACATTTTTTTAATCATAGCGTTCTTTTAATAAATGTTCAAAAATACCGCTATTGACCTCTAAACATTTTATGCTTCGTCTACGAAAGGCGCCTGTTGCTCTCCTGATTGTTTCAAGTCCTTTAATATTGGCTGCAGTATCTCTAGTACATCGAATTAATGCATCCGGGCTGACCCGACTTTTACCTTATAAACTCCATCTTTGAACCAGCCCCATAAACAAGCTGGTCGTTGCATCTTCTTCTTCTAAATCCAGAATATTTTCAAGTTCTTCTAAACCTTGTCGAGTAGCTCGTTCACATAGTAGGTAAGCACTGGGAAGCATTTCTGTCTCGCACAGTTTATTGAGAACTTTGATAAATATGTTTTTACCAGGATTTCTCTGATGTGGAAACCGTTGACGATATTCCTTAACAGCAGCTCTAGCATTTCCATTACAAAAGCCATAAATAAATACAATATTTTCATTTCCATTTTTCAAATTTGTATAAGTGCGTGGCATTTTCTAACAAAATAGTGTACAAACTCGAAAATAAACGTTAAATCACTATCACAATACACTGACGCTGAAATATATCAGAACAACAAAATTATTGAAATGATTTTGTATCTCGAAAGGATTGATTCAGATAGCGGGTACGTTATTTGTGATAAGAAACGAAAAAAAAATGTCAAACGTACCTAACTTTTTACTTGACATGGGTAGTCAATGCAAGGGTATTTTTCTTTTATTTAAGATTTATTAACTCGAAAACAAGCGGAAATTTGGATTATTTACAAGAACGCTAGTTAAAATTCTTTAATTACGCTATAACTTGAAAACAAATGAAAATCGTATAAGAACATGTATGTATTATCAAAATACTCTTCTACCAGAATCTGGTGTCGGGTGTCAGTTTACAATCTACAGTTTGCTATTAACAATTACTAATTATTGCCGCAAATGAAATCAGCCTATTCTTTCTTATTTCTAGTTATCCTCTTGGCTTCCTCCCATGTAACCCCTTTCTTCTCCAGTATTCCTTGTATTACTCCGTTCCAGGTATTTCTGGGTCTTCCTTTTTTCTTCTGTTTTTGCACTCTAGCTTTCCAAATTTGTTTAACTGGCATATGACTATTCATCCTTTGGAGGTGTCCCCACCAACTCAGTTATCACGTCTAGGATTGGCACACATTCTAGTTCTTCTCTTATTATTGTATTTGTTACCTTGTCTTTTTTCATAACTCCTTTCACTCTTCTGAGGTATTTCATCTTTACTGCCTGTATTCTGCTTTCTTGTTTCTGTTTCAGTACCCACGTCTCGCATCCAAAAGTCACTATCGGTCTTAATATTGTTTCGAAAATAGTAATTTTTCCGCGATATTTCTTTTTTATTGACGAAAGTTTGGGCTATTGCATAATATGTCTTCATTGCTTTTTCTCCTCTATCATGTATTTCCAGTTACTGGCTTCTATTACTTTGAATATTTACTCCCAGATATTACTTTTTACTTGCTCGATGTTTTCATTGTCTATTTTGATGTTAGTTTTATATTGTTCGTCTCCCAAAACCATTACTTTTGTTTTGTTTTTGCTCATCGTCATTTTATATTCTTTTAGCGTCGTGTTCCATATTTCTAAGTTTTTTTATAATTCCTCTTCACTGTCGGCTATTAGGTTGATGTCGTCTCCGTATGCTTCCTCTGAGATGCTTACTCTTTCCGTACTTTTGTATGCTACGTGTAGTTTTTTGTTCTTTGTTTACTTTTTTCTATGATTTCGTCGAGATATATTGTAAGTAGTGGGCTTTGTCCTCCTCCTTGGATTACCCCTTTATTAGTTGTGAAAGGTTTTGAGATTCTTCCTTGAGTTATAGTTCGGTTCTCGTTTTTGTTATAAATATTTTTTATTATTCTTACTATTTTTTTATTGACTTTTCTTTCTTCAACTATTTTCCAAAGTCTTCCTGTTAACCCTGTCAAAAGTTTTTCAGGATGTAGAAATCCTAAGAATACCTTCTTTCCCTGTTGTATACATTTCTTCTGTATTATCATTTTTAGCGTAAATATTTGATCTCGTATGCTTCTTCCTTTCGTAAACCCGCATTGAGATTTTGTTACTGTGTTTTCCACTATTACTCTTATTCTTTTATCTATTATCCTTTCATATATTTTCATTACTACACTAGTTAGAGTTATTCCTCTGTAATTATTACATTATTCATACTTGTTTCCTTTCTTTATAAATAGGTATAATGAGGGGGCTGTTTTCCAATCTTGAGGTATTTGTTTTTCTAGCCACGCCTTATTTAATATTTGTTTTTCTGTTGTTTTAAGTCCAATTTTTTTTATCATTTCCGTTGTTATCCTATCATAGCCTGGGCTTTCCCATTTTTGAGGTCTCTTATTGCTTTTTTTATTTCTTCGACGTCAATGAGGTTTTCCTCTTCTGATTTGTAGTTGTTTATTTCTGGGTCTTCAGTATCTTGATATATCCATAAAAGTTCTTGAAGTAATTTTTCCATCGGTTCATAATTTCGATGTCTTCTATTAGTACATCTCTATTCTTGTTTTTAATCCCCCTCATATATTGCGCTTTTACGTTCCTTGGGGTTTTTAATGTTCTGTAGAATAGTTTTTGGCTTTCCTTGCTATCTAATTCCATCCTGTTGCCAAAGTCTATCCATTCTTGTTGTTTTGCTTTTGACACTAGTTCTTTAACTCTTTTTCTTTCTTCTTTATATATTTCGTATTTTTGGGGTGTTTTATTATTTAAGTATAATTTCCACTTCTTCTTCTTTATTTTTATTTGTGTTTTTATTTCGTCTGTCCACCAAGAAGTTTCTTCCTTTCTATTACTTTTCGTTTTCTAGCCGCAGACATTTTTAGCAGTCTCGATGACTGATGATGATTCCACATTGGTTCTAGATTTTCTTGTATTTCCTTTGTTCATTTTTTCGTCAGTTCTTCCACGTATTATTTAATCTATGAACGTTTATATTTTCAAATTCTACTTTTTTAGTAATCTTCTTTTTGTTATTGTCTTGTTCTAATTTCCTTCTAATTTTAGTAACTAGTAGGAAATGATCACTTCCAATTTCTGGTCCTCTTCTTATTTTTGTGTCTATTATTTGATTTTGGTTGTTATATTATGAATTTTTCGTTTCTGCTAGCTACTTCTCTTTCGAATTTGTGCTTATCTTCACGTTGGAACAACATATTATTAATTATTAAATCTTGTAGTATATAGAAATTAAGCATTCTTATGCCGTTACTATTTCTAACTTCCTCTCCACAATTTCCTACTACTGTGCTAAACGTTTGATCCCGTTTACCCATCTTGGTGTTGAGGTCTCGCGGCTATAAAAAAATATGTGTACAATACACTCTTGCAGTTTAATTCGTCCCCCCTAACTCACCCTGTATTTGAACGAAACATTGAGTTCGTTTATGTAAACAAAATATACTTTTAGGATAATCAAACGAAATCAACAAAATTATTTGTTTCAAGCAACATGGTATTTGTTTGCCCGTACCCAAATGATGTATTTTAACAAGTAATAGAGATATAGTTCTTATAGCATATATTTTGCTTAGACTTTTCTTTAGACTTTTCTTAATGCCCATATGTTTATATCATCAAGTTTATTAAGGAAGTTCTTCAGCCTTTGATGAATCCAACGAGTACGGCTTTCTTTCAATCCTTCCTTACAATTTCAAGATACTTACATTAGATACCGCACGCAATATCTTCCTATAAATAAGCGGGCAAGAATGTGACTATTAATAGCGACCATTTCAGCCCTGAAAGACGACAAACATCAGCGATTTATTACGCCTTCCCATCCATTGAAGTTATACGACGTATGCTACGTATGTAAGTACACGTATGAAAGTATGTACAGCGTAAGTACATCGCATGCCTGGTTTCAATGGAACAAAATAAAAGCAGCGCGTGTAATTGCGAAACGCCTCACCTCTCAGGCGAGTTCACGTCGATGCTGGTCGCTTCTTCGTGAGTGGCGTATCGCGTCTGCCTTGGCCAAGGCGGTCCGCACTCGTCGGTATTATTTTCTTCTCATCGTAGCCTTTTCGGGAAGACCGCGTTCTTGTTGATGAAGCTGTTTGTTGAGCGCGTCGGAACGACACGAGTAATTTGTTTTCTATCTTTAGCGTTAAAAGAATATTTGGTCATAACATCGGCGGGTCGACATGTTAATCAATCGCTGTGTTGTTTTAGTCGAGTTGTGGTTTGATGAAAGTTCAATTGGGTTTACATTGGTTAATATTTTTACTTAAGGATCTCTAGTACTTGTTGACGTGCTATTGTAGGTATATAGGACGCCGACAGATGTACAATCGATATGGTTAGGTGAAATAAGTACGTTTTTAATCCTTTTTTTTTGATCTTTTACAGATTAGGTTAACCTACGTTGTTATTGTGCGGGGGTTGTCCTTTTAATTTTGCATATAGCCGCGTAAAAATTGGCACCAATGAAACGTCGTCGTTAAACAACCCTATCATAATCAATTAATTGCAATAAAGTTCGATAAAGTAAGGAAATAACAACAATTAACAAAACAAGTTAAAATGACAGAAAATAAAAACGAGAACAAAGAAGGAACGGATGACAAATGAAGAATATAATAACAATAAACAACAAGAATAATTTACGCTTTTGAAATTGAAACTTGACAGTTTGGCAATTGTTACGATTACTTTGCTCAGCAATGAGCTCTTTAGATCAGTCTGGCGTCACAAGAAACAATTTGGCGCTCTTCCCTAGCCAACTTTGTGTAACAACAAAAACAGATTACCAAAACCTTTATTGGTGCATACCGTCATATTTCTTAAGTTAAAGTATAACATGTGGTATCGTTGGATTCGCCTTTTCGAAAACGTAAGAATATATAGGATACTCTATTTAAAATACAAAAATTGACGTTACTTCCGATGACACCGGAAACACAATTGAACTGCCGATAACGCCAGAGATTAGTTCACAGAAAATAGAAATCGACCTATTTTGTCTAAAAACGCTAGCTTCTGTCGTTCAAAAGTTAGCATGGGGGAGGGACACTTTAGGACCTCTCTGTATAAAACAAAAGCTGTTCTTTTTCAAGTTAGTAATTATGCAAATCGCAAACATTATGTAAATTTGACACTGGTGTTGAATATTTAATCTGACGTGAGTACCATCCTTGTCCAAAAATCTTCATGCACTTGCACGTGAAGCAGGTCAACGCAAGAATTATTAACTTAATATATGGGAGTAGCCATAAATTATCTTAATAAAGTCTATACGACGTTCTTTCTGGATCGTTCCTCTCGGCGGGACACGAGTCAGTGAACACCAAATTTATACCATGTAAACATCGATCTACACACATAGGCATACTGGATGTTCGTATTTACATAAACCAATATGTCGTCGTAAAATTCCCTCTACGATGCACTTATGGATGTTAATTCGAAATAGGGGGAGACCAAGCTTATTAAAGGCATGAAATATGGGACGTTTTGTAAATTGCCTACGATGGATTACGGTCGCTTTTAAATCATATCGTTTTATATTTAACATATGTTACGCGCTCGTTCTTCTTCTACCCCACATATTTACGATGGTCTATATGTACTCTCACTTTTTTTGCTTTACGAGCTTCTTCTGTGACGTGTAGTTACAAATCTTGACGAAATTATTGGCCTCCATAATTTATCCCTATCAGTATGTAGATCATTCGAGTAAATATAGCTATCATATATCATTACCCGAGGCATAATTCACTCCTGAATGCACGTGTTTTACGTACTGTAATGTTATAAACGAGAGTAAAACTTTGATTTTATCGAAATGAAATAAATTTACGGTCTGTAGGTCCGGGAGTGTCCCTAGACACTCTTTCGACAGTTTAAATACAAATTGACACCAACAATATTTACTATTATAAGAATCAAATTTGAAAAGAGGAAACTAACTAATCGAACTTGATTCTCACTTCGTAATTAACGTTGAAATTATGCACTAGAATCTTAGATTCGCAAGACAAAGCCAAACACGCGATAGGACAACGGTAGTTCGAACTAGCCTGAGAAATTGTAAGCGTCCCTTGACTCCTTTGTTCGCAATAGCGATTGTTTGATTACGGCCAATTATGATATACCTACCTTTCGAATTACAATTTAATTTTAATTTTCAATTCAATTTTCTTGTACTAAAAATAACCTAATGCATACTATGCAAGGATGCAACTGAATGACTGACGCTGTGATACTCTATGACTTTTGACGTCACAGGCAACACCCAAACATTGACTGTTCCTAACGTACACGACAACTTCATTACGAAAAACATTTCATTTACGATATTACGACTGAGACGCGATTGAATTTATTCTTTAAATTGTTGTAGGAACATATTTCATTAAATATAAACATTTTTAAAGTAAAGAAAATTGGGAGAAGAAGAGTTACTTAGCAGTTTCCCTAAGATCATCGTTGATTGGAGATAACTTAATCTCCTAACACCCCCGCTACAGAGACAGGAGGCTAAAAAAGGATCTGGAGACACTGAGAAAGAGGTCAGAGGGACTTTGATGTTGAACGAGTGTATGTACTGAACTCATTACGCGTGGCGCTAATGACTGGCAATACCCGATGTTGTAAATTGTAACATTGCAATACTTTATAGGAAATTATGACATTTAGCTATTACAAGGGTAATAGATCAGGTAGATATATAACTTAGATAATGAATAAATTTTCGAGAGACACCTTCAAATTTGTTGTTAGATTTCGTATCATATGAATCACGCTTGTTAGTTCTAAGTGTAATTTAGCACATATATACTAAAAACAGTAAGATTTATCGGCGCAATTAGGTCTAACTACAGAAATGAAATTCCACGTGAAATACGCAATCTAATTCAGCGATTATTAAAATGTGTTCCCGCCAGGGAGGGTTCCGTCAATTAGATTTAGTGCTTTCAATCTTCTCGAACTGTTGTACCAACTTATTTTCATAATTTTGGTCACCATATTTTACGTATTTTTATGAACAAGCCATTTTAGAACATTGACATTGGTGACGTGGTACCCAACTTACCTTAATTAATTTTTAAGCTTAAATTTTGTAGAGAAAACTGCAGAAACATCGATTATAAACACGTCTATAGGTTCTTATATATTTCATTTGAAAGTAAACGAAGCCATAAAATGTAGATTTGAGGTCAAAAAGGTATCAATGGAAGGTTAATTATATAAAGAATGCGTCAGTATGTTCTGTAGTAAAGTAAACCGCTAAAATTATATGGACAGTATTGCAACGTTTGCCCGTTATGAAAGTATAAGGTGGGGAGTCGCGCGAAGCAATCTATCTCTATCAGTAAGAATCCAATCGCCGTCAGGAGATGATCGCGCTAGACTTTAGCCATGCATTATACCCGTAGTTTATTTCTTTAATTGATCACCCTTGCCTTTCATATTTTCTCCTTGGTTATTTTTGATTTGCTGTTTGTGTCTTGAAATTATACTGTGTAGTAGTTTTATTTTTAGTTACGTTCTTATAAACTAAGACTGCTTATTTGAACATTTCGTATAATAATAGGTTCAACTGAATTTTTACACATACAAATACGATTCATTTTGACATAAAATTCCATTAATTAGATTTAGAAAACATGTTTTCGTTTTGGAATGTGCGTTTAAAAGTTGATGTATTTTTTACGCACCTACTATCATTTAAACATTTAATACATTGGATATTTGGAAATGCTAAAATTGTAATCTAGTTATTTTATAATGAGAGGTTCTATTTAGTTTCGAAATTCATTATTTTTCCTTTTAAATTAAGAACGTTCTCTTTGTTTCATATACGACAATATCTCATTTATTTATTTGGAAATAATTAACGATTAAAGTCCATCAATAGGATAAAAATCAAATAAGATGTATTACGCGTTTCAATAAATCTGTGTCGAGCAGATACCTCGAGCACGTACGCTAGGCGACTGACTTGTGACTGTGGGGGATTGTCTAGGGACAGAGGAGTGAAGAGGGCGTTCCAAGCACAAGCGGAAACATTATTCGCTAAATGTATGGGACCAGCGCTTATAAATGAATCCTTACTTACCCTAGTATATGATGATAGCTTCTTACGTAATACAATTTATCATAATGACAAAAGCATTAGGAAAACATACTGAAAGACCATTTTGAACGGAACTTATGCTATTGTTTGGAAATTTTCTTCTACTTTTGCTAGTTGATTTTTATACTTTTTTACTAATTTATCTTTAATGTGTTTAAGAATATTTTTATTGTCCTTTATATATTTAACCCTTTCGAAAACAAATTTGGTTTGTCGTTGTGTCTTTTTCCTAATTCGTCTGTTTTATTTTGCTTCTTTTACAATACACAGAGAAAAAAAAGTGCTTGAATCAAACAAATATACATATATCTTTGAAATTATTTATTTAATTCAACAGGTTTATTTGAACACATTTCTTAAGAGCAACAGATTGAATTTGTTTGAATGTACAAACGTTTTTATTTGACATGATTTTGTTGAGTCAAACAAGTATATGTTAGAATCGTGCGCTTCGCGCGTCGTCGGCAATTTCCGTCGCGCGAACGCAGAGTAATCGCAATCGTAATCCTAGTTTAGGTTATGTGAGATGGTGGGTCGCAACCGGTGAGTTGTAAATGAAGAAAATAATAGGTAAGTAATATAATGGATTTATGTATTTTTACCATTGGATAACTAACGTCAACACTTCTGTATAAAATAATAATAATAATTGCCACAGATTGGTGAATATCAGAATTCCTGATTGTATTAGGGATTAGAGAAAATTACAAAATCTCGCCGATATCGTTTTCAAGGCCAGTAACACTGATGTTAGCAGTTAATCAAATTGCGATTCAATTCACCACACATTTAACAATGCTTTGATCTTTCCGTTTTCATATTTTCAAACTGATTGTTAGTATATTTCCTCCTTTTTTGATATAACAGGTATTTCAGCAAAAGCTAGTGATAAGACATGCGTAAGTCTGTTGAGGTATCTGCTATTCTATCTCCTACGCTTTTTGTCATAATAACTAGCACCCTTCTAGCACCTAAACATACAGTTATCCCTGTCACTCGTTCGCGATTCTCAGGATTGCTACGAGGTTACCGAAGTGGTAAGTTTTGTAATATTCTTTGCAAACGAAAGTAGTACAAGCGTCACTTTAATCTTTATGTATTTGTACATACAACACAAGTTATTCTGTGGTTATGTCATCTTTATTGAAGTAATTTTGTACGTATACATGGATAATTATTGTTTTTATAGATACCTATATAAAAGTGCATACCTTTTAGCAATTTTCTCGTCAATGTATTTTTATAGCTATATATTATGACAATTTGGACATACTACAGTCTACTAGGCGGAGACCTAACCTAATCTAATCAAATTAACCTTACAGGTTCCTGGAAAATGTGAGTAACCTCGAAGAAACTTGAAGGAAATCTGTAAGATTTAAGGTTCACCGTTTTTGCTTGCGACCACGTAGATCTGGAGTTTATTTACAAGAATAAAAGCACCATTCACTACAAAATGGAGATTAATTTTCGGTGTTATACTTATTCTTTATGTACTTTTGTTAATTTATCCACAATGTTAATAAAGTTTTTCAAAATATCGTATATTCTTAACACATCGTTACCTTATGTGCTCATAAATGGATGCTTTCTTCTGTAAAAGGCAGAAAACATCTATCGTGGTAACCATTTCAGTGGGGTAATAATACCAACAGAATAATATATTTGTCAAAGTAACAGCACACTTTAAACCACAGAAATATTTTGTTAAGCAAATACATGTTTATCTAACCTTTTAATGGCGAACGTTTCCATAATGGGAACACACTAAAAAGTCGATTTTTTATTGAATTAATCATATTATTTGCATAAAATTTTTATAACTAATAATCAGAAAAGTTTACAACTATGTATGTTTTAAAATATATAAGATTATTACAGACATTAGATTTTTTAGTATGTTTCCATTTTGGGAACGTTCGCCATTAAAACGTGAAGTCAAATAAATGGTAAAGAAGAGTATATTTGGTTCAAACTGACGAAGTTCTTTAAAGGAAAGAACTGTTGAATCAAACATATTACGTATATTAGATCAAACAGATATATTTTCAAATCGAACTTGAGGTTATTTGTTTCAAGAGATTATATGTTTGAATCAAATAACGATGTCAAAAAAATTGTTTCTCTTTGGTTGACTGAATGCATAGTTGTTTGAGTCAAGAACCCTTTTTTCTCTGTGTATTAAAACTGTAACGCAGGAAATTCTTTACAACTGAACAATGCTAAAAGTTCAGTGCACCCGAGTCACTCGATGTAAAGATATTCTATTAAGGAAAGAAACCTGTTCTTTTTTACTAAGACAATTTCTTCAATAGCTAACGTAAAGTAGGTCTCTATAATGAGTACACTCACATATTTTATCATACAAGAGTTTTGAAACCTTTTTTCAATACATGCACTAAAACGTTACATAGTTACTCTTATCAGTTGACTCAAATTCTTATTATGCATTCACGCAATAAATCTTAACAATTACATATTATAAACGAACGCAAAACAACATAACTTATTATTTCCACTAGAAAGGTTATCAAACGTCACGCCGTACACAAGCCATAACTAATATGGTGATTGACCTATCCTTGAAACAGTTCCCCATTCTTCGCCGAGGAACATATTGTACGGCTACGAATTTCCGAGCGAGGTACGAAGTATGCGAAAATGCGCGAAATATGCGATGGAAAAATATTTAGAAAGGTCGAAGGATAAACAAGACCGACGTGGCTTTGGAGAGAAAAAAAAAATACAATTTCCGGTATGTGATAGGTTCTGCTTTTGGCACGGTATCAAACGTGTTTCTATCTGCTTGATTAGACGTCTTAAGAGTGAAGCTGTTATTATTCAATTTCTATAAAAGAGAAGCTATTCTATAGTGAAACGTTATAAAAATATTGGAACCTGGGGAATATGGAAAAAGTTTGTAAATAGAAAATCTGCTGTCTGCAATACCTCATTTTCTTTGAACTACGTTAAATGCTTTTGGGAAACAGGAAATTGCTAAATTGAATATAAACAAGAATATTTGAAGGAATCCAAAGTGATTTACTATCGAAATATGGGATACTTAAGATAATAAAGTCTCTAGATATAGTTATTGCGTAGAAAGCAAATTGTATTACTAAGATTATGGGGTCGTTTAGATAGTTGTTTGTAGTTCTTTGAAGGGTCATTAGTAGAGTAACCAAAACTTACGGACTCGCATAGGCGTCGGTATTACGGGTTAATATAAGAATACGAAAAATTCATAAATAAACTTACTTGCTAATTATTCAACAAATTAGAGGCATCAGGATGTGAACTACTGTAAACTTGCATCATTGCATATGTTTCCACAGTTACTTCTTTAAACCTTGTGCGTCGACAAGAAAAAATATTCTTATATATAGAAAACGATCTCTCCACATCTAAGGAAGTTACATTTGCATGTAGAAACTGTTTTTCAAAATCACTTAAAAGTTCACTATTCTTACACTTATTATAAACGGCCTCTAAAGTATTAAAATCGGGATTTTTCCTTAAAATCATCTAGTAATACTGTATAATTGGTACATATTGTTGTTAAATCTTCTAAAAGTTGAGGAATTTGAAATTCTCTTTGACTTTCTCTAATTGCTTTGGATTCATTCCGATTAAATCGCATTATAACTGATTGAATTTGTTGAAAATGGATCAAATAGTAAGAAGCTGCTGTTAGCCAAGTACCCCATCGCGTTAAAATTGGTTCAGGAGGTTCTGGAATACCTGGACAAAATTTACGAAATTCTTTTAAACGTTTAGGAGATTTACGAAACACTGCTTTAGTACTTCCAATCATCCGATCAACGTTTCCGTAATGTTGTCGAACAACTTCACCAACTAAATGCAAAGCATGCAGCACGCAGGTTATATGTATTAAGTTAGGAAATATATGTTTTAAGGATCGCCCAACACTTAACATCGTTGCTGCACTATCTGTCTCAATCATCACAACTTGATCTTGGGCGGTACATTGTTGAACACGTTTGCAAGCTAACAAATATCGAGATGCTGTGTTCTCGCTACATAAAACCCGAGCTATTACATTCACAATACTGTTTTTCCTTATATCGGTCGTCTCATCCACGGTAATCCATATTTTTTTGGAACACAAATCACGTTTACACACATTTTCTAGCATCTCTTTATTCGCGGCAAATGATTCTGTAATTGTGTTTGTGAGGGTAATGGCTACTTTGGAACGTATTGTCGCCAAAACGTTTTAGAAGCTGCTTTTCTCACCAACGACAACGGAAGATTACAAGAGGTAAACATAATTAATAAATGTATGAGGAATAGTGTATAAGGATTTCAGTTCTTGCATTTCTCATATGCTTAATACCATTGACATGCCTCTGGCAATCAGTTCTGTCCAATGCAGCCAATCGAACATTGCATATTAAGCAAAAAACTGCACTACCGTCATATTTTAAATCGGGAAAAAGTGACACATACTTATGTACATTAGTAGCAAATCTATTACGAGGCATTGTTTTCTTAGGTATGTAAATATTAGTTCTATATGAAACGATACACTAATTATGTACTTGGTATAATAATTACACAAATTTAGTAATCGGAGGAAGAGCCGTTGAAGAGCTACGTGAAAATAGCCAAATCGTGTTCACTGAAGCAAATAATTGGTTTAAACGATACAAACTTCTAATAAACAACGATAAAACAAATTGCATATTGTTTACTACAAAACAACGTAGCATCGAGAAACCTACTAATATCCAACTAGACAGTCAGACAGTAGAGCTTCAGGAACATGTAAAGTTACTTGGAATCCAAATAGATGAACACCTTGACTGGTCATACCATGTAAAGGAATTATTAAAAAAGCTTAATTCCGTTTGCTATGGTATAAGAATATTGAACAGATACATGAAAAAAGAAAGTGTGAAAAGCGTTTATTATGCTAACTTTGAATCTTTATTGCGATACGGAATAGTGTTTTGGGACTGCAATAGCCTTGTGCAAAAAATTTTTGTGACTCAGAAAAGAGTCGTACGAACAATTTTGAATATCGGTTATCGTCAGACCTGTCGCAGTTCCTTTAAATCGGAGGGTATATTAACTGTTTACGCTTTATATATATATATATATATATATATATATATGAATGCATAACGTTTTTCGTGAACAATAAAGATACTTTTCAGTTAAAAGAGGAAAGCAAGTATACCGTAAGAACTTTAAACTATAGTTATCCTGTACATAGACTAACATTAAGTGAAAAACATCCAGCTTATACTGGTATTAACTTTTTTAACAATCTACCGAGATCTCTTATTAATAAGCATAATTAAAAAAAAAAATTGCACACGACACTATGACAAATTTAAATTTAATTTATGTGTTACCTTTATTACATGTAATCTACCGTTTAATTTACTAGACAAGGAAGCATATATCTTCTTTTGGAATAAATATTCGAACTGCAAATTACCAAGTCAGGCATCGTTACAAAGAATTATGCCATCTGCTCGTGCACATGTTGAAAACAGAATTAAATCGTTGAAAGATAAAAAAACTGTGGTTATGTGTGGACGAAACAACAGATCGGAAGAAACATTCTGTGGTTAATGTAATAGTACGTACAATGGAACCACATCAATCGTCACCTTCAATTCTATCAGCCAAATGTTATAGAAGTACGTTAACAAGGCTGCATAACTAAATTCTAACAAAGTTGGTTGTAAAGCCTCTAAAGTTAGACGTTCAGTAGAAAATAATCATACTGTAATATGTTTAAATTAATTTACAAATTAGGAGAAATAATGTGTTAACTTACAAACTCTATTAAAAGTTATTCCTAGCAGAAACGGGTATGATTACAATGCAAACTAGTATCTCCATAAAAGAAATTTAATAGAATCCTAGATAATATGTCATAACCTGTATATCCTCCCTAAAATTGGTAATTTGAATAATTTTCAACGAAGACGTAGTAGCGGCCTGTCATCACTCCGTATCAATTTATTTAATAAATACTTCGCCTGCGAAACTTTCGGAACGTCATTTAAATTTTAATGACGACCCACTGCGAACGTCGGTCGTCCCCATACCCTACCAACTCCTCGTTTCGGGTTCCAAATCAATACGAGGACCGAATTTGCATAATGATTGAATTATGCCCGGATCTATTTGTTCCCCATATCAGTGTACAGTCGTACAATAAGTCAATTAATTTAACCCGATTCCAATAGGAAATAGTTTGGCTCATCCATCCACTCGATAAACATTATGTGCGCCATGTCAGAGCGTTCCATCAAACAAACTTGACCATTAGAATCCGGACGATAACGGACGTGATGTCCCAATCGGAATACAAAGCGCGATATTTTGAAATTTACTTCGGAATAGCGTAAGATAACGTTGTTTCATTGTTTGCAATGCAAAGCTGGACTCTTGCTGGTTATTATGGTACTAATATTTGAGTAATTGTCTATACTAGTTGATGGTAGTATGTTTGGGAGTGGAATCACGTATTTTATGGATTATCAGCATTATTTGAAGTAATCGCTACAAATATTCTGCCAAACTTTTTATAAGGAGTCTGTAAGCGATGTTGCCCTTTTTTCCAATGGTTTACTGATGTTGAGTATTTGGACTACAAAGTGAATGAAATTTGACAACGTGTATGTGTATTCCATATCTATCCATATATAAAGTTATTGGAGACCAGCTAAACACCAGCAGGCAAAGTAAATGAGTACAATAACGACAACAATAACACGACATAAGAAGCTATTGGGTTGGTCAATAATTGGTTTCACTGTAAATATCAGATTAGTTGTTGCTGGAGAAGATAGAAGTACTATGTATACAGTATGTTTTTGAATAAAACTCGAGTATGGGTGAAGAATTTTGCCGATACCGACGTTTATAAAGGTTTTCAAGAAGTTATGGTCTGCTTTGATGTAGAATACAGTGTGTGCAAGTGTATTTATCCTACATTCATGGTGTCACCGATCGCATCAGCAAAATTCTCTTCAGGAACAACATGGAAGCCATCTTCAAAGCTCTCAGACTACTTTCCTATCAAAGACCGCAATTATCTGGAAGCCCCTGGTGTTTACCAGATTCCATGTTCATGTGATAGTGTGTACATCGGTGAAACAAAGCGATCGGTCAGCACTCGTGTTACTGAGCACGAGCGTTGTACGCGTTTGTTGCGTATAGCTGGGTACGCGCTGGCTGAGCATAGACCGGAAACTGGCCACCAAATCCCATTTAACTCTACCCGCATCTTATCTCGCGACTATTATAGTAGAAAAATCCGTGAATCAGTAGAGATTTTCAAATATCCTACCCTTTACATCACACGTGGAAATCATAACTGACCAAAGTTCTAGCAACCACCACGTTTCATTGATTCATAACATTTCCGCTCCGTTGACTAGTCCCCAGTCAGTATGGAGTAACAGCCCTGAAGATGTCCCATAAGGGCGTGGGCGAAACGTCGGCAGAAGCTATGACAATGACGCGGTTCCAACCCAGAAACCAAGAGTATAGAGCTATTATAAGAATTTAAGTTGTAGTTTGTTAACATTCTCAGAAAAAAATTGTTTCAGACCTCAGTTTTTATTTAGAGAATTTCAGAGTTTCAAAATAATGTTTCTATTAACTTCAGAAAGATATCTAACAAGCGGTCATAGTAAATGCCTCTTTATATTTTTGCACTCAAATATAGCAGCACAATTTTGTGTACATTACAAGCTTCTAAAAAAGCTTTAATTTATCATTAGTTGACATGAGAAACACTTATTTCTATGAACAAATCTATTTTGTAAACTCGGCACCTCCACCAGAATTTCATCTTTTCCTTTCCATTATTTTGTGATTGCACAATATAAAAACATAATAAACATACAGTTTGCTCGCTTGCTGAGTGGCAAAAAATTGTTCCTACTGTATTGAATCTGTACAATTAATTACATCATGTTGTTGATATTTATCGTGGAGTAGTTTGAGCAATACCAGGTTATATATTTTTTTAACAAACAATGGAGATTCTGTTCTCAATTTGGAATATTCTATACTTTTTAAAACTTATATGGTAGATTAAACATGTCCTTATAATGTTGCTAACATTCCAAGCATTTCTAAAGCAGTTTTCTTAAATTTAAACAAAATTTTCAACAAACACAAATGATTAAAACAGAGTTGCATCGACTAAATTGACCTATCGCCTCATAAAACATAAACAATTCATTGCAATTACTTCTCTGAAAGACCTCGTAGAATTGTTTTTAGTACTATGCTTAATTTAAAATGGCTTGCAACATCGAAACAAGAAAAATTCCTTCTGTATATTTGTTTAGACACGCTTTTACTCCCGTTGTTTTTCTTGAATAATTAATACACGATTACTGATGACACGTAGGAATTTTCTGCTCGCTTCCATCATATTCACAACAGTACATAGGCGTGCATTACTTATATGAATACGTGTATCTACACGCTGCTGCGTATTACATGCATACAATATTCATATACGGAAAGTGTTTGACCAGCTGTTAAAATCAAATAGACTTTTAATGAGACGCGGCGCGTTGATGATGAACCCGAACGAAAGCAGGTATACCTACGTGTATCAAAGAGTCGAACACGAATCCCTTTTGCACCTGTGTTTATATTTGTCGGTTCTTCTTCTTCTGTATTTAGCAATCGCAGTTAATTATTTCGTCGTCTGAAATAATTATAACTTTGAGAAGCGATTAATCGTTTGTGTAGTAGTAGCAGTGGAAACTTCTAAACTCCAATTAAATTTATTCGCCTGCATGTCGGTGCAATCTAAAATGTAATACCACTTAAGAAAAGGTAAATATAGAAAGTGTGCTATGTTAATATTTAAATAAGATTAGGACGCTGCTAAACCGTTTAATATTCAAATCTGCTTTGTAATTGGTACAGTAAAGAGGGCCAAAAACATGTTCAAAATCAAAGAACGATACGACAAGAGTTAATACCTTAAAACTTTGTTTGTGTTTGGAAGATGTTTAAGGACAAAGTCCTTGTTGATGAAGGAAATTAACTGGATACCTCAGAATTAATTTGGGTGTTAGAAAATATACGCAAATTGTAAATATATTTTTGTTATTTTGAAAATTCGCTTTCACATCAAATGAGAATGGAAATTCTATAGATTACATTTAACACCTTACAGTACATTCCGAGGGGTAAATCGCAGGCGAAAATTTGTAGACTAGATTTCCAATTCAGTGTCATTTCCCCAAAGTTTTTGAGATTTCCTCGTGATTTCCAAAAATTTTTAATGATTTTCAAAAAGAAAAAAATAACAATGATCTCTTCGTAAGTCACCTTTTTCTTCAAAGTTTCATTTGCGTTCTGGTTTTCTTGCCCCTTAATTCTTTCTTGAGCAAACTTGTATCCACTTCCTTCGTGCTTCTTTTTATTTTTTTCTTTTCCCACAATCAGCTGAAATTGTTTCCCCTCTTTGTTTTTCGAGTAAACCTGTAACCACTTTTCAGTCTTTTCTGAGGCTCTTCAATTCTTCTCCACTTCCAGATCTCACTTTTCCGTTATTTTCTTTTAAATGCTAGTATAACGACTTTTTTACGATTATGGATTTGTTATTATTTAAGTTAATCTATTGATTTCCAATGAATTCCAGTGATTTCTAAAGATTTCCACAAAACTCCAGCCATTTCTGAATTAATTCCAGTGACTTTTATGAATTCCACTTGAATTCTATAGAATTCCTGCTACGTGTACATCAGATTTCCACAGCGGTTTACCCCTCAGTGTATTCTTTCTAAGAGAAGGCAAACGAAACGGGATACTGTATTTTCGCTGAAAGTTAGGCAAGTATTATTGGCTTTATTACTTATATTTTAAGGGAACTCGTACAAATGTTGCGGTATTTATTGTTAGTGTTGGCTTTTGTAAACATCGACAAAATCATTTTCTTCTTTGTCGCCTAACTGTCTAAGTTGTAAAAGCTTTTTATCCAAAATTTGACGTTTAGGCGCCCTCTCTCTGATAACGCGTCACGTAGTAAAACCCCGCGTTATTTTGAATGATTAAACTTGGATCAATCTTGTATTTGAAGTAAAATTTGTACACTACTACATTTGAAATTGCTTCTAAAATTTAACCACTTAGTCGAATACGTCTCTTAGCTCCTTTGTTACCGAGAACATTTGTAAAAAATCACGGCCAATTACAATACACGTTGCATGTCGGCAATGTTTTATATTCTTACAATCAAGTAACATTTATTTTCTTTAAAAATATCATATTTCAGCTTATAATATGTCACACGAATTCACGATCTAACGTTTTGATATTAGCGAGTATCAACAAACGTAAAAAATAGACATTCAATTTGTGACACAAAAACTCCATAAACTGTTGTTATAAAATGCTACAGAAAGTTGCAGCGGTATCTAGTTTTTATTAAAGATACATCCTTGTAGTCTATAACATTTATAGCAGACTGCTGTAACTCTAAACGAAAACAAATAGTTGAGGCATTTGAAATGCCAAAAAGGTGCCTAGTATACATTTCTTGAGCGCTTGATTCTTAAAAATGATCCGTTTTGTAATATTTACTTAACTTTTATTGGGTTTATAAGTTTTTTCATATATTTTTATATAATTGCCTTGACTTCATAGTTTTAACTTATTGTATGTTTTGACAATTGGGGAAATGTGAAGCTAAAATGAACAAAGAAATGAATTAATTACTTGTATCCATATTTAATAAAGGATTACTCCCTAGAATAGCTACTTGCGTGCGATGTTGGGGACCACACACCTCTTCGAACTATTTAAAGGAATCAACCAATCTATCATTAATAGAATCTAAAGGCCATGGTAACTTGATTTTAGAACAAGTTTTTTAGCCTGTAAGGTATCTGGATCAGAAATTACTAGAACCACTTTTAAAAATATAGCTTGTCCACCTAGTGCATGGGCGAAATGTTATTTCTTTTCCTGAGCAATTTGAGGAAACAATTTTCAGATAAAAAATATTCGGAGGCAAGTCCTGCATAATATAAAATAATGTGCAGTTATACAGGATATTCAGTTTCCGCTACACATACTTTTACTCGCCGTAGAGCGGAAGATGGCCATCGAAATCATTGCCATGTTTGATTCATCTTAATTCATTTTTTTTTTAATGAAACACTCCGTATATTTTTCCACAATGTAAAAGAGAAGCTCTTTCAGAAATTTAAAATACGTACTTCTTCAGCAAATTAAATATGGGACTGTACAGGTAATTTTTTTTTATAAGATGCATAGAGTGCTGCGAAGAAATACTATAAACTTTTGTTTCCCTAAAGATTTTTTATGTTATACAGAACTCATCTCCGAAATGCTACTCCCCACCCTTCACCCTGTATACTACTCATAAGTCTAATATTTCAGATTAAACGATTTGCTAAATGTCAAGCAAATTAATAGTATTATTGAATTTCAATTTGATTCGCACAGTTGCTTAATGAGACCTTTCCAATTCACCTGCCTGGAAACAGTTGATTTAAATGTTCCCTAACTAATTTGAATTTCGATTGAACCGAACCAAACTTAGAGATGCGATTTTGACAAATGTAAGGCAAATGTTAAGCTACAAACTGCAATATTGTGTAACAGCCGCTAATTTGAGCTAGTTATTTATTGAAAGGTGTTACAAGTGCGTTTCATTAAATTTTATTCATACAAAGAGATATACTTTGAAGTTTTTCAATTTTATATCAACACAAATGGAGTGTTAGTACTTGGGGGGGGGGGGGGTCATCTTAGGGAGGATTGTAGAACCATTCTTCTTCAACAATAATTTAAATTGTGAAATTTATCGAAACTTCCTAGAAAATAGTTTACCACTACTGCTAGAAAGCCTGCCAGCTAGCGTTATTGGCAGGTTATGGTGCCAACATGAAGGCGCACTGGCACATTACGGAGGTGCTGCAGGAGCGCATGTGGATAGGACATTTACCTATAGGTGGATTGGCGGAGAAAGTCCGATAAAACAAAAAAAACATTGTTTACAAGACATCTACAACGGCAGAAAACATGCAACAACGAATAAGAAACGCCTTTCTTGAATTATACGAGGACAACATGACTCAAAATGTGAGCCAGTCAATAGAAAAGAAGTTGAGAATATGCAGTGAGCAGAATGGAGGCTTATTTAATGAACACTTGCTGAATTAAAATTATTTTATTGTAAAAAATATCTAAAAGTATAAACCACTTTAGAAGCTGAGAATAATAACAGATTTGTATTATATACATACATATTAGAATTGGGATACCTTAAGACACACTGGGAAGATATGTAACAATGTGAAACTTGTTTTGATGGTAAATTGCGATAAATTTGCTCGTAATATCAAAAGGCATCATTTGCTATTTGACTTTGATCCGTAAAATTTCGCTATTCGTTTTTAGATAGCACCACAATCTCCACCTTAAAGCACGCGGCTTTTATCCATCAATGCTTATGGGGGAATGCTTATTTATAAGTTGGGTTTTTCAAAAGAAATTTTTCCCACTGAGTACAACATTGGATTTGGATCGCCAGTATCTGATGTGTGTAGTTTCTGTTTTCGAAAACGAAATGACTTAAAACGTTGCAAAGATCCGTCAGTGCAAAAGAAAATTATTGCCATAAGATGAGAACAAAACAAGAAGGAAGCACTTCATTTTGCTTCGATATGTAACAAGTTCAGTGTTTGCCCAAGCTTCCAATTGTTGAAGCGTTTTGTTTAAGGCAGTTCGCTTTTTACTGTTTTTGTGTCACAGACCTAAAATCTGAACATCCTGTTTTTTACACCTAGTCCGAAAATCTTGCTGGACGTGGATCCAATGAAGTGTCTTCGGCGTTAATAAACTCTCAAAGAAAATTTGATTTTTCAGCAACGTGCACAACCTGGCGACTCTTTGTGGATGGCTATTCTGAACAGAACAAAAACCATACTGTTATGAATAGTTTAGCTTTTTGGTTGCATAAAGAAGTCCCCCTCACTATTAATGACATTGTGGTTGTACTTCCAGTAAAGGGACATTTATACGCGCCAGGTGGTAGGGTGTTTGGCCGCATTGAAAAGATTTTAAAGAAGCAAAGTACTATAATGCAACAAGAAAAATACTGGAAGTTGTATGAAAAAGTAGGTTCGGTAAGAAACCTAGGAAAGGAAAGGAAAATTATACGGCATAAAGGACATGAAGAAAGATTTACCGACAGTTTTACAGAAATGACAATTTGTCAGGAATATATCAAAGTGTAACCACCAGGGGGAAAATTGAAAAATATACTTAACGATAATGCACTGTCAAATTTAGAACTAAAGTACGAAGTAAGAAAGGAAGAAATAGCCAACTTGAAAACGTTATTAAATTTTTACGATGGAAACTGACAGACCATCCCTGAACTGCAATTTTATAAATATTTATTTGACGAACCTAACCAAAACAATGCTCAAGAAAACTCGGAAGATGAAAAATATGTTTGTAATGTGGATGATTGCTGAATATGTCTTTAAAATATTATGTTGACTACCCATGTGGAAAAATATTCCTAACATTTCAATAAATCTGCACAATTCTTTTCCTTTAATTGAATTCGGCTTTTATGCATTAATTATGGTTCAAAATGGCTTTCATTCAAATAAATTTGTCAAAAATGCTTTTATCCACCCTAATTACCGCATTTGTTGAAGGATACATTTTCACTTAGCATACTAAAGTGGATGAAATGATTTGTGTGAATAAAATAAAAATTATCAAAAGTAGTATATTTTATAAATAACACTACTAGGCATTTTTATGCTCTGCTGATCATTTGTGTGAAACGGATAAAAGTCGTCTTTAAACGACGCTCCTCATTTGTAGTTTCTGTTTGAAAATCATGGTCATCTACTACATTAGATGTCACGCATATTGAATATTGCAATCGTATTTCTTATGAATGTGGAATATCTTCCATAATACTGAAAACGGGTATTATATTATTGGTACGATTTTGAACGTAATTTTCCAAGGAAATTGCTGGTAATATCAAGAAATATAGGTTCTGTATAAAAAAGTCGAAAAAAAAGCGTTTGAATTTTGATTAATGTTGCACGACATATTTAACACCCTGTATATATTTTTACATTATACCACCTTGAAACATATAAAGTGTTGGTCTTTAAATTGATAGCAAAAGAGAAACCCGCCACATTCCATCCATTTCCAAACTAGGTCTTAAAACGTCAGTCTGCAACTTTTAACAAAATTTGTAATATAGCCAATAGTAATTATCAAAAGTGCACATAACCATATATCATTTAATTTATATCAATTAATAAAAAATATAGCAATCCGTTTAAAATAAAAAAGTTGAAGGCGGTTGCGGAAATTTGAAACACCTTGTATATTTGAAAATAATTTTACAAAATACGCTGTGGTATACTATATACGTACAGGAAATCTAATTTCTCCATCTTTGTTAGTTTTCACGCTAAACTCCACCGACACACATTAATGGCGCACCCGGTATAAGGGTATTTTATTTAAAATAACAAAGTTGGCAGCTATTTTCGGTATAACCGGAAATCTTAGATAATTGATAATATTTTAGTTCAATAGTACATGTAGGCTTTAGTATACTATAATGTTTTCAGAATTTTCCATCAAATACTCTTTCATATATCAATTGATGTAGTAGTTCCTTACCCTGTATAATTTCATTTCCTATTCTCTTAATTTAACCGCTCATCACAAAAGCACCAATCAACGAACCTACAATGTATATAAAACTGAAAACAATAGCCTTTGTCAAGAGCACCTATCATATAATATCTCTTTCAAACATCCAAACCAGACACCTCCTAATAACAGAGACAAATTGACAAAACAATACGACTCTAATGTATGTCAGATCGTTGGGCATTTTAGCCCGTCATCCAATCTACCATTATACTATGCCTATATGGTATAGATACCCGCTTCCTTTCCAAATGAGACATCTGTGTTGCGTCCGATGTAATCGAATATATAACATGTCACAGCAATCGACTCTTCGTCATCCACGACACCCGGCCAATGTTTGGTCTTGATGCCTTATTATGTTGACCACCTGATATTATATAAAACAAAGAGGTGATCACATAAAGAGAAGGCGGAGAAAAAAGAAGGAGAGCGATAAACTCGGAGATTGATCCCATTAGGGGGTCAAACGGTTTCGTTTTTGTTTTTTCCTTTTGTTACGGAACTGATTGGTCTTGGTGTACAGCGATGAGCAAAAATGTTCTAAATTTGATGTGGGTGGTGTAGCACAAAATAAATAAAATAGAGAGGGAGGGGAAAAAGGAACAACAACAATCAAGCAAATTGCAGATCTACCTAAATGTAGTTCTTCTGCTGTGCCCGTTAGTATGAACAGGGGTAAGTTCACGACAAAAAAAGAAATTTATATATGCGTCACCGGTTTGAATTAGGGAGAACTACCCGCGAAAGACGGGAACACGAGGTGGAGGGATGGGCTAGGAAAAGAATAATTATTACTACAATTTCTTAAATGCGAATAAAAGAGAATAGTACTCAATAAAAACGAAATGTTTGCACGAAACTGTTAATGAAGAAAATTTAACTAAGGAATCGACGTTGGTGACCACTACGTTCGATTTAGCATCGTTAAAATTACTCACAAATAAAAAAAAGAAAATAATATCCGTTAAAATAAAATATGAGTTGGAAAATATTCGAAAAACGTAAATTACCAAAATTTAGTAAATTTCTAATTAGGATTACAGTCGTAATAAAAGATTTCTAGAGTCCATCCATATGTTAACGAGAATTACTTAAATAAAATAAATTAAAAGGAAAAAAAAAATAAACAAGTTAGAATTTAGACAAAATTTAAAAAGAAAACAAATGGTTGTGAACCCAAACAAACAAAAAAAAAGAAAACGGTAAGTCCACTTATCTGGGCGCTGTCGTGATCGAATAAATCGGCGCTTGTCCCGTCCCCGGGTAGAATAAGACATGTGCACACACACGCAGAAAAAGCTCTACCCTTCAGTGGATTTCGACAAATGGGCTTAAAACGATAAACCAAGAAAAAAACCCTCGGTTGGATGAAGAGTTTGCTAACCGATGATCGAAGATTACTACTGGCGTACCGTCGTGAAAAATAATTAAATATATCCGACTATGTCGGTGATCGTTACTAAAAAAAACGAATTAAAACCACTCACGGTACTTAGTTATGGTAACTGTGAAAATCTTTTAAATCCTATTTGTGTAGAGGCTAACCACCACAGCAGATTTTTGCAAACGTACCTTCTTAGTTCACGGTCGACACCAGAAAGAGCGGTGTTAATTACTAATCAACGAACATCTTGCATTCTATTGCAATGAACGTAGGTAAAAAAAAAGAACCAAAACAAGAAATAAAGAGAAAGACAGGCGTGATGAAAATTATTCAATAACCAACCTTTATAATTGAAATTACCAAAAGTAAATAAACGAAACATTAAATATGTCAATAATAGAAATTATAAATTTTGGAGCTGATTAGAAAAGATAATGTAGCAGTAAGGAATACAATTATGTCGGTAAAATAGAATTTGACACGTTACAATATGTCATTAATAGAAATTATATATTCTGAAGCATATTAGAAAAGAATAACGTAGCGACATCTATTGCAAACATAAAGCAAACCTTGACAGTAAGAAATTCAATTAATTCAATTAGAATTTGACACGTTACAGTGGGCACCAAAGATAATATAAGAATGTAATTATTATTATTATTATTCACGTTCAGAATATCAACGTAATGTCTAATTAAAATAGAAAGCAAAGGATGGAACAGTTTAGTTTGCATATCATGCCAAATATAGAAAGGTAAATTTAACAAATCTTCACAAAACTGTTTCAGAAACACTTGAAATGTTCACAACACCATATGTAGATGACCTTTCGAAGTAACCCGCTTTCAAAAAAGTTTTATTTGAACCAACTATTTCAGAGTTTGTTAAAAGTAATTTGTTATTTCAACAGAACTCTTTTGAGAAAATAGCATCTTGGTAGTCAACTTATGGAATTTTGTTTCCCCTTACAAATCTTATAACAGCTATTTCAAGCCTTTTGGCAACCTCATTCGGTACCTTGGTTAAAAGCCGTTCGATTTTTAACACTAGTACGACGGGAAAGAAATCATTCATTATGTTTAGTTGTGAATGGAAAACAATTAGTTTTACTGTTAAGAAGTTCATTTGCTCTTGATCCATGGTACCTGAATAATATTACGTGAAATTAAGAGAAATTAGAAAACCTATTAAACTAAGAGGTGGACCAATTAAAATTATTTTGAGCACAAACACCACTTTGAACGGTCATGCACATCAAAGCTCGGTGAAAATATACCCATACCATATTGCAGAAGAAATTGCACCTCCATCTCCAACAATAGGCGAGATTCCCATGAATCAGCCTGTATATTTTCTCGGCCTGAACTTATAAGAACTTGGTAGAAGTAATAACTGAGAAGATTGAGATATTTTCTGAGCTTTTTTTGATTAAAGTAATTGTTTTCAAGGTTTGTCATTTATAAATTTATCATTTTATTCCTTTATGATGAAAATGAATATGATGCCAGATAAAAGCACAATTGACAGAACAAGAAATAAACAAATCAAGGAAATGTTCAATCAAAAAGTCAATAATTAGAAGGAAGTAAGGAAGAAGCAACAAGAAAGGATTGCCATGAGTAAGATAATAATAGAGGACCTGCAAAGGACTTTTGGGAAAACAGCAAGTGGAGTTCTGCGCAGTGCTTTGAGTTTTAGGTGAAGAACTAGCAAATAAGTGAAGAGAAGCACCAGACCAGTAATAAGTAACAATATATAAAAATGGGAAGACAAAATGAAGCAGTAGAGGAAGGAAAGCAGAAGAAGGAAGAAAAGAAATGAGATTAACCTTAGTTTTAATAAATGTATATTCTAATGACAAATGTATTTCTCATTCACTCTTAACATATACGTACAAATACAAACAATAAAGATGCACGCAGTCGGCAGTACACCAAAAGGAACTCACAAAGCAAAGACTAAAGGCTTCCAAGAGTAACAGTCCCGATGGTCACGTCAAACAAGTTTGTTTATGTTCCTTTATTCGCGTGCTACCGGCCGCTTTCTCGATGCTCCTGTGCTTTTCCGGCGCAGACAATGAAGGTACGCGCCCTGCGCTTCCACTTTTGTATACGGTCCGTTTATTATTTTAGAGATGGAGGAGCGACAGATGGAATTTATTCCATCGCTGTCTTCTTAAAGGGACGCTTATGTTTCATTGTTTATTGTTGACACTTTTTCTTCGTTTTAACTTCTGTTTGTAGCGGCAAAAGTATATAAGTAATGATAGACGTGCTATGGTATGGATTTATTGTTGGATGTGATCCCACCCGATAATAGTTTCTGCAATTAAAAACATCTAACGAATGATATGAAAGTTTTATCCTAAATATGTTCACCCCGAAAAGTAGTTCCCTGTGTTCTAAATTAGGTCCCTTAGATGGCGCAATGGTCCACTTATATTTAAGTTTATCGATTGTTAGAGAAGTTACCGGTGTAGAAACAGCAGCCTAAGACAGCACCCAATTTCTACGGAAACACCCGAATGTCTAGTGACATTCGTATAACAATCATAATTAAGATATACCTCTACAATTTTTCATTAAACAACGAATTGCATTAACGGTTACATTAGAAAAGGCGTGCCTCTTCTATAACTTAAAGATCACTGCCAAGCCAAAGCGGATTATAGTCCGGCGAATAACTCCTCAAATATAATTTTTGCATACGCGATTTTACTAAATTTCACCTCCTGTGACCCTCAGCAAGTTAACAAATCTTTGGGAAATATACTTCTTACAAGCCTCGACATACAACGTGCTCAAACACTTACCGTGTTAAGAGTCTTTCGTGAAATCACAAAGTGAATAATGTCTGTTAAATATCTGCAACATTAGATATGTTTCCACAGTTGTTTCGGTAAACCGAGTGCGGCGTGAGGAAAAAGTATGTTTATATGCAGAAAACGAACGTTTTACATTTAGTGACGTTATATTTGCGTAATTAAAATTATCTTTGGAACAACTTAACGGTTCTGTTGACGCACCTTCACAAATTCATCTTAATGTGCCAAAATCAGAATCTTTCTCTAAAACACTTTCAAGCTTTTCTAGAACACAAACATTTTTTGCGTCTTCTACCGCGCATAGCTGTGCGTGAACATGCTGCACTATTTGCAGAGATTCCACTAACGACACCGAAGGATTTTGTAATTTTTCTATTGCCTCCATTAGTCCGACGTAGTTGTTCTGAATAGTTCTTAAATCCATTTTAACCTGACTATCTTGAAATTTCGACGGACTTTCCTTGATAGCCGCAGCTTCCTTTGGATCGAGTTGAAAAACCGCGTTCTTAATATTCTCAAAATATTTATGATAATAAAACGCGGCCTGTAACCATGTTCCCCAACATGTAAGAATAGGTTCTGGTGGCTCAGGCATACGGGGGCACAGTCTGTGAAATTTGCGAATACGTTTTGGGGATTTGACAAACACTGTTTTTGCATGCGCTATTAAAGCGTCTACCTCAGGATAACATTTTCTAATACTATCTGCCACATGACTGAAGGCATGAATTTTACACGTAATATGTTACAAGTTAGCACAATGTTTTTTAAGAGACCGGCCCAGAAAGCATGTTTGCGGCATCATCACTCATAAACATCAACAGTTGGTTTGTTGAAAGTTCAAACTTTTCCAATGTATTTAATACTAACTTTGAAATTACTTCGACAGTACATTGTTGTACTCATCTGGAAGCTAATAGAATTGAAGGTGACGATTGATGTGGTTCCATTGTACGTACCATTACATTAACCACAGAATGTTTTTTACGATCTGTTGTTTCGTCCACACATAACCACAGTTTTTTATCTTTCAACTCCGATTTAATTCTTTTTTCAACATGTTCACGAGCAGATGGCACAATTTTTTATAACGATGCCCGACTTGGTAATTTGCAGTCCGAATATTTATTCCAAAAGAAGACATATGCTTCCTCGTCTAGTAAATTAAACAGTAGATTACATGCAATAAAGGTAACACATAAATTAAATTTAAATTTGTCATAGTGTCGTGTGCAATTTTTTTTGAAGAATGCTGTTTACTATTTACGTGACGTAGACAATCCCTTTTGGACCAACACATTAAAGGAATATTACAAACTACACATTGAATTTTAACGCCATCATAATTTAGGTTAGGCATTTCTGCTATAAATTCTGTAACGTTGTCCAACATTAGCCGTTTTCGCGACGTAGGCAACATTTTTCAAACAAACGAAGAACTACGAAATAGTATTTACGGCAGCGTACATGTATACACAACAGATCTGTTGAGACTCGCAGTTATACTGAGGGTTGTATCGAACCTCCGCCACTGCCCATGATGGAATGCTCTTTATTTTATATTTTGAGAACAACTCGTTACGATCTAACGGACCACCTAGGTTCTCTTATTAGACTTGAAATTTACAATACATAAGTGTACCTTATTTAAATCACAACTCGAAGAGTTCATGAACGTCCGATGCCGTTAAATGAAACCTCACGATTTACCCATTTCACGTCGTGTGCCTCGTAAAATATTGCTCACATACATTACACCTACATGAAGGAACGCAAAAATCGTACGTAATTACGTAGAAACATCCGCTAAATGATATCTAAACGCTATTAACGCACAACGTTTATAGATTAGGTGTGAATAAATTACCGACGACGGACGGCGGTTATGAATGGTCCGCTTCTTGAAAAAGAAAGCGACTGTTTCAAAGTACGTACGTTAGATCCAGGTATACCGCACGATCTATGCTAGGTACATTTACATTTATCTGTCTATTTACAGTTACGGCGGTTACGATTATCTCTCGACAATCGAAGTTAACTTGTTGATGCATGGGGCCATCAATCAGCTAAGAGGCAAATTAACTACACGTCACTCTCAACACTTGAATACACTTTAGTGTTTACAAACAACGATAAATTATACGCGTCGGCGTGATAGAGTTAGTATTTAATTAACCTAATCAGTAATCAATGACTCATAGATACTCGTTAGCTCTTCACAATATAGTTAGAATCCTAAAAATGGATTTACCATGGAAATTATTCACAGATTTTCCTATTTAATACTATTTTTTATGCTTAACGTTCTTATAAGAAATATTTTCATAGCGCCTACATTGAATCTCGGAATACATATTTGCCTGTCTTTAATGATGTGTCTAATACTACGATTACCCTTACATCAGTTACTCTGAAGGAAACTGAATCAGCACTTAAAAAGTCAAAAAACTCATTCACAGCGGGTCCAGATGGCATTCCCGGGTTTATTGTTAGGGATTGCGCTACTGTATTCGCGAAACCTTTACATGCAATGTACAATCTTATTCTGAAGTGCTCAGCATTCCCATCTGCTTGGAATTTAGCCCCGTGTCCGCCCTGTATTAAAGAAAGGCAATCCCTCAGATATTCGCAATTATCGTCCAATCTCCCAGCTTCTCTAAAGTTTTTGAACATATTCTTTATTCACATTTTTATTCAGAACTTCGGAACTTAATATCAAAGAGTTAACATGGATTTATGCGCCAGCGGTCTACATTGACAAACCTTACAATTTGTGTATGAAGCTTTGGATAGAAGGGGCCAGGTAGATGCAATATACTTGGACTTCCAAAAGGCGTTTGATCAAATTGCTCATGGTGTGCTCCTTCAAAAGCTAGAGTCATTTTGATTTTCTGCCTTTTTACATGCATTAAAAAGTTCCTATCTGACAGGAAATTTCAGGTATGTCATAGAAACTTCACATCCTGCAACCATGCTGTTATTTCTGGCATTGCACGAGCCTAAATCTCGGTCCTCCTAATATTCCTAATATTCCTCCTTTTTTATTAATGACATATGTTAACTGTGGAATTCTTATGGATGCTGACGATGTTAAATTTTTCTCCAACATTTATACTACCCTGGATTGTGTTTTGCTTCAGAGGGAAATTGATTGGATTTCCATGTGATCCAGTTGCAGTAAATTGACCGGCTAGAGAAGATTGCAGCTCCACATTTGCCTTGTTCTAACCCTTGAGAAAGTGTGCTGTTGTGTTGATACCCCAAGTGCCACTGAAATGCCGAAAAATTGTAAAAATAATCTGCTACGTCTGCGGCGAGTTGACTTTTAAAACCCAGAAACGTTCGTTTACATCGTTAGTTAGAAAATGTTATGAACTTTATTTTGGTTGTAAAGTAGGCGACCAGGATAAAAGTTGGGCCCCCCATATTTGCTGTGTCACATGTGTTCGGCTTCTCACAGCATGGGCAAAAGGTTCACGTCATATGTCTTTTGCAGTTCCTATGGTATGGAGAGAACCTAAAGACCACGTTTTGGACTGCTACTTCTGCCTGACAAATGTAACTGGTATTACATCAAAGTCTAAACACACTGTTGTATATCCTAATCTACTATCTGCACTGAGACCAGCACTTCATAACGAGGAGTTATCTGTACTAGCACCTGCAGAAAACATCACTTTGAGTGATGATTAGTCTAGTGATGAGAAAGCACATCAAGTAGCAGAAGAAAATTTTAAATTGGATCCCACATTTGAATCAGGATGTTCTTCAAATGAACCACCTTTGCTGACTCAAGGAGACCTTGGTGACCCCGTTTGCGATTTAAACCTGTCTAAGAAGCAAGCCGAACTTTTGGGATTCAGATTGAAGGGCTGGAATCTATTCCAAAGTGACACAAAAATTTCGTTTTATCGTAGTCGTCATGCCAAATTCAATGATTACTTCTCCCTTGAAGATGACGTGGTGTTCTGCAATGATATTGTTTCGGTTATGGGTGCACTTGGCCACGAATATCACACTGATGAATGGCGTTTGTTCATTGATTCATCCAAAGCTAGCTTAAAAGCCGTTTTACTTCATAATGGAAATAAATTGCCCTCAATTCTTCTGGCCCACTCAAGCAACATGAAGGAAACATACGACAACATGAAGATTCTTTTAGAAAAAATCAAATACGATGAATTCAAGAGGAATATCTGCGGTGATCTAAAGGTTGTGGCGCTATTACTCGGATTGTAACTCGGCTACATGAAGTACTGTTGTTTCCTGTGTGAGTGGGACAGTTGAGACAAGAAAAACCATTATGTAAAAAAAGTGTGGCCGTCACGAACATCATTGACTCCAGGAATTAGGAATGTCATTAACCCCCCTCCTGTCGATCCTCAGAAAATTTATCTGCCCCCCTTACATACAAAACTAGGACTTATGAAAAATTGCGTCAAAGCAATGGACAAAAACGGTCGCGGATTCGCGTATTTGAGGAATAAGTTCCCCAGAATCAGTGATGCTAAAGTAAAGGAGGGTATATTTGTAGGACCCCAGATCAGGGACTTGTTTCCAGACGAAAAGTTCGATATAGAGCTGAACAAAAATGAAAAATCCGCCTGGCTGTCATTTAATAATATTTGTGAGAACTTTTTAGGCAATTACAAATCCGAAGACTACAAGAAGATTGTAAAAGACCTTTTGACTTCGTATGAAACATTGGGGTGCAATATGAGTCTAAAAATTCATTTTTTAGACTCACATTTAGATTTTTTTCCCGGACAATTTTGAAGCCGTCAGTGACGAACATAGGGAAAGATTTCACCAAGATATTTTGGACATCGAAAAGCGCTACCAAGGTAAGTGGAGCTGGACACGGAAGAGACGTTCCTGACGCCAAATATAGCAGAAAATCATACATTTGTACATTTCAGAAACATTTTCAGTTGTTTTATAAATAATCACATATACTAATTTGCGGGACAAGAAAAAGTTTAAATTTTGTTAACCAGTGTTATCGCGACTACATCAATTAATTAAGATTTGGTTCCCTCTGACTTTCATCTATTTCTAAAACTTAAAGAACTTAAAGAAATTTGTGACTGGAAGATATTTGGGGTCATGTGAAGAGATGCTAGTAGCAGTAGATGGATATTTTGCAGACGTTCGCACTTCAGGAGTGGAATTCATTTATTGAAGAATCGTTGGACAAAGTGTATTGAATTTAAGGGAAGTTATATAGCAAATAAGCATTTTTGAATTTAGAACGCAAAGGAAATATGGCATAATAACTAACTTTCATGTTTACAAAATACTACAAAAATAAAAAGTTTCATTCTTCTCGACGTTGTATTTTACTAACACCGGAGATTAAAATTAATTACGAGTATTCTAGAAGCTCCATCCTTGTATCTACCGTATTATATGTCAAAAGCATCGTAGTTAGGCTAAGCGCATCATCTTGCCTATTATTGCGGAAGAAAACAAATGCATCCACGTTATCTAACAGAAACAAAATTCTACTAAGTCACCGTATACAATTTGGGCCTTGGTAACGTTCGTTTAACGTAAACATCATATAGAGAAAACATCAGATTTTATTGTATAAGCGTTTTGTAGCAATTATGAGTCACACACTGTTTTCATTAGGTCTCCCAGAAAAGAGTATTTTGAACGATTAGATTTCGACGTAAAATATCCTTGATTGTGCTTTATGTATAAATTGTAATAGAAATAGTGTTCTTGTTCGTGCTACGAAGCAAACAACGTAAGACATGAAACAAAATTGAAACGTTTGTAAATATTCATGTGGTATAGTTCTAAGAATTCTAAATATATCTGTACTAACTCATTTGATTCGGGTTCCCTAAATTTATTTTCGGAATGGTACAATAGTTTTGATATTTTAATTAAATTGCAACGAGAAAGCCATTTTCAAGAAAGAACATTGTTAAACACCTTCCTCAGGATAGAGTTTTACATGGTGAGAGTTATCTAAAATTACTTAGAACAGCAGTTGATCCAGTAACAATCCAAACGTTAGAAAATGATAATCTTCCCGAAGATGAACCAATGTTATACTTGGATTGCAAAGCAGCGCGATTTTTTGCTCAGTGAATGATGGAATGGTCACCTACATTTAACCCTATTAAGTGCGGAATATTTGTAAACAGAGATCTATACTGCTCAGCCAGAATCCATAAGCGATTTACAAAAAATAATTAACGATAAAAGTACCGATACACTGGAACGCCGTTATTAATTTATTATTGTAAAAATTGCTTTATTGTATACAAATCTCTTATAAACATTAGTAACATCTGCTTCATCAAATAAGCCCACGAGTATCTTTAACTTCTTGTAAACCATTGATCCTGTGCATCGCCAACAGAGACCATATTATCAGCAAGTAAAAGAATTTGAAAGAAGACGTACTGCAGGCCTACGCGAAGGCGGTTTTAACATGCATTCATCAGATATGATACTAGATCTGCTTTTGTTGGAGTTAGATGCAATATTCCCAGTCTAACCTATATCTTGCAGTTTTATAGTCATTGCCCCATTTTTTTTCAAGTTTGGCTGGAAAAGCCGGGCACCCTGCTGGAATACATATATATTGCAATGTTCAATATTTACAACAACAACAACATCGGGTGTCAATCTCAGAACGGATACAGTATTCAGGTTAGCCACCCGTTTGTAATGAAATATCCCTCTTGCGGGTAAAAATGTAATTTTTCCGTCACCATTTCCCCCCAGCCAACTGGCCTTGGGGCGTTGATGTTAAATAATAAAGTTAAGTCCAGACAACGACGATCGTAGGGTAACATGGACAAATCCACTCTTTTGTTTATTTTCCTAATCTTGTAAATTGTCAAAATTAATGGTAAAAATCATTTAAAACAAACAACAGGGTAGATTGAAAGGTATTTCAAATATCATTGTCCCAACATTGTTAAGTAAATCGTTGGTAAAATTTCACGTTTAAACCTTGTCAGACAGAATTTAGGTCATAGATGTGCCTTTCCGTCAGCTGGTTGCGTCATTGCATTCATTCTCCTATGCTATTTCCATAAACACCTTCATTTCATCGAAATGCATCATAAAATTTCATTTTTGGGTTAAATTATTAAAATTTGCTGTGGAATTAAACAATCGAAATCTTTCGCGATTACAAATAAAAGAAAGATAAGCGACGCCAAAATTTTAATCAATCTCGATTCAGCTTTCGTCGAATCAATTTGTGTTTACTTGACTACGTTACCAATTTAAAATGTTCGATGGTGAGATTAAAGTATTTATTCAAATAAAAAAAGGGTAAAGGTTAGAGCAGGCAGATTCCTGTAGAAGTTATTATAAATAGAGTGTTTATATGACATCGGCTTCATTCGAATTCAAGGTTAGTTATATTTTAATTCTAACATTCGTTAAGTTCGATTTATTAATTTGAAAATTCATTAGAAAATTGCCCAAAGGGTATTCAGGAATACTCCCGATCTCACAAAATTTAGACTAATTTAGAAAATTTTTCACAGTTTTCTCTTATCATACTTTCGTTTAACATATTTTGAGGGTTTGAGTATGGCTAGATTACGACAACGTACAAATTATCGCCAGTTCAGCGAATTTGACAGAGGTGGGATTATTGGCTTGCGCGAAGGTAGTTTTTCGTTCAGGGAAATTGCAAATCGTCTTACTCGGAATCAATTCACCATCATGCGCTGTTGCTAGTTGTGGACTAGGGAGAGCCAGGAAAGTCACCGAAGAGGAACCGAGGGCCGAAGAAGAATTAATAAGGTGCAGGATAACCACCTTTGCCTAATGGCGTTAAGAGACCGATTCTCCAGTACTAGGTTAATTGCTGATCTATGATTAGGTAATGAACGTCGTTAATCTCTTGTGACTTTCCGAACCGTGTATCGCCGAATCAGGTCTTTCGGCTTGCAATCCTTTCGACCACATCTAGTGTTACCACTTATGGCTCAACACCGCCAGCAACGTTTGGAGTGGTGTGGGTTGCGAGTGCACTGGAACGTGGAGTGGCATAGAGTGGTGTTCAGTGATAAATCTCGGTTTTATATAGGAATGCATGATGGCCGCATGACGGTTAGATGAAAACGTGGGGAAGGTTTTCTTCTGACTCTCTTCGATATTCAATTTTCTGTTGAAAGGCAAGTACACCGAACCGTGGGAGATTTGGTATGGGGTGCTATAGTATATGGGAGTAGGTCTTAGTTGGTATTTATCTGAGACACCATGAATGCCCAGCGTTAAGTTGATGAGGTGATGGAACCCCATATCTTCAGCAGCTCAAAGACCCACTTTTCCAGCAGGATGATATCCGTTCCCACGTAGCGTAAACTTCTGTAGACTGATTCGAAGAGGCCCACGTCAATATCTTGCCATGACCACCCAGATCTCCCTCTCGCCAATTGAACACGTATGGTACATTATGGGAAGAAAACTGAGGAGCTTAGAGAATCCTCCGCAAACATTAGAAGCTCTCGGGCATGAAATGCAGGTTGCTTGGGACACCATACCCCAAGAGGACATCGACCACCAACTAGAGTCAATGCTTCGAACAGTGAAGGAGTGTCAAACCAATAGGGGGGAGGGGGGGGGGACGCATTAGTAATAAAAATAAAATTAAATTGTGTTAATCTTTTGTTCTTTTTCTTTGAGATTATAATCAATTATTGCCTTTAAATAGTTATATGTTTCTGCCAAGTTTGGTCAAAAAATTCGCACCCCTTTTTGGTGTTGCAACTTCCATGTCATGTAGTATACTGTTTTTCTTTTCCTCGAACTTGGTTAATTACTTGAATAGTAATTGTTTTATTTTGATTTTAGGTCGTTGACGGTCAAGAAAAAACTTGTTATCTGTTTCGTTGATGTTCTTTGTTAACTTTTTCAAGCTGTCTTATCATCCCCTTTTTATTTTTATTTTATTTAATAATATTTTACAACTTTCCACTAAAAAATTTTCAACTGTGCATTACCCACACCAGATAGCTACATTCTCCATGGGATTAATTACATCCAGGTTAAGAACCACTGAATTACAGGAATGTGGCAGTCTATTAAGGTACTATCCCTTCATACTTTTGTCACGATACCAAATCCAATAGAGGTAATTTATTTATTGTATTGTCATAAAATCATTGCGATCGTAAAGCATTATGTTCGTTGTAACATAAAATCTTTAGTGTTGTTTGTTTATTTAACCATAATCTTTGTTTGTAATCCACTAAAACATTTTCAGTAAACTCTAATAACAGTTAACAGCTCCTACGAACCGCGCATATTTCTTTAACGTTTATCAATTCGAATCCATGAATATTTTATAATGCGCTAGCCTCATTACGCAACTAGCAGGCCTTCTTGTTTAGTACGAACCATGATTAAAGTGACCGCCACTCCCAGTCCCGACAATAAATTTAGTACAACGCCGTGGAATGCGATATCAATATTTCAACTATGATTGAACTGACAAGTACATTACGTACTTGTCCATATGTAAGGACATGCACACTTATATGAGGAACACAATGCCTTGCAATAGGATATGTACGGTTACGAATATGGTAGTGTTGAAATTTTATTATGTAAATGTATTTCTAGGCCATGTATTTATTTTTTAACGTTGATTAATAATAATAAATGATCAGGGAAGAGCATGTTACAATACGCCGTAATAAATGAGAAATCCTTTAGGATGATTTACAACGGACCTGGGGAATTATAAATGGTTTAATTAATTTTATTTCGTTAAGAAATGATCTGTGTACTCGATTTGGTAACTATGTGTACCTAATCTTATCACCGTGCGTAGCCGAAGCCACACGTTGTTCCGGTAAAGCTAGTGAAATGATTAACGAGCGTTATTTATCACTAAAGTGAGGTAATGTAATATAGTAATAAATCCAATAATAATAACAGAACCAATCAAGAATTATAATATCTGAAAAGTTGAGAAATACTCACCCTCTTAAGCTGCGTTGTCAAGTAGGTTGGCGGGCTGCCTCGTAATTACCGAACATTAAAAGTAGAAGCACCATTATCAGTATTATCACTCACTGGATAGGAGTCGTAAAAAGTTGACAGCATTAGATATGTTTTCGCAGTTGTCTCGTTGAACGATGTTCGTTGTGGTGAAAGAATGTGTTTATATTTTGAAAAAGATAGTTCGACATCTACGGATGCAATATATGCGTGATTAAAACACTCTTTGAATTCAGTTAATGGATTAGTCGATGCACCATCACAAATTTGTTTTAATGTCGACTTGCTATTAATGCACCTACCTCGGATGAATATTGTCGAATAGTTTCTGCCAGAAGATGTAAAGCATGCACTTTACACATAACATGTAAACACTTGCAAGAAGAGAACGGCCCACCGAACGCATTGTCCCAGCACGATCTCGTCTATAATACTATTAGGAAACATAAGAATAGATTAAGAATTAGAAATGTAAGCACATTAGAACGCATTGACGGCCGTAATAATAAGAAATATGTTAAATTACCCTTTTATCCATGTTACACCAAGGGTCTTCAAAAAATCTTTTCTAGGGTTGACCGCAAGATTGTTTTTTCTTCGAGCAATAACCTTAAAAACCTTTTAGGAAGTTCCAAAGACCCAGTGGATAACATGGATAAATCAGGAATTTACAAAATTTCATGTAAAGATTGTGATCAAGTGTATATTGGGCAGACAAAAAGATCGATCAAAATTAGGTACAAAGAACATTTGGCTTATCTCAAATTCAGAAGGTTTGATAAATCTAGCGTTGCCCTACATATGCTTGAAAATAACCATAATGTTGATAATATAAAGTTAATTAAAAACGTAAGGAATACTGCTCAATTAAATTGTTATGAAGGCATTGAAATTTACAAAAACAAAACTCACTTAATGAATTCAGATTTAGGACCACTAAATTCCAGCCTTTATCCTTTGTTACATCATGTTTAATTATTTATAGTTGTAATTTTAACCATGTGCAATGAACCGCTTCATTGTAATACTAGGATTTAATAACTCACGTCATTCTGACCATTTACTTCATTCAGGGTATTATTTATTCTTTAGATTTGCACTTTATAGCTAATTATAGTCCTGTGCAATGAAGCGGCTCATTAAGTTACACTGAAAGTGAAAGTTTTAAATTTACATATTGCATAATTTTATTTTGCTATAAAAGGTTAGTTTTTCACTTAGCTTGTTAGTTCAGTCTTGCTGCTGATGATGATAGCTTGGTTATCGAAACGTGCGTCCAGTACGAATTAAGTGTTGCGGTAAGGGTTTTAGTGAACTGTTTCAGTGTTCCAGTGCCACAGATTTAGAGTACCCGTTTAACCTTATACAGAACGATAAAAAAAGGTGTTCGAATATTTTGCCAACTTATAGTTTTCATCAAGATAAACAAAAAGTCTTAGTAAATCTAGGTCCTATAACTAGTCGTTTCGGAATTGATTTTACATTTGTTTCAACAGAAAGCATAACTATACTTTTGATCATGTTACCCATGTAAATAACATAGAGGATCTCCAACGACAAATAAAAAATGCATGTGAGATGATTCGCCAATCTCCAGAAATCTCCGAAAGAGTGTGAGATTCTTTTGTACGAAAATGTCGAGCATGTTTGCAAATGGAAGGAGATCATGTCATATTTGAAACGACTGGTTTTAGGACCTCAGTTTACTTAAGCTTTTCTGTTTATGACGTGCTCTATAACGGTGGTATCAATACATACCTCAATTCACTAAGTGTTAGGAATAACGTACTGAAATCACTCACGGCAAAAGCAATATGGGGAGAGAAAACACTAACCAATGGACGTGTTTCTACCTACCCGACGTCGTCAGCGTTGTTTCGAGCGCTTCTCTACTTCACACCGCTATTTGCCTCTCCAACAAAATAGCGAGCCAAATACCGTTTGGCGCCATCTAGTGCCAAGAGATACATGCCTTTTGTCTGAAAAACAGCTATTATTTTGTTTATTGTTTTTAAGCATTTTTAATGTGTTTTTAATATATCATAGTAAGCCTGGGGAATCATTTACGTGTGCAGCCATGTGGGCTCTTGATATTTCTCGCATTTCCTAATTTCCTGTTTCAGATGGCCCTTTGGTAGATCGCAGTAAAGGCTTGGAACCACCGGAAGGTGACAGTGGTTTCTGCGTCCCAATTGCAAAATTTGGTTCATTATTGCTCCAAAGAAGCTTTCAGAATATACTCCGTTTACCACTTATTTTACATGAATGGATAAATGCTCCATAAACTGACATGGTAACATGTACGTAAGTCTTGTAGCTGTACTCCAAACAAATTTGACCAACCTGCATGTATATTCACATTATTTTTACGTCTTTTTGCTAAAAACAATTCCATTCCTTATCATAAAACGATCTCGGTAAACATACCGACTATATTAAAAAGCATTCGTATGTAGCTGCGTGGGAATGACTTTCCTCGACAGTGATTTATAGTACAATGCGTATGAATACAAACGGAGCGACAGAAATTTTGATTTATATCTAGCCCAGGTCATATTTTACGAGAAAATGCGAATTCTCTTTTTGGACATTTTGCGCTGTACATATTTACGTAGACAGGAAACCGGATGCAGGTGCGGAAAACAGCACGCCACTCTTTTCCCTTCCACCCAATTCTAATTCATTTCCATTGCGAAAAGAAACAGCTTTCGACACCGCACCAAAAATCCGTCAGAGAGAATCGAAGTAGCGACAAATTAAATTTTAGGGGAGCATGGAATAGTATACAGATCTCCGTCAGGTAACATTGAACTATTCGTAAATAAACTAAATGAGTTAGTCTTCTTGCTAAATAACGAAAAAATGTGTAAGGATGTATTTATAGGCAGGCGACTTTAATATAAATTTTAAGGTACAATCAAGAAAAACAGAAAAAATGGCTGATATTCTCAAAGTTTATAACCTAAAACAAGTATTCCTACATTATTTGTGCGTAATAGAAACAAGTAGTACATTAATTGATAATATTTTTACTAATACTGACATTTCAAACGCGGATAAACATATTGTCGATATGCATTTGTCCGATCACATGGCGCAGGTCATGATTAGCTATATCACAAGGCATAATAAAAAACCGCACCTGCAGCAAAACTATAAGAAAGATTGGTACGAGCACAATTAATAGGTTTTAGGAATTACTATGCACGAATTTATACGTACCTCTCGATATCTTCGATGCCGACGAACTATTTTGCTGTTTCCACAAGACCTTCATGGATTCATTCCACAATTGTTTCGCTGAAAAGAAGACTATTAGAAATAGTAAAGAACAAAATCCCATAATTAATGAAAAAACCAGAGATCCAAGAAATAAACTGGATGCGTTAACCATTGTAGCCAAAACAACAAGAAATCAGTTATGTTATAGTAAATATAGGACAAGAATATCTGGGAAAAATAACTGAAATTAAACAAAAAGCGAACGCTGTGTATGTAGAAAGGTCACAAAACAAAATAAAAGCGATATGGAAAATAATTGATGCGGAAGACGGAACTGTTAACAGTCATAATTAAGATGCCCCAACATTATCACCAGACGAATCGAATGAGTATTTCTTTGACATTGGCGAACGAACTGCATTTAGCATCCAAACCGTTTACTCAGCAGATAACCTAGTACGTAATAATTCCATGGAAAATATACAATCATTTTATATGACCCCTATAACGCCTGAGGAAATGATAACAATAATACAACATATGAAGGCCGAATATACAAAAGATGTGTATGAGTTTTCGATGCATTTGCTAAACGAGACACGTTATGCGATATGCGTTTCACTGGCGCATATCTTTAGTAGGCGCATTGAAGGAGGCATATTTCCATGTCTGCGGAAAGTGGGTGTTGTTAAAGAGGGTGACCGAGAAAACTGTGAAAATTACAGACCAATAAGTGTAGCACCAGCGTTATCAAAGGTGTTCGAGCAAACCATTGCTTTGAGTAAATACCTAGCGCCGGAGCTATGTACATGGTTACAGAAAGCAGCATTCATCTACAACAGGAATACTACAGCTTGTATGTAGTACATATGTATATACAAAGCTTTTGATGGTGATATTCGTACTGAGCTAAACATGTTGGATTTTGTCAATCATGATATCTTATTAAATAAGCTTCAATATTGCGGGATTAGGGGAAAGCCTCTACAATTGTTACGATTGTTCCTGACAGGCCGAGCAAAACGGAATAGAACAATGTCCAATCAAAATTTAAGACCATAAGTGCTAGTGTACCTCAGGGTTCTATTCTCGGTCCTCTACTCTTCGTTGCGTACATAAATGATCTCTCATCTACCATAAAGGGAGCCAAGATTTGTTTGTATGTGGATGACACCTCACTGCAGGTGCATGTAAGTGATCCAATTGTACTCCATTGTATTTCAGAGAAAGTGAGCGCACATACTGAAAATTGGTTCGCTGCAAATAAACCACAAATTAGAACGTTCCACAAATCGCAGCGGTTGCGGCTGTGACCACGGTCGCGTTTGCGCACACGCGGCCAAGATTGCCAGACTGACCACGTTGTGCACTTTGCTTAGAACTACTTGGGTAAAATAGATGGTGAAAATGAAGATATGGAAGAAATATTACTTTTGGCAGCTCTCGTGCACAATATGCTTTTAGACAAACAAAATAATAATAAACGTGCATTTTCTATGTTTAAATTTTTGCCTATTTCATCCCATATCTAATTCTTTTTACTATGCTTTTGTAGTCTGGATGGCATAGGTCATATAAAATAGGGTAGCATTTGACCACCTCTATAATTTTCTCTGATGTTCCCGTCATATTTTCTGTTTTTGATCTGCAAACAGACATTGCGGTCGCAGCCAAACTGAGCAAGAAGAGTCTCGCCATAGTCCCTTGTTAGAACGCTATCCTAGGCCGCAGCCGCGTTCGCCAGGCCGTGGTTGTTTTAGGTACACTGACAAGATTTCATAGGCTGCGTTTGGCCGCCGTTGTGACCGTGACCGCCACTGTGGCCGCTTTGGTTTGCAGAACCCTTAACAGTAGTAGAGAACAAAGTCTTACTTTCCCCACCGCGTACAATAATAGGAGCCAGGCGGTGAACTTCGGCGTCACAATTGACGCAAATTGAAGAACACATCAACACATAGATGGACTGGCTGGCAAACTGGCTTCTGCTCCTTTTGTAAGTAAGAAACTAAAACATGTAGCCACCCATGAAGCAGCAAAAACGGCATATTTTTCCAATTTCCACTCTTACCTGTGTTACGGTATATACTCTTCTAGGGAATGACGACGGAAGCGCAGAAAATCTTCGTACTCCAAAAGAAAAAGATTCTTGTGTAATCTAAAATATGGAGAAAGCTGCAAAACTTATTTCAAGACCTAAAGGATACTTTACGTTAGCAGGAGTATTTATCAAGTCAACGGTGAACTGTGTACATTGCAATAAGGAATTTTACCTTAAACGTAATTACCATAATTACGTCAGGAGCACGCGAAATACATTAAGGACACCATATCATCGACTAACAACGTCGCAAAAGACAATCGACTCTTGGGAAAGTAAGCTCTATAAAGAATTCCCAAACGAACTTAAACAGATTCCATTTAATAATTTTAAGAAGAGGTTGAGGGAAGCATTAATTGATAGAGAGTGCTATGATATTGCGGACTTTATGGACAAGTAACATTTAATCTATTTGTTTGATTATTTGTTCTACAGGTTTTAGTCCCATTTGTTTTTATACTTGTTTTATTTTTCTCGCTTTTATTTATAAATATATATGTAGCGTGTGTCCAAGAATGTATGCAACAAATGGGAAACTTTATTTTTGGTTTCCCAAAAAATTTTATTCTCGATAAAACTTACAGCCTGTCTCTTTAACAGTTTTATGATTGTCACCCACCATCAGATTATAGAAGAAGTATTCAATACTTGACACTGCTTTACAAATTCTGTAACACTTAACGAAGCAAACACAACAAAACAAAATAACAATTCCTTTTTATTTCCCATGGCCTGCCATTTTTAACCAGAGTTTCATGGATGAACATACCATATTATCTTGTGATATCTTCTTACCAGCCGTCCTTGGTAAAATTGCTCTATATTAGACTATACTTCACCACGATAACATTTTGGACATATTTTTACTTAATCCGTGAAAGGTGTTTTGCTTTTGAACGCTCTTAAGATGTGCAACAAAGCTCAACACAAAATTAACTCCGAAATGAAGAACCGTTAAAAACTATTAGTGTTGTTTCTGTTATCGTAACAGCAATTTAATAAACAAATTGTTTAATTAACGGGGAAAGTCTGAATGGGTCAGAGGCGTACCGTTAGGGAGTAATCAACAAAAAATGATAAAATATTATAATCAAGTGTTCTTGATCGCATTTCTCTATTTGGGTATAGCTCTAAATTACAAACAAATATTCCTAATAATATTTCTGCGTACCTATAAAAATAAGGGTACTTTACTTTTAGGGGGTTTTCAAAGAAACGCTATTAGCGCTGTTATTATTAATCTTAGAGTAGATCTATTATATTCGTTGTCAGTAGAGCAACGCAAACTGCGCTGAAAGACAGTGGCGGACGCATAAAAGTTTACACAAAATAGACACGGCCGGGACAATTCGGTATAAGCGTCATTATAACTGCGACTCGAAAGCCGATCTGTTGTGTATGCATCTACGGTGTCGTATACTATATCGTAGTTCTACGTTTGTTTTGAAAATGTTTCCTACGTCGCGAAAACGACCAAAGTTGGACACAATAAGAGAATTTATTGCAGAAATGCCTGATTTAAAGTGTGATGGCGCTAAAATTCAGTGTGTACTGTGTAAAATAGATTTAAGGTGTTGATCGAAAAGTGATTGTCTACGGCATGTAAATAGTGCAGGGCATGTTTCAAAAAAAAATTCCACACGAGATTATGACAAATTTAAATTTAATTTATGTGTTACCTTTATTGCATGTAATTTACCATTTCATTTACTAAGGAAGAAAGCATACGTCTCGTTTTGGAATGAATATTCGGACTTTCAGTTACCAAGGGAGAGAACATTACAGAGAGTTGTGCCGTCTGCTCGTGAGCATGTCGAGAAAAGAATTAAATCGGAGTTGAAAGATAAAAGACTGTGGTTATGTGTGGACGAAACAACAGATCGTAAAAAACATTCTGTGGTTACCCTCAATTTTACTAGCTTCCAGACGAATACAACAATGCACTGCCGAAGTAATTTCAATGTTGGTGTTAAATACATTGGAAAAGTTTGAACTTTCAACAAATCAACTGTTGATGTTTATGAGTGATGGTGCCGCAAACATGCTTGCTGATCTCTTAAAAAACATTGTACTAACTTGTTGCATATTACATGTAAAATTCATACTCTCAGTCTCGTAGCAGATAGTATCAGAAAATGTTATCCCGAGGTAGACGCTCTAATAGCACATACAAAAGCTGTGTTTGTAAAATCCCCAAAACGTATTCGGGAATTTCATAGACTATGCCCCGGTATTCCTGAACCACCACAACCTATTCTTACTTGTTGGGGAACATGGTTAGAGGCTGCATTTTATTATCTTAAATATTTTGAGAATATAAAGAACGTGATTTTAGAATTTGACCCAAAGGAAGCTGCGGCTGTCAAGGTAAGCCGCTAGAAATTTCAGGATAGTCAAGTTAAAACAGATTTGGAAATTATTCAGAACAATTACGTGGGACTAGCGGATGCGATAGAAAAACTACAAAATTCTTCGGTGTCGTTAGTGGAATCTTTGCAAATAGTGCAACATGTTCACGCACAGCTATGCGCGATAGAAGACGCAAGAAATGTTTGTGTTTTAGAAAGGTTTGAAAGTGTTTTAGATAAAGACTCTGATTTTGGCACATTAAGACAAATTTGTGAAGGTGCGTCAACAGAACCGTTAAGTTATTTGAAAGATTATTTTACTTACGCAAATATAACGTCACTAGATGTAGAACGTTCGTTTTCGGCATACAAAAACACTTTTTCTTCACGCCGCACTCACTTTGCCGAAACAACTTTGGAAACATATCTAATGTTACAAATATTAAATAGACATTATCCACTTTGTGATTGCACGGAGGACTCTTAAAACGGTAAGTGTTTGAGCACGTATCACATTTAATTTATTTTGTGTAAACTTTTATGCGTCCGCCCCTGGCTTTCAGCGCAATTGCGTTGCTCTAGTTGTCAGTTTGGGTACATACATGAACTTTTATCAAGAATATTTTTTTTTTGAGAAACCAATAATAAAAAGGTTTCCCATTTATTGCATACTTCTTTGGACACACTGTATACACATATTACTTTTTTGTCTTTTTATTTATATTTTTACCTATTTTACTTACAAATTAACTATTGTACGGTGTACTTGCTAAAAACCAAATGACAATGTTCTGTAATGGTATGATTACGAAAAAATATATCTGCTGCTACTAATATACGCTATGATACCTTCTCTTGTAATATTTTGAGTGACGTTTGCCGCCCGAAAACCGTGACAGGCATTTATCAAGTCAAAAGGACGTTGGTTTAAATTTAATCGCAGTCACGAGCGTGTATTAATGTCCTGCGGAGAAAGTTTGTGCTGGAAATAATTTATAACACCAGGGGTTGAAACTAAAGCACCAACACCGAAACAATTTGCGAGAACGTAAATTCAATGTATACGTTGCATATGCATGAAATATGTTAATGCAATTTTAATGCTTGTTCCGAGCATTGTGAGGTTATGTTCGCAATTTGATGAGTAATACAATTGCCTCAGATTACTGTCAATACCGTAAATAATATAAAACTGGTGTGCATCTTTCGTAGCGAAGAGGTTAGCAATCTCTTGAACTTTACAGTTTATAGAGGGACTATCTCAGATAAGCCGTTTATCGGAGAGGAAGATGTTGATTATCCCGAGAACTGTAATTATTGGCGATATTTCTTGAAACCCATATAACAGGGTGTTGTTAAGTGTGTCATGACAATATCATAGTTCGACCTTTCGGACTTTGTGGAGCGTGCAGTTAAGAGAAGGAAAGGTTATCCGCTGATAATTGCTGCCAACATCTTCTTAAATGAATAAAAAAGTACTTGTTATGCGTGTTTTACCTACAAAATAAGAAACTTACGAGTGTGTACTATGCAAGGTTGAAGAGAAAATTACACTAAACAAAAATTTGGTTATAGGAACAGTTTCCGCTAATTCTTATATAATTTTGCCTGGTAAATTCGAATGTGCCGTCAGAATTTGTCCATTACCCATCTTGTCCATTATACACAGTCCGACAAATAAGTTCCGAGACTCGAAATATATCTGAGTAACTAGTAGCGCCATATATGAGTTCAGACCGGTGTTTGAAAGCTGTGATGTTCCTCATTCCCCTAATACCAATTTTGCTTCAATCGATTGACAAATAGCAAAGTTATGACAGTTCTCCCAAAACAACTTTTTTGTCGATGTTGAAATACTAACATGGAACAAAGAGCAGTTATCAAATTTCATGCAAAACTTTAAAAAAATTAAAAAAGCATCAGAAACATTCCGGTTGATGCAGCAAGTGTACGGCGATGATTGTTTGAGTAGAGCAAATATTTTTCTGTGGCATAAACGTTTTTTGGAAGGCAGAGAGACGTTAGAAGATGATAAACGTGAAAGAAGGCCAATTTCAGCTTGGACACCCAAAATGATCGAAAAAGTACGTGATTTTATTGCAAATGATCGCAATGATTCGCTGAAAATGATGGAAGAGGCTTCAAACGAGAAACGATCCGAATCATTCTTCACGAGGATTTGGGCAAAACAAAGGTCTATGCAAAATCTGTTCCACACACTTTGACGGATGATCAAAAATCGATGCGTGTCAATCATTCCAAAGAAGTCGTTGTAGCCGCCAGAAATAATCCAAACTTACTGAAATCAATTGACGAAACATGGTGCTTTTAGTACAATCCAAAAACCAAGCGTCAAAGTGGAATGGAAGTCGAAAAATTCACAACAAGCCAAAAAAACACGGAAAGTTCCATCAAAAATCAAAATAATGCTCATTACATTCTTCGATAGCAAAGGAATTATCCACAGAGAATTCGTTCCAACTGGCTAAACAATTACCGGTGCATATTATCTCAAAGTTTTGAAGCGTCTGATGGCCAGAATCCGTCACATTCGACCCGAGTATCGTGATCCAGAGACCTGGTCTCTGTTGCACGATAATGCACCTCACTCATTATTCGTCAATTTTTGGCTCGAAATCAAGTTTGTGTGTTGAATCATCCGCCGTATTCACCTGATTTGATCCCGCCCGACTTCTCTCTATTCTCAAAATTGAAATTGAAGTTGAAAGGATGTTTTTTTTAATGACACTTGGACCATCAAAACAGCTACAACCCGAGCACTAGAGGCAAAAAATGAGCTACAATACGCATTTGAATCACTGTTGAATCACTGTAAGAATGTATCGAAACTAGAGGAGAATATTTTGAATAAAAAAATCGAAAAGTATTCAGATATCTTGTTTCAATGATGTTTTCCACGGCCAGTCTTAACTTATTTGTCGCACTGTGTATTTAATTGTTCGAATTTCTCATTTTTTATTCACCCAATGGGGTGTATTAGCCTGGATAAATTTGATTTTACTGCTGTTTAACATGTGTTCCCCAGCTCACTGGCTGGCTGAATGGAAAATCTTGTCACGTGCCATTTGCACTTCCAGTTATATGGAAAGAGCTAATGAACCATTTTTCAGACTACTACTTTTGTTCAACTAAAATCGCTGGCATATCAAGTGAAAAACTAAAGTAAAATACCCAAACCTACCTTCAACTATAAGACCTGCAAAATACTCCAAACTTTCCCATACAAACCTCACCAGATTTATGGACTTTGGATCCTGAGGAGGAGCCATTAGATGACTTCGAGGGCCAAGAAAACAGGGAAATGGCTCCTGACTTTGTTAATATGTCCGAGGAGCCGCATAAAATAAGCTAGTCAGATTTAAATGACTCAAGGCTCCTAGCATGGATATATTTGAATCTTTGTGTTCACAAGTGTGGCTACCTATTTTAACTCATTTATGACCCTAATAAAGCTTTAAAAATAAAAGCGAAATATTACTGAAATTTAAGAGTTACATTTTTTTTGAAACTTTGGTCGTCATCCCAACAGTTTCATCCAGGTGTTAAATTACTTACAATTAGCCTGTGATCAAATTTGTCGAAAAATCAAGACATCTTAGTTTCAAGACTGAAAGGATGGAATTTATTAGACAAAGAGACAAGAATTGCACATTCCGTGGAGAACTGCAACAATTATTTTCAAAACATGGTAACCAGGTCTTCTGTAACGACGTGAACATAATCCAGAAGATTTAGTCTTTGTAGAATCCTTGAACACGAGTCTTAAAGCCGTTCTCCTTCATAATGGAAATGAAAATTCTTCGATTTCTATTGCTCATGCTGTCAAGATTAAGGAGTCTTATGAAAGCATGGAGCTACTACTGGATAAAACGTAATACCAAAGATTTCAATGGCAAATTTGCTAGTTTGCGATTGGGATACACGGAATGTTGCTGTTATCTGAGTGTGATAGTAGGAACAGAGAAAATCATTATATTAAGAAGCAATGACAATGAAGAAGTAATATTATTCCCCGTTTTAAAAATGTCAATTGTGAGCCTCTCGTTAATTCACCTCTTCGCATGAAATTGGGATTGATGAAAAACTTCGTAAAAGCAAAATTTCCTACAATAAGCGAAGCCAAAACAAAAAAGGGAATATTTATGGGGCCCAAAATCTGACTACTATTGAAGAATGCCACTTCATACAACACCTTAGATGAAAGAGAGACACCTGTTTGGCAATCCTTCAAAACTGTGGTAATGAACTTCCTTGGGATTAAAAAGTTGAAAACTATAAACAGCTGATAGATGAATTGTTACAAAATTACAAAGATTTTGGAACAAATGAGTCCCGAAAGATTCATTTCCTCCATTCACATCTGGATTTTTTTTCAGACAATCTTGGTGATATAAGCGATGAACATTCACCAGGATTACACGTGGAAAGAATGCCTAATAACAATAACCAAAAAATAAATGCTAATATAGCTCATGGTATTGGTGAGACCATTCCCGGCAAAAACAACGTAGCAGAGAAAATAGCACTAACACATGAACATGTTTCTGCCTACCCGGCGTCATCAGCATGGTTCTGAGCACAATCTTCTGCTGTTAATCATTGCGTTTGCCTCTCAGTTTATGTTGCTAATCTCCAAGCATTTATTGCAGCACAATGCCCCCTTGCGTTTGGCAGCCCAGGAGCTGCCCGATAAGTGGTGAACATCTACACTCCGGTTTGTCTTGCTACCCTCTGGGACGGCGTGACTGTGTCTCTTGGCGATAGGTGTCGCCGAAAGACATATTCAGTGCTGTTTTGGAGATTAGCAACGTAAACTAAGAGGTAAACGCAATGATTAGCAGCAGAAGATTGTGCTCAGAACCATGCTGATGACGCCGGGTAGGCAGAAACATGTTCATGTGTTAGCGCTATTTTCTCTACTACATTGCTTTTGCCGGGAATGATTCCACCAATACCATGAGCTATATTAGCATTTATTTTTTGGTTATTCACCAGGATATTAGGCAAATTAAATCGCGGTAAAATGAAAACGGAACTAAAGCGTGCTTGCGGACTGCTGCGAGGGCCTTCAAAGAGACTAGCCGACAATGAAATAGAGGCGAAAGTCGAAGAGAAATATGTTTTGTCAATAAACAATTAAAATTTCTGAAGGTTCGAACATATTTTACTAAAAGATCTTACGTATTGGGAATATTAGCAGGGAATTAGCAGGAAACATTCTATATGAATCACCTTCTTTAGTTCATGTAATATTCGAAAAGCTTAATTTTGCGTATCGGTGTTATACACCAAAAAACAATTAAAAATTTATAGCAACATTTATACTTTCATATCTTTTCTGAACTATCTGAAGCTAACTTTGACAGAAATAGACTCAATGTCTGACGCTCAAAAGAATAGTATAGAAAAATTTCAAATTTAAAGTTCAATTCAAAAATATTCACATAATCTAATTGTTTGGATTATAAGCAATGTTATAAGCATATTAAAGTGAAAAATTCTAGTTGCAAAAGCTTCACAGTTGATATGAATCATTCCATTCTTAAATTAAAGTAATTACGTTTGGCTTTAGACGTCCGAAATTGATATGACGATAGCTGATTAAACGGCTGCAATTGCAAGAAACCCGTTACGCACGCGAACAATTAATTAAGGGTCGCTTAATATCCGTCACTTAGACTGACAAGTCGCGCCATCAGACTACTTAGGATGTCACTTTAAATCATAATAGAAGCAAGATGCGAGGCGTGGTACTGAATGCAAGGCAGGTTTAGAAATAAAAACTCAATTTTCTAATTAACTTGTAACACTTCTGTGCCATTAACTTTAAGACGTTAGCATCAGTTAATTTACGCTACATAATTAGTACAATCTTCATGACAATGTTAAAAATAAAGAAATCGTTTACACCATGCCCATCGAATAAATGCAGGTTGACCGCAAATATCGCTTTGAAGCGTAAATACGAGGAAGGCGCCATAAATTCTGGGCCTGATGTAGAAAAAATAAACTTGGTAAAGTATAACAATCAAATAATAATTGTAATGTAAAAGTAATCTGAAGTTTTTCCCTCGAAATGTTGTATTACAGCTGTTTGCAATTCACTATCGTCCTTAAAACGACATCCCCTAAGGTCTTTCTTTAAATGAGAAAATAAATAATAATCACTTGGAGCCATGTCTTGACTATACGGTGGATGTTCCAATTCTTAAAAGCCGCATTCGCGGATGGCAGCTTGTGAAATGGCGGTAGTATGAACGGGTGCATTGTCGTACAATAGTCGAACACCGTTTTGCACGAATACTGTCCCTCAACACCTCATTACCATAAACGTCGTTTAGACGTTGTTTAATGTGATTAGGCGGATGCCCTTCTTTTTTGTTACCTGGGACATTTTCATGCACTAGTCACGCTGTCTGGCTAGCTATTAAAAACTACTACTTTTCGAGCCATAATATGTATAGTGTAGGCCTCGCATAGCGTGCAACTATGACCCAACGCAGTTTGAACACGCTCGAACCTGTATCAGCCTGTCAGGCCGAGAATTTATGCCGCATATCTCGTAGTCTGTGGCTCCTTTATAGAGCATAAGCATAGCGTTATATAATGTACATTAAATAAACTAAAGAACCTTGGCAATGACAAGTGATTGTGAGTTAAAGATTATAATTGAAAGTACTATTCCTTTTTTTACATTACGCCCATACGCGCAGACGTGCCAACCACGCTCTGAATGTCCTTTAACTTCTCGAACGGACGAGAATATCGACAAAATTTGAGAAATTGTGCTTGAAGATCAACGACGTACTATTGAGAAGATTGTGCAACAGTGTGCGGCAGAAAATACCCTCTTTGTGGAAGATTGGCGACAAGTTTTTCCGCCACGGCAATGCTCCGTCTCACAAAGCCCTCACCGCCTATTCACCTGATTTAGTTCCGTGTAATTTTTTTATTTCCAGGGATGAAGAGGGCCGTGAAAAAGAAGCGTTTTGCCAACGTAGTGAAGATGAAAACGAAGGAGACGCTGTCCGGCATCATAACGGATGAATTTAAAAAATGCTTTCAGCACCGGAAGAAAAAACTGGACACGTGCATCTAATGGAGAGCATTTTTAAAGGAATAAAAAAATGTTTTGTAAAAGATTTGAACAAAAGAAATTGTAAAAATGAAATTCTGGTTACTTTTGGGTACACCCTCGAATTTTTATATTTTTTTGCCAATAAAAATTTTGACATTAAGAAAAAATAAGGGGGTAAGGATTGTCCCCGCAAGTTGGTAGTAACTGGTGGAAAATTACTAACTGGAAAAGTTGTCCAAAGTATTTTTAATACTTTCTATGTAATTCAAATAATAAGTTTTTATGTGTGGAAAATTGGAAATTAATCATCTAAGATTATAGTAGATATTAGGATTTTAGGAAATTAGTACAAAACGATTACAATCAAATACGTATATTTATTTCTAAATATTACGTAATTGCCCACATTCTAAGTGCTATTTAGAATTACATTTACCTATTTGATTGTAATCCTTTTGCCACAAATTTTCTACATTCGAAGTACATATATTTCAGAAATAAATCCTATAGTAATTTAATATCAATTCAATATGGGGTAATTTTCCACGTTTAGAAAAAGCTGTTATTTAAATTTACCCAATAAAGATTTGCTAAGGCATTGTAAGATATTTTATTTTACATCAGTTTGTGAAGTGTTATAATTTGGCAAACCCGATACTGAATATTTTTAATGCAACGCTTTATTTATCCGCAGTAATTTGAAACGGCACGGCACTTCTTTTAGCCTTTAAATGTTGTTTACAAAATTCAAATCGATTGAGAAATAATAGAGATAAACGTTTATGAAGATACCACTGTAAAATCAGAAATGGAAACAACAGTGTACCATAACTGACAGCAGAATAAACAAAATTACAAAATGTCAAACTTCCTAACGAATCTATTAGTGTGTGATTTTGCTGATAATGGGTTTATCTTCATAAGCGTTTATTTCTGTTATTTCTCAACCGATTTTAATGTTGTGAATAACATTTAAAGGCTAAAAGAAGAACGTTTTCAAATTACTGCGGATAAATAAAGCGTCGCATTAAAAAAATTCAGTATCGGGTCTGCAAATTATGCCATTTTCATTTCGGTTTTTATAGAAGGAATGACGTATTCATAAAAGCCATAAAAAACCTCGACTCATATAAAACTCAATGGTGAAAACCGCATCTTAGTATATATATAATCAAAACCTTTTATACCCTAAGGTGTAAGGTGTTTAAACTATTCTATAAACCATAAAGATTACACAACAGCATGTACAAACTTGGTCCATTCTTTTTTATTTCTAGCTTTCGTTCTTGCCTCTCTCCATGTTACATTTTTCTTTTTCAAGATGGTTGCCACCTCGTCCTTCCAGGTTTTCTTCGGTCTTCCCCGTGTAGTTTTCTTCTGAACCTTTGCCTCCTACACTCTTTTGACTTGCCTTTTGTCACCCATTCTGCAGATGTGACCGAACCACTTTAGCTGGTTTCGTTCAATTATTCCTAAAATTGCCTCTACTTCTAGTTCCTTTCTCACTGTGTAATTTCTGATTCGGTCTGCCCTAGTGATTCCCTCGACTCTTCTTACATATTTCGTGTCAATTGCTTGTAATCTGCTTCTCATACTATTTGTTAGAATCCAGCTTTCGTTTCCATATGTTAGTATGGGTCTAAAGACAGTTTTGTAGACGGTCATTTTTGTTTTCTTGCTGATCTCTCTTCTCCCTATGGACGGCTTGCTTAAGGTGTGGTACACTTTTGCTGCATTGGTGACTCCCAAGTGTTTAAATGCATTTACCTGTTCTATTCTGACGTTGTTCAGTTCTATATTGATATTTTTATTTTCCTCTCCGATCACCATGACCTTTGTCTTACTTTCATTAATGATTATCTTCCTCTTCTTAAGTTCGTCTTCCCAACATCTTTAAGTTCTTCTGTAATCCCTCTTCACTTGCGGCACATATCATTAAATCGTCATCGAATACGCACTCTGATAAACCTACTGATTGCAGTTTGTTTAACCCAATATGGACTTTCCTTATTTTCTTCGCACATCATCCATGATCATTGTAAACAAAGTTGGACTTAACACTCCTCCCTGTCTTAAGCCATCGTTTATTCTAAATGTTCTAAATGAGTTTTAATATCTTTTTACTCCGAATTGAGTGCCCTTAAGGAATTTGTTAAAGAACTATCATGTTTAATTTAAAAAACTTCACTCGATCTTCCTGTGATCTTGTTTCCTACAATTACGATAATGTTATCGCTGTATGGACCTCTTCTTGTGTTAAAACTTTCACTTGAAATCTTTTTCATAAAACTAACTGCTTCCAAATTATTCGGGTGATTCGAGATAAATGAACCACCCTGTATTGTAATCGTAGAGACCTTCAAGCAAATAATTACTAAAAGGAATATTGTCTGGCAAAAAACTGCTTTACAATAGTTATAAATGGAATGCAATTAAATACATTTAACACAAGCGGATTCGCTTCTTTTTTTCTGGACGTGCCTCATACTCTGAACGGACAGTTGCACACAATAACGAGCAGCAGTAGTTAGTTAATAAATCGGTCTGTTGGCATAATGTGAACGCCTTATTTCGTGCACAGAATCACCGCGTTTCCAGGACTCCAAACGAAATTGATCATTATCCGCATGACCGGTAGACCGTCTCTTCTTTATAACGCACCCTACTACCATTACTATCGCTATCGTTGCCGCTGCCACTCTTTTCCAAAGCGGCATTCGATGCTCCACTATCGAGGAGCACCGAAAGAAACCAAAAGAAGAAAAAAAGCACATGGAACTTCGGCAATTACAAGCAGAGGGAAAACCATTAAATTAAACTACCGCCTGTATCGAGCCAATAAACAAAGAACGAAATTGTCGTATTGGTCTTTTTACGCCGGTTGTATCGGGATTGGGACGCGGCAACGCCGCCGCAACTTTTTTGCATTTCTCGCGAAGCGGCTTCAATTTAGAAGAGAACGATGGCTGGCGTATGTTCGATACGACTCAGGTCAAAGGCGAGGTATATTTATTAGCTTCGTTCAATCTATCTGGTTCTGTTTGAGAGGTTCCTAGAGATAGTGCGGTGGCTTCGTATTTTTGTAGATTTGATTTGGCCAGTTTTATTGAATTAATAACCATCTTTCAAACTACATACTTGATTTACTGGCTTCGCATATAATTGCGAGTAATAACAGGCTTATAAAAAATTATACCCATAATTAACCATTAATTTTCTTGAAAATTCAGCTTTAATTGCATACCATTAGTTAGGGTTAATAAATCTCTTCTTTTTTTCTTACCATGTTCCTTCAACCCATCTACGAGGTTAGTTTGAAATGTTTCAAGTTAAAAATATTCCGGTAACATAATTGCACATGCGTTGAGAGGTACTTTTGAAAATTTCAGGCATGTTGTTCTTTAACAGTCGTTTGTAACAGTTATTATTAGTGTTTTTATAAAAATGGAAAAAAAATCAATCGTAGCTAAGATACACATTAATTCAACGAAGGTTGAATCAAGATTCTCCAATTCGAGAGTTTTCTGCAAGCTAGACCTATAAAGTTCCTTCTGGCTCATTCCACTCTCAGAAACAAGTCGTAAATTCTGTGGCTTCTCCATCAATGGCATAACATACCAATTCCGTTGCGTACTATTTGGTGTATCAACCAGTTCAACACATTCTCGATCCCTATTCTGCATTTTGATCTCATTACATCGATGACGCCAAAGTCATCTTCAGTTTTGTCAAGGCAGGGATGAAGCTAAATCTAAAAAAGTGTGAATTTTTCAACAACTTTATCTCTTATTTGGGCTATATCGTCAACAAAGAGGACATATTCATCGAACAAAAACGTCTAGAAGCCATTCAAGATTTCCCCAGGCTGAGCAATATCAAGAAGCTAAGAAGCTTCCTTGGAGTCATTTCTTACTACAATAAATTCATTCCACACTTTTCTGAAAAATGTCTCTGCTTTTACTAACTACTAAAGAAAGGTACTAAGTTTATATGGGAAGAGAAGCACTACAAGACATCAAGAACTGTTTCTGTCAAAATCTAAAGATTTCTCTAAGTTATTCGCATTGAGAACCGATGCAGGCAAGAGCACAATAGCAGGCGTTTTATTCCAAAAACATGCATATGGAGAGTATCCAATCGCTTTCTTGTCAAGAAAATTAAACAATGCAGAAGAAAAATATTCCATTGTGGAAAAGGAAATGTTGTCCATACTATACTGTGTAACCAAGTTGAGATATTTCCTCTTAGGAAGAAAATTCTTGATACAGGCAGACAATTCTGCTCTCACATCCATATTAAGAACAAGGATATGCAACAATCGTATCTACAAGTACTCTCTAGTCCTACAAGAGTATGATTTCGACATCTAGTACATTACAATAAGGCAGTACTACATTATCGACATATTCAGCAGAATGTATGGAACAAACAGCTCACAGGACCAGGCATTCACTATCAACATGCACATAACATCAGTCACACCTTGTATAGCAGGCCAAATATTGTAGAAAATTTAACATTTTTCCCTGAGACAAATATTACAATAGATACTAGAGGTGGCGTATTAAATAAATACATGAAATAGCGGGAGCGTCTGGGTAGCCGTGAGTTGTATGGCATTTTTTTGCTATAGTGATCGGCTATTTGCTGCTGTCGCCCGACCAGACGCTCAGACTCCGGTAGAGTTTGGTGGTGGCCCTAGTATTACACATATGAACTTTGCGATAAAAACCGAGTTATGCAATTAATATATGTATTTTCATTTTTTTATATATAAGAAATAGCAGGTTTAGAGTTGTTTATGTTAGAAAGGGAACAGCTTATTTAATGAATTTACTTTTTATACCTATGTATTGTGTTTAATTCAGAGAGCAACCAAGTAAGCGAACAAATATATAAGCATTATTTACATCTAAAGATAAGCAATTGGTCCTCCATCTTCACAAGGAAGATACGACAAAGCAGACGACTAGCGGCATTGCTCTTCAAATCACGAGAACATAACAGGTAGCGTTCATTAAATTCGGCTTCGTCGTAATTTTTGTCAGTAAGAAGGTTAACATATCTTCCGCTAATACAATTAAACTGCAGATAATACCAAAAGGTAGTTCATAGACGCAAGACCACATTGTACATGCTAGCAATATCCGTGTTCCTCGCAAGCGTATCCCTTATAAGATAATGTAGGAATGAAGAACATCGTCGAAGCGTAATTACGCTACATTCTTGGAATTCCCATGCCTCCCTCCTTCCGGAAACGTTCATTCCGCATTATAGATTCATATTTTTATCCTCTGCATCCGGATCCAATTGAACTCTACGCGCGTGAAGCACCGATCCCAACCGTTACATTAAATTTGATGTTAATTGTTCTCGCTTGCATCCCGACTTCCGGTTTCTCGCCCGCCATCGCCGCATATAACCGAGGTCCGATCCTTCTATTCAACCGGCGAACGGCCGGAACCGTGGCGCGCAAAATTAATTAAAGTAGTAGTAGTAGGTAAAGCGGGCCATCGTTGTCATACCGTCTGGATATTCCATTAATACACGCTGGAGTGTGAACGACCTCCGCTCCAATTTGGCAAAGGAAATTTTAGATACAATTTCAGGTCAATTTCGAGCATTTCCCACCGCTTGAGAACGAACGCACAAAACCGGTTCTATGTGTGCGTCAACGAGTGCTATAAATGAATATACACTACCGGTCATAAGTACGCCAATTTTGTTCATAGTATTTTAAAATCATTACAAATGCTTCGAAACTTTGGGAATACAAGCGATATCTAAAGTTTTACAAAATCAATGAAGGAAACAACTTTTTTGTGCTTTTCAAAATATTCGCCATTAAGATTTATACACCTTTACATGCGTTCGAATCAATTCTCGAAACACTCTGAAGGTGGTATCTCCAAAACATGGTTTATGAAGGCTTCAACAGCTTGAGGTGATAAAAATCGCATATTTGTTTCACATTCAGGAACAAAAAGGCGATAAATCTATGTTTTGCTCCTTCAAATAATTAATTCATTGACATGCTGTGTAAGAGTGTGATTATCATGCTGAAGAATGATGCAACGTTGTCGATTGTTTTTCCTGATTTCATCGATAACTTCTGGCAAACAAACTATTGCATACCATTCAGCATTAACTGTTCATTGACCCTCCAAAGTAATGGTTAAGACATGTCCAGTACAACGAAAGAAACAAGCGATCATTTCCTTGGAGTACTGCGTAAACGAACAACTTTCGTTGGATTCGGTTCATTTGGGAACACCCAAACAACTGATTGTTGCTTAGTTCCCCGTTCATACCAATATATCCAAGTTTCGTCACCTATTACGATGTTGTATATGGATTTTTAAGTCCCTCTGTCGAATTTTTTGATCATTTCCATACACCAATTGACACGAGCCTTCTTTGTGCTTGGGTCAAATGATGCGGAATCCATCAACAGATTCTTTTACACCTAAATGTTCATGCAAAATCGAATGTATTGCGGTCTTCAAGATGCCCACATCTCACGGTAAGTCACATGTCGATCCTCTTCAATTATGTTGTGCACAGCATCGATGGTTTTTGAAACAGCAACCGATTTTGGTCGACCTTCACGAAATTCATTACTGACGGAAGAACAACCACGAAGAAATTCTGCAAACTAGTTGTAAACAATCTTTTCTGATTGTGCTTTATTACCAAAAGTTGAACGAAGCGAATCTAGGCATTGTTGTTGTGTTAGCATTTTACTAAAATTGTAAAAAATTATCCAACGAAAACCTTCATGTGAGATTTCCAAAATTGCTTTCTTTAAAAGCCCACTGTAAACAACCTACTCTGCCGATTTATGTGCTGTTACTACTTCAATAGCAATAAATGTCATATTTTGCGAAAATAGTAATGTTATATTTCAATAGCGCCATCTAGTGGTCGTGTAAAAACTTAAATCGCTACCCTCGTGGTAGACACATTCTTATAGCTATGATCAGTAGTGATTTGTGCAACCAACCTGATTGGTAGCAGTTGACTGTTGGGTGATTGTTTTCTAGGATGTAGGTACTTACTTTCAAGAACTGAAAATCTTATTTTGCTTCATTGTTCACGAGGTACAACTTGTATATTGCTTTGTTTGTTTTAATCTTTGATGATTTTGTTCTAATGTGTAGCCCTGTTTTATTGGATCTTTTAGAAATTCGAACTAGATCCATCAATATTTTGAACCATTAGTGCCAGCGGGTTGAACCATCTTTTCCTTCTTTAATTTGTTTTAAGTATAAAAAGCATTATTCTAATGTTTTTTATACTTCTTAATGCTGCAATTAACAGTCTACAAAGACTTTATCAAATTTTCCAGTAAGCTTTCATTATCTTCAATTGAATAGTTCACTAAAACCCATCCACAATAGTTTACTCGTACTGGACGCACGTTTCGATAAATAAATTACGCAATATGTGAATCTAAACAAAAACAAAAAGTTCTCATGAAAAAGATTTCAAAATTAATCACCGCTAACAAACCAAAACCTGCTGAGATAATAACTTCAACTGAGTTAGTCAAGAATTAGTCATCGGAGTCTTTTAGTAAAGAAGAGATCGACTTATTAAGCAAAGATTTGAAATACAAACTGAAATTTAATATGCCCCCATTTGAAGAAATTACTGTTGGCATAGAAAACGCGATCAGTAATTTTGATGATAACACAAATTTTATTCGTGCCGCTTGTATCTAAAACTAAAATTTTGGAAAACATGCAAAAAAATGCACCTGACGTTGTACGAAACTACCAAAGCATTGCTAGAAGACTTAAAATCCGACAAAGGTAACAGTGTAGTCATCTTAGACAAAGAGAATTATTTTAATCGAGTCAACACCACTTTGCCACAAAGTTCTTTTTTTTTTAATTATCAAAAAATCCTTTGTCTGAAATGATCACAGAAACCAAAAAGACCATGTTAGAATGTAGTGCTGTCATTAACGATAATTTAAGATTTAGACTAAGGGTACCAAACCCAGTGCTACCTAGAGTGTATTGTTTACCTAAGATACATAAGCCCGGAAATAGTATGAGACCCATTGTTTGGAACATAAACAAACTTTTCAAGTGGTTATTTGACAAATTGAACCAGTTATCCGTACAGTTTCCCGAGTTGGCAATTAAAAATTCTTACGCGTTCATTGACAAAACTAAAGACATAGAGCTTACTGACAAAGAAATTTTAGTCTCGTTTGACTAAGTTCACTGTTTCCTAGTGTTCCCGTTGATTTAACTTTGGAATATTTAGAAAAGCTTTTGTTAGATAACCAAATGGATAGAGAAGAAGTTGTGAACTTAATTTCTTTGACAAGACTTTGTACGAAACATTTTTTTTCCAAATTAGCAATACTTTTTATCAACAAACGGAAGGAACTGCAATGGGTAAGAGCTTATTCCTGTTTATGGCTAACCTCTTTATGGGTAAATTTGAAACTGACCTGAAGAATACCTCAACCTATTTCCCTCGGCTTTGGATTAGATACGTCGATGACATTTTTTGCATCTTTGACATCAGCAAACGTTCAATAGCGGATTTCATAGAACAACTTAACTCAAAATTTCCCTGTGTCAAATTTACCCACGAAGAAGAAAAAGACAATAGGATTCCATTCCTCGATATGTTAGTAATAAGAAATAAAAATAAATCTTACAGGATTCTAATCACTCATGTGAACACGAACTTTCGGCTATTAAGTTGTTGGTGCATCGGTTATTCAATTTTCCTTTAACTAAAGATACGAGGCGTGTCTGGGAACAAAGATACACTCCTGCGCATGTGCATGATATCGCGTGATTTCAACCCTGCAATCAAGTCGTCCTATTGTATCATCTTTTCACTCAATGTTAGTGCGTCGTTTATTTTGTTCTGGTCCTTATTTTTCAAATTATTGCGATAATAATGAAGCCTCCTCTGTCAAAATGCGTCCCACTGGAGGTTCGTGCAATCATTCGCTACTTTTGTGTGGCAATGAATAAATCGCCAACCGCAATTCACCGAAGAATTTCCGAAGATTACGGCGAGGTTATGTCACGCAAGCAAGTGTCGGTTTGGTGATCAAAGTTTCAAAACGGTCGGACAAACTTAGATGACCTTCCAAGATTTGGAAAACCGAGAACGTCTCTGACGGACCGAAACATCCAGCGGGTTCAAGAACTCATCATCACCGACAGGCGTTTGACAATTCGAGAAATGGCATCTGACCTGTACATTCCGAAGACGGTAATGCACGACATTGTCCACAACAAGTTTGACAGGGACCTGATTTCTATACCAAGGGTATATTAGACCTCGTCCGCAGATGGGACAAGTGCCTCAATCGGCTTGGTGACTACGTTGAAAAATAGTTTAAGGACCGCACTTTCATCCTGTAATGCGCTTTTTATCTTTTAATAAATTTATTTGTGTCTTCTAAGCGAGTGTACCCTTGTTCCCGGACACGCCTCGTATATATCAAAATGAGCTAAAAGAAATCATCAGTATTGCTAATTTTAACGGATTCTCTGAAGATGTCGTCTATAATACTATTAAGAAACATAAGAATAGATTAAGAATTAGAAATATAAGCACACTAGAACGCACTGACGGCCGTAATAATAAGAATCATAAAATTAAGTCATCGTCTCTAAGTCGTCTCTGAAGATGTCGTTTTAGTTTTAAAAAGAAAATGAAAATAATTCTCTTGCGGCAGCAGAACTAAGTATTGTGTGATCCGGACATTCAATTTATGTGATAATGTATTATTTTTATTTTATTGTTATTATTTTTTTTGTGACTAACTGTAAGATATGTTTTTTCAATTCTTTTTTTTCACGTAGTTTTAGTTTATTTTGGTGAGAATTGAAAACCAACAGCATTATGCTGAAAACTGATATTCTCTCCCATTTGATTCTTATGTATTACGTTTATCTTTTTTTTTATTGCATTATTTCTTTTGCTCTTTTTTTGGATCAATAAACTTCTTTTTCTTCTTCTTCTTCTTATTATTATTATTATACCATTAGGAAACATAAGAATAGATTAAGAGTTAGAAATATAAGCACACGCATTGACGGCGGTAATAAGAAATATGTTAAATTACCCTTTTATCTAAGTTCCACGAAAAGTCTTCAAAAAATCTTTTCTAAAATTGACCGCAAAGTTGTTTTTTTTTCAAACAATAACCTCAAAAATCTTTTAGGAAGTTCCAAAGACCCAACAGATAAAATGGATCAATCAGGAATTTACAACATTTCATGTAAAGATTGTGATCAAGTGTATATTGGGTAGACAAAAAGATCAATAAAAAATTAGATACAAAGAACAATTGGGTCATCCCAAATTCAGAAGGTTTGATAAATCTAGTGTCGCCTTACATATGCTGGAAAGTAATTATAAAGTTAATTAAAAGCGTAAAGAGCATTGTTCAATTAAATTGTTATGAAGGCATGGAAATTTACAAAAACAAAAATCACTTAATGAATTCAGATTTCGAGTACTTGCATCGAGCACTTGATTAGCGTATGCAAGATGTGGATACGTATTCATCTTATAGCGTACCAAATGTCATGAACTATAGTGTATATACGGATTCTCAACACTTTCCGTATTAAAGTCTAGCGATACACGCACATCTACATGCATGTTTCGTACGGTGTTATTTATACACTCCGCAGATGTTTTTCGCTTGTAAATGGGTTACCAACATCATAGTAGTCGTAGTAGTAGCAATGTAAACCGATAGCTAATAACATCGTGGTGCACACGCTATGACTCATATGTGTAGATGCCGACATCTGACAAAATATTGTTAATTGATCGCCTTATTGGCGTTTGATGCTTATTTATGTATTTATTTTTCCTTAATTGGAGAAAATATACACGTCCGCATACACGAGTAGGATGTAGGAATATTAAGATGTTAAATCTACTGTTTGCTGTTTGGTTATTCCAGCTCTATTTACCAAACTGTAGAACTTTGACGTATTTTCGTTGACTTCCGGAAAATTTGGATTCAATATACAGGGTGCGCATCATTTTCCTATATACAAATTGTAATACGATTCCTCGTACTTTGTTGAACATTTGGTAACATTTCGGGAGTAATGTTTTATGTGATAACCACCAAATTTTTTCATACGCATTTCTATTTGACTAAATTGCGAAATTTTTAAACAACTTTCAGTATGTTTTTATTATATTTTTTTGCTGCTCAGAAAGCCTTATGTGCGATGTTTTAAATAAAACTGTTCGTTTTTTTTGCTAAACTCTAATCAATATTTGTTTGCTTATTTTCGCTGTTTATTATTCATAAATGCTTGTTAGCTTGCTATACAATGAATGTAGGAAAATGATGTTTGCTTCGAGTAGATACTGGAATTGTACCAAAAAACATAACGTTTACACATTTGCTTTAATGTTAGTGGTATTACAAAATACAACTACTGCAAGAACCCAATGTAGATGATCCTGATCGCCGAATACAATTTTATGATATAATGTAGGATATATGCAATCATAGTCTACACTTCATTCGCCAAATTCTCTTTTAGGATGAAACCTCATTTGTCTAAATGGAACAGTAAATCGACAAAATTGCAGGTATTGGAGTAGAAAGAATCCTCACTGAATTACTGAAGCGCAAACTCAATACCCTCGTAAAGTTAATGTGTGGGTAAGGATAGTTGATAATATTGGGACAACATTGATCCTTTCTTCTTTGACGAACCTCTCACCGGGCAGCGATATCCGGATTTTTTGAGAAATGCTCTTGCAAAAATTTTTCCAAATGAAGATGATTTGACTGACTTTTCAAATGGCGATGTTTGGTTTCAGCAAGTGTACCTCTTAAACAATTGCTGGATCAATACAGTCCCCTCCCTCTCACGTTGCCTTTTTTTTCCTATAAGGGTATTTAAAATCAAAAATCTATGTTAGCAGGCTACAAAATCTAGCAGATTTGAAAAATGGAATTAGATACGAAATTAGTGGAAGTAGTCCTGACGTCAATGTACAAATGTCCGTAGATTTGGTTATTTTCAAAAGGCCGGCGGATGACATCCAACATTTGATTTAGAGGAAACAATCATTTAATTCCTTGAATAGCAGCCTTATTATAAAATTTACGTTTTCCACTCTTTAAATTACTTTTATTCGAAAATGTTGTTATGTGAAATAATAAAATGTTGATGGTACCATTTAGACGATTAAATAGTCTAAAAAAAATAAAAAAATCGGGAGTTATTAAAAAAAATTGACGATGACGTCACGAAAACCAGAAATGAGGAAAACTTAAAATTGATGAAAAAATGTCTATTAAAAAAAAAAAATAGACCAGTCTCAGCATTTCTTCGAATGAAAGCAATTTGTATTGCTTCAAATTTAATGAATTTTATTCCATAATTTTGCGGATTCATATATAAGGTCTCCAACTCTATAAAAGAAGAACAAGAGAAGACAAAATAATGAAACCAGTCTCAGAATGGAGTAAATTTATTGTACTACCAACACATTTCTCCAAACGTTGAATCCATTTCTTCATGCCGTCCATGAAAAAAAATTTTGTTTGCTGTTGATCTGATTGCGAAGAGCAGCCCGAATTTTAGTGTCCGATGAAAGATGCTGACCTTTCAATACCTCCTACAATTTTGGGAATAAACCCTTTGCATCCCAGAAAATGGTAAGCATGACTTTCTGCACTGATGGAACTCTTTTGAATTGTTATACAGTGGAGAATCAGGACGACGGTATTCCATTGACAGCCGCTTTCGGGGTCATAACTGTGAATCCAAGCTTCGTCTCCGGTGATGATGTTCATGAGGAAATCATCTCCTTCACGTAAGAAGTTCTTGACAAATGTTTTTTCTTTGTTTGTCGCGGGACACACCTGGCGCAAGTTTTTCTGTAATTCAACATCTGAACAATGTACTGGACTCTTTCTTGATTAATGCCTCATTGTCGAGCAATTTCTTTTTACTTTATCCGGCGGTTTCCGCAAATCAGTGCATTCACTTGTCTTTGATTCTTCACGTGCGTCACTGATACTGGTCAACCTGATTGCTTTCCATCAAACACCTTCATTTCGCCTCTATGACAGAGTTTTGCACGTCGAACCCACTGGCGACCATTATTCGCATCCATACAATTGTTGCCATAAACAGATTTCAAACGCCTATAAATTTGGATAGGCGTTCCGGCGTTAAAAACCTTTGGTACGCATCTCAGAAATCGAACTCTTGATAAATGACATTGTTACTCAACGACGCTACACAGGAAAATGAACTTGCTACGAAGAAATACTCGAAATTACCGTTTGGAGGTTAGAATTTATTTCTATCCCCACTACTGACACAATGGCGTTGTTAGAGACTTTACATGTATATCAATTCGCCTTCTTTTACTATGTGTGAAACTTAACCATGTAATAACTTGCAAATCAAATCTATCAATCTAAATAGATGAAATTCTGATATTGAAGATAATGATCTATAAAAATACAAATCAGAAACATGAGTTTGATATTAGGGTTTTTATTTACTTTGAGGAATTTGATGTATTTAGAAAGAAACGTAGATAAAAATCAATAGTTTCATCGACTTAAATCAGTAAATCGTGTCTGACTTAATTGTAATATTATAGTATCTTTTATATACTATAATGTTACAGTTATAACAATACACTGGATTCTAATATGCTATATTAGAATCCAGTAAAATAACACTTCAAATTACATTTAGAACATGCACTGAATAATTTCCATAAACGACGTTCATTTTCCACCCGATAACTAGATGGTACTTAGTTCGTATACGCCACCAAACCAGGTGTCGGTCTAATTACCTTTCGACTCTATTAATCACCGGTTCTTTATGACGTACAAATTAACTGTCAAGACGGATTTATCCCTGCGTTGTTCGAGGGAGAATATCGACTGAGAGAGGGACCATACCCAATGTTCACTGGATGTGTCCGAATGTTAATTAAATAGGTAATGTTTTTAACGTGTTATGCGGACGAATATATCGAGAATCGAACTGTGGTTTTGTTTTCCACCCACTCCCGAACATTCGAGCATTCCAATTCGGTGTTTTTTTTTTGTTATTATTTGGTTTCGGTTGGTTTTTCGATATACCGTTGGGAATTAAGCAAATGGACGCATGCTAATGCATATTATGGATCTGTATTATTGGCGTGAATGGAAAATTGATGTTGGACACGTAATATTACATGAAAGCTTCAATTACATTAAGGCTAAGGGGTGAAATTTCAATGTTTATTATGTTGGAATACGACAAATCTAATAATACTTCATACAGGGACGACTGGTGTAGTGTGGCCGCAGAGCTTCAGAACACATTAAAACATTTCTAACCAAAGGACATTCGATTATTCATTAACGTTCAACGGTGTAGGTGTCAGTTTTCGCGCGCACGACATGAATGGAATATTGTATTCACAGCAGCGTAAATTTAGTTCGTGAAGTTAGGGAGATAAAACTAAACAGATTGTAACAGGCGGTGCTCCCTCTCTGGACTATACATGGGATTTAGGAAAACATCAACATTTGCGAAATATGGAGAAACGATTTTGCTAATTATTTTCGCAATTAATTTACTTTGTTTGCAAATTGGATAAAAATAAAATACTTATTAATTGTTTTTTTTTCTTTCTGTAAAATAGTTTAATATTGGGTGTTAATAGGGACCTTATATTAGCGGCCTTAGCAATATAGAGGGATGTACTTACACTTCTCGCTAACAGATGTCGTCACAAATGCTTATTCACTTTTATGAGATTAATCGGAAAACGTCGTGAAGTTTAGTTTGTTTAAATAAACAGTTTCCACGCGGGTTACTTGATTCCTAAATTTGTTAATTTACAAGGGAACATCCCGAACCCGTAAATTCCCAAAAAATTGAAACTTTGTGGACAAGTACTCCTCACCCCAAGATGTTCGTAGCCATTTTCCTTATCGGCCCACGTTCGTTTTAAGAGGGTGAAACCACCCCTGAAATTTTACTTGATTTTCGGTTTTTTTAAAATAATTCGATAACGGTTGGACCAAATACATCAAAGTTATATATCAAAATAATCGTCTCTTAAAAATGTGGTGTTGCCTTCCCCCACCCCTTCACGAATGAACCTATTCAAATGCCATATTGTGGATGTCATGCAGTCCTTCAAGCAATTTCACAGTTATTAAAAAAATTAGGAAAATGATATTTAATATGTCGTCTTTAGAGACTGTGAAGGAATGTAACATAAATTTTGATGTTTTTAGATAGATATGTTTTAGAAAACAGAAATATAGATAAAAATGAATTAATATAATAATATTGCATGCCTTTCGGATGTCGATATTACAATTCATAGTGGTAGAAAAATTTATTCAAACTAACATATAAAATACATATTATGACATATTTTGTAATATATGGCTTATGTATACATGTGTATATATAATATATACGCTAGTAATTACTTAATTTGTATGATAATGCATTTCTTCATGAAAATGCTTAAAGCACAAAAAACTGTTGCACCAGGAACACCGTATTATAGCACGCGCTTCACATATGGAACATCGCGATGGAATTTGAAAATCTTCTGTGAAGGCAAAAGTGACAGGATTATCGAAACGATTTGGCCGGTCCGCAGTATAACCACTTTTGTACCATGCATAAGCAAATAAATTATGATATTTTGAAGAAGATAATTGGTTGTGCACTAAAGTTTGTAATTTAATAATGTTTCCAAACACGAAATCCATAGACGTCTAGGAGTTGTACTATACCAGTGGTTTTCTTTGGTATTGTGAGGATGTTCACATTCTTGTCGGCCGATATATGGTCTTTTAAGTTAGATTGGCAATGACCAGTCCACGAATCTAGCAATAAAACTGTTTGAGATCCTGTATTTGGAAGATATACCTTTGTGAACCATTCCGTGAATAATGCTGTTAGTTTTCCGGATGATGAAGCAGTTACATAAATATTTTCTGCGTGGAACATCGATTCTACTACTCGTGGTCCAAATGTACCACTTTATTCTTTCAAAACCATGAATAGGGGCGACAACAAGCGTCCAGAGCGAATACTGCAGGAAGTATGGTATAGCTGTGTGTTGTAGCGAATATAGATTGCACAATACTTTCAACTGCTTTCGATCCCTGTGGAGCTAACGTGCGACCAGAATGCAATTCCAAATTGAATCCACATTCATCAGCGTTGAATGTATTAGTAGAGCCTACCTTCGCAATATAAGGTTTTACTTCTACGAAAGCCGACGAAATTTGATTTAACTCTGCAGTGTCTGTACCATATGAACGGGTTATAAATTTAGTAATTTTTCTAAAAACTATCCTGTATACTTTCTTAAAGTTCCATAACCAATATGGGGATGCTCTGAAATTTGTTAATCCGATTTCTTCATTGGCTTCCATAGCCCATTTACGAAGATCTAGGTCGTGAATTATAGCATGCGCTTCGCTCCTAGTAAGAAATTTATTAAAAACATGTTACGAAATTTGTAATAATTTCTCTCTTCGTTTATCTCTTTTTTGTATTGATATCTCCCATCTAAAAAGCAAAAAAATTGTGAATACAAAAATGTCTTAAAATTGGCCTGCAATTTCTTACTTATATAATTGTTGTAAAGACTTTACTCTCTTAAATCTATGTTTTACAGCTTCAAATGAACGTCGTTTTTTCCCAGATTTCCAGAAGGTAACAGCTCTTGTCTTATATTCTAAATCGACAATATCTCCTTCTTCTGGTGCACATTCTTCTTCTTCAAATTGTATAACTTCTAAGACTTCTTCCCGTGAAGGTGGATATCTCATCAACAAATTCTACAGAATGTGGCCTAAATTCTTGCAAGAATTCTAGCGTTACGTCATCTACTTCAAAGGTTGTATCGTCCCGAGATCTAATTAATATATTCTTCAATACATCGTGCATTTCACTTTCTTCATTGTTGAAAACTATTGGACGATTATCATTTGCGACATTAAATGTCAGTATTAGTAATCGAACTACATTTACTGGATTTGCTACCATTGTTGAACCAGTACTCTAATTCTCACAGTCAGGTGCAGTATTAAAAAGTTACAAGAGTGACTTTTTCTTATATACTTATTTTTATCCAAGTATAAGTCATACTTTATCATTGTTATCATATGTATGTACAGCTGTCGTCGCACTATATCTGCCTTCGTAAGTATCATTACCAATTTACAAATTCATATATCGAATTTTAAAGAATTAATAAACTCATTGCATAAATTATTCTATCACATTGATTGTGAGTCAGTAATAGAGATATCCGAAATACGTGTACACATCGAAGATAATACATTATTCACACAATATTTGCGGATTACCTTTAACATATCTTTGTTTTGCACAGGCATTGACAATTACATAAAGCGACGTATCGTGAGGCAAGTTTTATCCTTTTCTAATAATTATTTTACAAAAAGTGAAGTACGTTTTTAAAACTCATTGAAGGGCTGTATAACATACATAATATGGCATTTGAATAGGTTCATTCGTGAAGGGATGCTATGCTATTTTCACGTCTGTAATAGAGCTCAAAGAGACGATTATTTTGATGTATTTGGTCCAACCGTTATCGAATTATTTAAAAAAAAAACCGAAAATCATGTAAAATTTCAAGGGTGGTGTCATCATCTTAAAACGAAATTGGGTCGCTAAGGAAAAGTTTCAATTTTTTTGGAATTTACGGGTTCGGGATGTTCCCTTGTTAGTGAAAAGTGTTTTACGGCGGCTTGGAGCACGGTGTTCATCGACAATCTACAATCTGAGGTAGCCTTCTGGGCTCGTCTTAAGTCTTCGTGATGAAAACAGACAAGGTGTTTGTACTCTGACTTATTTGCATACACAAGAAACAACAAAAAAACAAATCATATTTTGATGAAAGTAAAATAAAACGATATGAAATTCATATCTTAAAATTGCAAATTTAAATAAATTTTGAAATTCAAAATGTCGGTTAAGACTATGTACAAAAACTGTAGGTAACGTTAAATGTATTTGTCGCGGAAGACTAAAACTTATTTACAAGCAGAAGTAAATAGGGCTCTTAAGTCGGTAAAATCCAACCAAACAATAAAACTATTACCAGTGAATTAAGAAAACATGGACAAGTAGGTCTTGTTTGGTCTTAGACCAAACAATAATACAACCAAAGTGTACAATGCACTTCTGGAATTTGGTCCGCTCCTACCGAGTCAGCCTGTATAATCAACGGTTATTTGAATTCCCTGGCTTCATTATCTCATATATTTCAAGATTAACTACAGGAAACTTTCGAACGCCAACCGGAAATTCTCTCCAGATTCCAGCCTTAATATAAATATCCACAGTGCATCGAATCGTATCAAATCGAATTTCCAGACCGTTCCCAACGCTTGAAAATCGCAATTCCTAGGTAAGCAATATAATTATCCCATGCAAAACCGTAAGGCACTTTCAAACTTATCGCACCTGTACATACATGCACACATTGAGAAAAACGTAGACATAAACATAAACTGGTTTTTCGCAGATACGCTTAAATGCTATGTGTAATAGAACTATTAGTGCTGCTTCAACGTTTATGCAAATATATTTTAATTGGATTACCCTCGCAATATCTGCCCGACTCTTGTTGTATGAATGCTGTACGTAAACTTGTACGGGATGAGCTCTTTATACGGTGGTAGCTACGGTATTTGAACGGGATTTTGTTTTCTATCTCATTAATAATATTATTCATGCCCGAAGTGCTTGCATAGTAAACTCGCACACGGTTTATTTTATCATGCCGCGATTATATGCTCACAAATAGTAGAAAAGATCCTCGACTATTAATTCTCAACAAACTATATGTATGCGGACAGTTATTTACATATCTCCTGCATAATTAGGTCTGCTATCGATCACAGTTTAGTTTAATATTGCTCTTATGCTACTCTTAAATAAGATATTACATTCAGATTGAGAGTCGGTCCTATAGTCGCACCTACCTTGATCGGATATATTCGGAGTGGGAAAGGGGATATTCGTTCATTGAAATATGTGTTATGCAACGGCTCCTAACTGTCAGTTGCTTAAAGTTGACGTTTTGGTTTTGATGTATTACCTTTTTTTGTATTATACCGATTGTACGTTACGTAATGGATAGCTTTTCGTTGCAACAAAAGACATTTGCGATAAAATCCTATCATCTAGGTCACTCTATTAGAGAAATTTATTTAGAACTAAACACAGTACGCCATAGAATTGAGAATGTCGAAAATTATTGTTGTTTATATCTGTGTTAACACAAAAGAGGTGTAGAATTACAAAATAAAGAACGGGATCTTTTTGTTTGTGCTGCAGTAGAAGGGACAACCACAATTATCTTCTCGCAATATAGCGGAGCAGTTAAACATTTTAGATTTCACTGTTCGTAAAATATAAAGAAAATAAGTACCGTTCATTCAAATTAAATAAGACCGATGAAATTTTTCCCGATGACAGATATGGAAGACTGGAACTTTGTAAGGAAGTTATGGACTAGTGTAATAATGATGAAGATTTTATTAAAAATCTATTGTTTTTTGATGAAACTTCATTTGCCATACATGAACGTTATAAGCTATCCGTGTCACGATATTGGTCTCGAAATAATAAACATCTTACTTATGATGAACAAACTCAATATTCCAGTAAATGTTTGGGCAGGCATCCTAGCTAGTTATACAGGGTGGGGCAGTCAAACCCCCTTTTTTCAGATAGTTCGAAAAAGAAGTAGGGAAAGTGGGGAGAGGTGGGGGTTTGACCTTCGCGTTTTAGGCAGTGGGAAGTTTAGTAGTCATGCAGCGTTGGACCGGAGAACAACGCGGTTTCGCCGTTAAAACGTTTTACCTGAATGGTGAAAGTTACGTAGGCGCGTAACGAGCGTCATTGGGCGCCATAAAACCCTAAAGAACTTCATGAACGGCCACTCTACTCCGCTAAAGTAACCGTGTGGTGCGCAGTCTCTTCAATGGGAATTATCGGCCCATATTATTTTGAAGACGATCTTGGCACCGCGGTATCTTAACATGCTGGGAACTTTTTTAATTCCACAATTTCGACGATTTCGGGCTAATCGCCACACTTTCTTCCAACAAGATGGTGCGACTAGCCATACGGCAGCAATCTTTATGAATTTTCTGAGCCCGTTTCCCGAATCGGCTTATTAGCAGAAATGGGGATGTTCCTTAGCCTCCGCAGTCACCGGACCTCAGTTCCTGTGACTACTTTCCGTGGGGCTATTTGAAATTGAAGGTTTTCGCTACTATCATCTCTAGAACAGTTTAAGGTGCGAATTGAAGAAGAAGTTCGTGCCATCGGACCACAGATATTGCAACGAGTTAGCGAAAATTTCTGTACAATTCTTAGAACATGCTTGGAAAACAACGGTCGTCATTTACCAAGCACGATTTTCAAAAATTGAACTTTTTATTGCTTATAAATAAATTTCCACTCATGTACTTAAGATTTCTTACAATAAATTGTATTTTCTTTCTGTTTAACTTTTTTTCGAGCTATATGAAAAAAGGGGGTTTGACTGCCCCACCCTGTATAATTGGACCCTTTTTATAGAAGGAACATTTACTGCAAATAGATATTTGCAACTTTTGCAGAATAGCATAATACCTTCCGTACAAAACCTAGAAGATATTTCGTTAGACAAAATATAGTTTCAACAGGATGGATGTCCAGCTCATAATGCTGCAATTGTGCAAGAATATTTGGGAAACATTTTCAATGATAGATTGTTAACTATATGGAGCACTATTCGCTGGCCACCACGATCCCTTGACTTATCTCATTTTCAATTTTTTTCTTTAGGGCTACGTCAAATCTCCAATTTATGGCTTTCAAATTAATAGAGCCACTAATATTGCAAAGCTACAAGCTAAGATTGTTAACTGCATTACATGTTACGTGTAAAGTACATCTTACATCCTGTAGCAGAAACTATTCGACAATGTTCACCCACTATTCGACAATGCATTAATAGCAAGTACAAAAGGTGTTTCTCAAATCTCCAAAACGTCTTCGATCATTTCACACACGTGTCCTGGTATTCGTGAACCACCACAGCCGATTCTTACATGTTGGAGAACATGGTTGCAGGCAGCTTTTTATTATGCTGAATATTTCAAACAAGTAGAAGCTGTTATTCTACAATTCAATCCTGCCAAAGCTGCAGCTATTAAGGCGAGCCAGACAATATCTCAAGATATTTCCGTTAAAACAGAGTTACAAACTATTAAAATACACATGAAAAGATTGCCTAGTAACAATAACCAAAAAATTAATGCTAATACAGCTCATGGTATTAGTAGAATTATTTCCGGCAAAAAACAACAAAGCGGAAAAGGGGCAGCATAAATTTTTTGGTTATTGTTACTAGGCAATCTTTTCATGTGTATTTTAATACATCATGGTAAGCCTGTAAGAATCGTTTAAAGGTGTGGACACGCGGCGTCTTAAGCGCCATACCATCTTGCGTTAAGCAGCCCAGGAGGTGCTCGATAGGTGGTAGGAGTCTGCATCCCGAGTTGTTGTCGCTATTCTCTAGACAAAAACATATTCGCGGGTTTACGCTGTCCCTTTTCCCTTGCTTTGTTGTTTTTTGCCGGAAATGATTCCACCAATACCATGAGCTATATTAGCATTAATTTTTTGGTTACAAACTATTCGTTACAACTATAAAGCATTACATGGCGCAATAGAACAATTACAAAATTGAGCGTTGTCGTTAGTGGAGTCACTGCAAATGATGGACGAAGAACATATACTGCTACGCAAAATATAATCGCGTTTTAGAAAAGTTCGAGAGTGTGTTAATGAAAGATTCCGATTTTATAACATTGAAACAAATTTGTGACCATGTATCGACTAACCCATTAACTGAACATATCCAATGCTTCTACTTTTAATATTCAGTAATTCCGATGCAGCCTGCCAACCTACTTAATAACGCTGCCCAAGAGGGTGGTTGTTTCACAACATTTCAGATACATAATTCTTGATTGGTTCTGTTATTATTATTCGATTTATTACTTATTTTTTGGTATTGTAGGTACTTATTGAAAGAAACGCGCGCCTTTGCCGCGCAAAGACATTACATCGTTTTAGTCGTTACGTACAACTTCTAAAGCAAATAAAATTTCATACAACTTCTCTATTGTAATACCTTTCAGGAAAATTGAAATTTTTTAGAACTACACTTATGTCCCTTGCGACATAAATAAGTATTACGAACAACTCCATCTCCACGGTAACGTACGTATGTAGCTGTTGAATTTGACATGCAACCTCCAAACTTTCTTCCAGACAAGGAACTTTTACACTTTATAATTTTTATAGTTTTTTTTTATCTGAGTTTGTACTTCTGTCATATAATTTAAGCATGTTCTGCTTGAATACTACCTATAATGTCTCCCCAAATCACCATTATACAGCTTAACATTACAGCTACAAGCACCGGTAATTTAAATTTACAATTTTTCAAAAGAACTACACCTAACCGTACGCTTTGTAATGCCAAGAATCGATATTGATATTTTATTCAAGCCTAAGGTTACTACGGAGAGTACATTTAATGCATAAATAAGTTTTCTTCATTTTTTCCGTGTACTTACACCTACAGAACTTAGTGGGTTACTATGGAGAGGTGAAACGATGCAGTGAAAACGTTTGAACACGCGCTGTAAGCGACAAGGTGGTCTCTACGAACTAATGTTTATTGGAGATGATGCATTACAGTCTTATCTTCTTCGTATCCCGTTTAAATAATAATCCGGTGATTTTACATGGTCACAGTAGGTCTCCTGTACATCATATAATTTAATTATCTTCAATGCCTGTTCTTCTGATCCCTTATTCCTTGTTCAAGTGCGTTAGGACGGAACAGTGGCATTTGCTCTTCAGAATATAACCTTTTTAATTTCTACTACCGTTTCTTCTGATATCCAAGAGAAGGCGAACGGTTCAAGTGTACTTGTCGACGCCGTTCTTGTCGTTTGGAGAGTATGAATTTTGACGGGCTGAGTCCCTTTTTCGTCTGAAATTCTTATTATGCAAACTGGGAAAATTAGATTTAGTAAGAGGCAGAGGAATTTCCCCTCTGAATTTACCGATTTTGAACTCTTTAGTACGTTGACCTTTTTAAAACTCTATAAACGTGAATACCAAATAGGCATTTAGAATTAGATTATCTTAGGTGTGGTTTATTTTGGATACTTTCGGAAATAAAAATAGCCAATAGGTTAACTGACTTGTAGAATCTGCATTGATCAATATCTACGTACTTTGCTCTGTGACTGGGAAATTACTTCAAGTTAAAAGAATTAATCAAAGAAATCTTTTTTGTAAATATTACCTCTGTAAGAATTTTCAGCAAAATTTTTAATTTCAATTTAGTAAAACGGGACAACAAAATTTCGAAAAGTTAATATTTTAGAGATTAAACGAGTCATTCCTTAATGAATTCAATGTGCTGAATAGGATTATGACTAAGAAACAGCTGAACTAGCTACGTATGCGTCTTCAATCGCGCATAGCTGTGCGTGAACATGTTGCACTATTTGTAGAGATTCTTCTAACGGCACCGCAGGATTTTGTAATTTTTCTATTGCATCTGCTAGCCCGAAGTAATTGTCGTGAATGATTTTTAAATCCATTTTAACCTGACTATCTTGAAATTTCGACTGGCTTTTCTGGATAGCGGCAGCTTCCTTTGTATCGAATTGAAAAACCACGTTCTTAATATTGTCAAAATATTTATGATAATAAAACGCGGCCTGCAACCATGTTCCCCAACGAGTTAGAATAGGTTCTGGTGGCTCTGGTATACGGGGGCACAGTCTGTGAAATTCGCGAATACGTTTCGGTGATTTGACAAATACTGCTTTGGTATGCGCTATTAAAGCGTCTACCTCAGGATAATATTTTCTGATACTATCCGCCACAAGATTGAGAGCATGAATTTTACATGTAATGTGTAACAAATTAGCAGAATGCTTTTTAAGAGACCGGCCTACAGAAAGCATGTTTGCAGCACCATCACTCATTAATATCAAGAGTTGGTTTGTTGAAAGTTCAAACTTGTCCAATGTATTTAACACTAACTTTGAAATTACTTCGGCAGTACACTGTTGTATTCGTTTGGAGACTAATAGAATTGAAGGTGCCGATTGATGAGGTTCCAAGCGTGCCATTACATTAAGAACAGAATGTTTCTTCCGATCTGTTGTTTCGTCGACACATAACCACAATTTTTGATCTTTCAACTCCGATTTTATTTTTTGTTCAATATGTTCGCGCGCAGATGGCACAATTCTTCGTAACGATGTTCGACATGGTAATTTGCACTCCGAATAGTTATTCCAAAAGCAGATAAACGGTTCCTTGTCTAGTAAATTAAACGGTATATTACATGCGATAAACGTAACGCATAAATTAAATATAAATTTTTCATTGTCTCGTGGGCAATTTCTTTTTGAGACATGCTTTTCACTATTTAATGTTGTCTAGACCAACACATTAACGGGATTTTACAGATTACACATTTAATTTTAGCACCTTCATATATTAAGTCTGGAATTTCTGCAATAAATTTTCGAAGTTTGTCCGACCGCGGTCGTTTTGCTGATGAAATCATAATTTTTCTAGGACAGATAAACAATTGCGCAAATGACCGGCAGCGAAAATGTCCGTACTGCTCCGCAGACGAAATAATACTACCGTTCCTCTCGGTCCGAACTGATTCTACGCCGATGCGCGGTACCGCCCATGGCCAGCGCTAGTCATTACAATAACGACCACTTCATAACATTCGTAAAAAAATTACATTGCCGCGGTCCATGTGATCGGAGAAGTGGATCCATTTAAAGGCTGCACGTCACATACCAAGTTTTATATAATCCTAACAGTAATGTAACTAGCTGAAGATCTTTCGAATTTAATATCAAATGTACAGATACACAAGTATACCACATTTAAGCGTCAAACATTCAAGTCAAGACCGTTTGAGTCAACCTTTGTACTCCTCCATGAACAAAGTGAAGTCTTTTCATTAAACTACCTACTACTTTAATCAACGTCGAAAAAAATCCAAACAATTGATTATATTACTCGCCGTCGGGTTATATTCGTCCGTAATTTGGAAGATAAATTTCCATGTCAAAGCGCTAGAGAGGTCGGTAAGCACCAATATAAAATTAAATGATATAGTGGCAGTCGTAAAAGCCGGGGATTATTTTTTCAATTTCGTCTCTTAAAAGAGACGGAGCGCGGCGCTCCGTTCTTTTCGTAGGCGTCCCCATCGTCGCGTCTCTTTGAGTTCCTTCTCGATTTTATTATAATGATAGCTTTGTGCGTGCGTTATTAATGCTCATGAAATTTGTATAAATCAAGCAAGGAAGAAGGTGGATGCGTGCCTTTAACGCTTTTCATCTCCTCGCAACTATTTTTAAAGCAATTGCACGCCTTCTCTCTTTTTCTCTGAAGATCGTCCACAGAAATTCCATCGGATACAGTATAATCCATCTTCTACGCGTAAGAAAGATTATTCGTTGGTGACCTCGATGTTGGTAAACTTGTATATTTCTTTGATCTCTCCTATAGACTGTTTAGAAAATATTGGTTTGATAAATCAGAGTTAAAATGAGAATTTGTGCTTTGAAAAAAATAAAAATGTTTAGTCTGTCTAATTAAGTTCAACCTAATAGTGTCCTATTAAAGTAGCTTTTATGACTAACGCTGGCCACGAGCGGTACCGCGCATCGGCGTAGAATCAGTTCGGACCGAGAGGAACGGTAGTATTACTTCGTCTGCGGAGCAGTACGGACATTTTCGCTGCCGGTCATTTGCGCAATTGTTTATCTGTCCTAGAAAAATTATGATTTCGTCAGCAAAACGACCGCGGTCGGACAAACTTCGAAAATTTATTGCAGAAATTCCAGACTTAATATATGAAGGTGCTAAAATTAAATGTGTAATCTGTAAAATCCCGTTAATGTGTTGGTCCAGACAACATTGTCTACGACACGTAAATAGTGAAAAGCACGTCTCAAAATGAAATTGCGCACGAGACAATGAAAAATTTATATTTAATTTAGGCGTTACGTTTATTGCATGTAATATACCGTTTAATTTACTAGACAAGGAACCATTTATCTGCTTTTGGAATAACTATTCGGAGTGCAAATTACCAAGTCGAACATCATTACGAAGAATTGTGCCATCTGCGCGCGAACATATTGAACAAAAATAAAATCGGAGTTGAAAGATCAAAAATTGTGGTTATGTGTCGACGAAACAACAGGTAGGAAGAAACATTCTGTTCTTAATGTAATGGCACGCAAATTGGAACCTCATCAATCGGCACCTTCAATTCTATTAGTTTCCAAACGAATACAACAGTGTACTGCCGAAGTAATTTCAAAGTTAGTGTTAAATACATTGGACAAGAAAAGTTACACATTACGTGTAAAATTCATGCTCTCAATCTTGTGGCGGATAGTATCAGAAAATGTTATCCTGAGGTAGACGCTTTAATAGCGCATACCAAAGCAGTATTCGTCAAATCACCGAAACGTATTCGCGAATTTCACAGACTGTGCCCCCGTATACCAGAGCCACCAGAACATACTCTAATTCGTTGGGGAACATGGTTACAGGCCGCGTTTTATTATCATAAATATTTTGACAATATTAAGAATATGGTTTTACAATTCGATACAAAGGAAGCTGCCGCTATCCAGAAAAACCAGTCGAAATTTCAAGATAGTCAGGTTAAAATGGATTTAAAAATCATTCACGACAATTACTTCGGGCTAGCAGATGCAATAGAAAAATTACAAAATCCTGCGGTGCCGTTAGAAGAATCTCTACAAATAGTGCAACATGTTCACGCACAGCTATGCGCGATTGAAGACGCAAAAAATGTTTCTGTTCTAGAAAAATTTGAAAGTGTTTTTGAGAAAAATTCTGATTTTGGCACATTAAGACACATTTGTGAAGGCGCGTCAACAGAATCGTTAAGTTATTTGAAAGATTATTTTACTTACGCAAATATGACGTCACTAGATGTAGAACGTTCGTTCTCTGCATATAAACGCATTTTTTCCTCATGCCGTACTAGTTTTGCCGAAACAACAGTTGAAATATATCTAATGTTGCAGATATTTAACAGACATTATTCACTTTGTGATTTCACGGAGCACTCTTAAAATGGTAAGTGTTTGAGCGCGTGTTATTTAATTTTTATTTAAAAGATGAGCGAAATTATTTGCGGCAGCTAACATCTCTATTAGCAGAATAACTCTAGTGGATCGCGAGGCCTGGTCGACTCTACGCTACTGCGCGGTACCGCTCGTGGCCAGCTTTATTTATGACAATAAATGTATAACAACTTTTTTGCTTTAAATATATCTTGGGCAAGATTAGTGGCAAAAACAGATATACATAAGAGACTCAATAATTCGAAATAAATAGAGGTAAAAATATAGCATGAAGAAACGTATTTGTAGCAAATATACAAATAGTATCTCTATCAAACTGTTTGATGACCCAGTAGTAAGAGGGCCTTCTCTTAACTATGGCAGAATTAGGCGCTGCGCGATCGACTCCCGCCAAGGTCAAGTGGCAGATTTTTCTGGTTACCACTCGCATGCCGGGCAACAATTGGCTGCGCCTTTAGAAATACGTAATGAAAAGAAAAATTACCATAATAATCGTATTACCTCTAGGTTATTATGTGCTAAAATGTTTTAGCAACCAGAAAAAGTCTCAACAGCTTTCCAAGTTAACGTATTCACTATCTACCCTAAGGTTCACAATTACAAGCAATATAATCTGTCTCTAGCCCACAGTTGAATAAATCAATATACGAGGGAAAGTCAGTAAGTAGGTCACAAAAAGCTATTATAAAAGTAATAAGAGAAATAGTTAGCCAAAAACAAGGTTTATTTTTCAACATAGTCTCCATCTACATTGATACACTTATCCCATCGCTTTACTAATGCCCCAATGCCTGCTGCATAAAAGTGTTTGGGCTGCCGTCTGAATCACGTGCGTATCTCTTGTTGAACATCATTATCACTCTCGAAATGTGTTCCGCCAAGATGCTTTTTTAGTGGACCAAACAGATGATAGTCGCTTGGGGCTAGGTCGGGACTGTAAGCCGGATGTTGAAGAAGTTCCCACCCTAATTCTTCAATTCTAGCCTGGGTCAGACCTCGTCAGGCCTACAGACGAGAGGAATATTGCTGGACGTTTTCGTCGAATTGCATCCAGAAGCCACAACAAAACTCTACAGTATGATTCAGCAGTCACGTTCTCATTTCTATTCAGGAAATGGGCTAGGAGCACTCCTTGAGAATCCCAGAACACGGTAAGCATAACCTTACCAGCTACGGGCACAACCTTGAATTTCTTTGTTGACGGTGAAGAAGGACGTTTCGATTGCATTGAAGCACGCTTTGTTTCGGGTTGGTGGCGGTGCACCCATGATTCATCACCAGTAACAATCCTGTTAAGCATGTCCTCCCCTCCTCTGCGTACCTAGAGAGGTGTTGCAAGGACAAGCCTATTCGAATCCTTCTGTGTTCCTCGGTCAGTTGTCTAGGAACCCACCGTGAGCAAACTTTTCGGAAATTCAAACAATCGTGCATCAGTTCGTAGGCTAAACCATGAGAACACCCTATTGCAGTTGCTATGCTGTCTATTGTTACCCGCCTGTCAGTTCGAATCATCTCTTCCACCCTTCGAAGTGTTGCATCTATCGCAATCTGAACGGGGCGGCCACTTCGCTGAGTGTCAACAACTTTTGAGCGCCCTTGTGAGAATTTCTCGACCCAGTTATACACAGCTTTACGCGATAAACACTTTTCACCGTAAACAGGAGACATTTCCTTATGGATATCTTTTGCAGGGAGTCCTTTTGCCCAGAAAAAACGCACAACAGCACGCTGCTCTTCTACAGTACACTCTTCGAGCACGGTCGCCACTTTAATACTGTTTGCGTACGCGCACGTCAACTGTCACTTGATTGTCATTAAGCTGGATGACAGATACAGAAAATAGCTCTCTGCTATTTTCAGCTTTCCCACAACAGTTTGTGACTTATTTAATGACTTTCCCTCGTACAATAAACTCTGGTTATAGCTAACCTCTAAAGCTCTGAAATTGTATACTTAGAACAATTTTCTGCTATTTCTTTAAATTATTTTTCAATTTTGTTAAATTCTATTTTGTTCACTTACTTTTTGACGCTGTGTAACGCTTCTTATTTTGAAATTGTTTTTGCTTCTATACGTCGTGGACAAGAAGTATTAAGAACGCTTAACATTGTATTCCTGTAAATTCATAATTTTCAATCCAACATTTCATTTGTTATATTTTCTTGTAAGTTCAATATTTCACTTATTTTGTTTTTTTGCAAATTCATACATTACATATTTATATTCATTAAAACTCTAAGGTGTACCCATTTAATGTAAAAATATATTTAATTTCTTATAATATACGTAAATATTATCAAAATCACCAACGCACAATTTAAAGATCGCTTAATAGTCATTTACATATCTGTTCGATGGAGCTAGCGCTAGTCTACGTACTGGGAGCAAGCGCTAGATATGCATTTGTCGCTGGGGAGGAAAACATAATACCACTATTGTCATTCGTCGTTCCTTCGCTTCCGCATAACATAGCGTCTATTTATCACACAATCTTTGGTTTTCCGCTTTCTCACTTATGTATGGGGACAGCAGCAGGAGCAATAGATACTAGAGGTAGTGTATCATACAAATACATGAAATAACACGAGCGCCTGGGAAGTCGTCAATTGTATACCATATCTTTGCTGTAGTGATCGTCTTTTTCTTTGCTGCTTTTACCCGACCAAACGCTCAGGCTCCGGAGGTTTGTGGTAGTGGACCGTGCATTTAGAAACGTTGAGAATATATATATAAATGCGTACACGAAAAGGAACCGAATTATGAAATTAATATATTACACAATATTTATGTATTTGTATATGAGAAATAGCAGATGTTTATCTGTTCATGTTACAAAGGGATTGTTTAACTAATACATTTATTTTTTACACCTACGTACTGTGTTTAATTTTGAGAGCAACCGAATAAGCGAAAAATATATAAGCAATTGGTCCTTCCTCCTCACAAGGAGATACACCGAAGCAGGCGACTAGCGGCATTGTTCTTCAAACCAGAAGAACGTAATCAAAAATGATACGTCAGCCGAATCTGATTTTGTATGAGTTCCTTCCTGTTCTTTCCCGAACCTTCCGACTTGCATCGCTGACTGCTCGAGCTGTCCTGTGCAAGATCCGTCCATAACCCATAACTCTAACGGCTTGAGCTGTTGTTGGTGGGCTTTCTCTAACGCCTAATGCAAAAGTAGCTGGACATTTAAAAAATTAGCGTAGTAGGCTGTAGAATTTTTTTTGACAAATGAGTCAAACGTCAATGTCTTGTACGAACGTTTCTTTTAAACAAAAAATCGTTTATTTGTTAGTTGTAAGAATGAAAACTGCTGCTATTGAAAATTTGCGAGAACGTATTTAAAAGAATAACAATAGCTGGAACATTGCTTAAGTAAATATTATTTCAACGTTTTTCCGACTGTTACTTTTACTTTTATAAACGTTAATTTCTTATTTCAATTTTAACATTTTACAACATGACGATGAAGTTTCTAATTTCGTATATTCTGGCTGATGGCATATTGTCGAAACTGGTTCTAGTCTAAATCAAACACTTTGTAAGAAGAAAAAGGATTTTTCTATTTTTATTTTAACATTACCGAACCTTTCAACATGGACCATCTAGAAATTATATTTTATATTTACTTCACTGAATTACATAAAATAAGGCATAATGATAGGGGGATTGTGGTGTAGTATGGCAAGCAACACGACTGAAAGATTCGTCGGTCGTACGGTTGACAATGGGAATCCAGGTGTGTGCCGTTATTGTAGTAGGTTGTAATTAAGTTCCAATCTTTGAAGCTAAAAATTCCTGATATGACAACTATACACAATGAGCGGAATAAATTTCTAAGGCTTCAATCGAAATTAAGTTTCCCTTCTCAATAAACGCTTCTACCATTAGCTGAAAGAAACACTGCTATATAGCTCGAAGAAAATAGAAGACAACTACCGATCAATAATACCGAACAAAGGGCTTTAGTCTTCAGCGAGTGCAGCTTCTTCCACCCGTCATTGCATTCTCCGATCGAACTCTATCGCTTTTGCAAATTCCACTTTGGCTTACGCTCGTATCGAAGGCAACAGATTTCTCGGCCCCGAGTTCGCAGTTAATTCCGTTTTTAAATATTTAACGAATTCCCTCTACTCCTATTCCCAGACGGTTCAAAGACATCTGCGCAAGTGATATCCACTTTGCGGAGTACGTGATGTGTTTACGAGCGAAGTTAGAGCTGTACTTACCGTCCATCGGAGATTTATGGTTCGGTTTCGGGCCCGGCCTGCCCGTTCCGACTAAATATATCTCGGCGGCACTAAATATTATGTTTACCCGCCGCAGAATGTGTCGAAAGTACGATATGCTGATGCAAGAACAAGACCGACGTAATTATACATTCAATTGATTTAAAATTTATGGAATATTTAGTTAAGAAATGTAAAATGCGAGCAGAATGTTCATTGGTTTGAATAAATGGGAAGAGAAGCATTTCTATGATAAGTTTTGAACTAAGTTGTTGAATACGAGACGTACCTGTTTAAGTTGAGCAGAAATAGCAGAGTGCAACGCAACTATCAAATTGTAACGCCAATCAACGGATTCCACCAATTTGGAAAAACATAATTACGTAATTTTCTTTGTTGTAACACCAAGAGTTTTTGAAAAATTCGCCCTGGAGGCGTGCTGGATTTTGATTGAATGATAAAGGAAATTACGTTATAATTGTCACACCCTACGGCTAAATTAATTAATACTCTTCAAATTCATTAAAGAATTAAGCAATTGACTAACCAAATGAATTATCACGATTAACCTTCAAACGTAACCTAGAAATAGCATTTTTTGAATTGATTTTTAAGTACCTTTGAAAAAAGGAATACCCATGTATTACTCGGCAAAACATGAGTTTACCGTTAGAATCCATTTAAATCGCTAATTCACTGCCCTTTAATCGGAACTCTTGTCTTCTGTCGTATAGCAAAAAAAAAACACGAAAACGTGAATGCAACGAAGAGGTTTTGGGTTACTCTCGAGCGACGAAGGGCAACAGGAACGGTATTTCGAATAGAAAAATAACTTTTTCCGGAAGAAATGGACCGACATCCAATGAATAAAGCAGGTATTTGCTCCGAATTTTTAGTAGTATAGAACGCTGTGACAGCAGCAAACGTATCGGCATGTAAGTCGGCCAAAAAAGTAAAAAAAATTACATTTTCAGGCGACGAACGATACTTGGTGTGGTATTTCGATAAAAGAAATTACAAATTCGCCGAAAAAATCATCCCACGGGAGAACTATCTACGAGGGTAAGTCAAATATTATCTACACTTTCGCCATAACAAGCTTTGAAGGTTATCGTAGTAGCGGCCACTTACGCATGCGTTGAGTTGGCGCCTCTGTGGTCATGTGTGCGGAATTTAGTCACGATCGCGTCATTTGTCTGCTAGCTACAACAGCATAAGCATGTCAGCTCTGCTATTAGTTTGCACCAACGAGGAACAAACAGTGATCCGATTTTTGTAGTCAAAGGGTGTGAAAGGTGCTGAAATTCACCGTAGACTTGTCACAATACGGGGACAGTGTTTTATCTCGTAAAAGCGTTTTTTTGTGGATCAAAATGTTTGTAACCGCACGAGCGTAACACAAAAAGAGTGAGCTGGACGGCCGTCAACCTCGACCACCGACGACAACATTCAGCAAGCTCGATGGTTACAGCAAATAAGCCAGTTACCATAGACTTTCATCTCTTTGGACCGCTCAAGGAAGCTTTGAAAGGTCATCGATTTGCCTCAGACACAGACGTTCGGGATGCGGTGCAAAAGTGGCTTCACGACCAACCGAAAACCTTCTACCAGGAAGGCATACGGAAGCTTGTGGCTTGATGGACCGAGTGCATTGCTAAAGGTGGAGACTATATCGAAAAATAATGTTGTACACCTATCTTTGTTTAATACAGTTGTAGAAAAGTGTAAGTAATTTTTGACTTACCCTCGTATTTCGAATCTTTCAAACGAGAAAGGTACGTTGACAGCGGCAATTGGATAATTTAGTTAGTTTTACGGACGTAATTTTGGTTGAGAATGTGTAACTGGAGTTGAGATTATTGAGTGTTGGTGACGATGCGTGGTACCTTTTTCTTCCGTTACGTTTCAAACAAGGACGCTTCGCATTTGGATTTTCAGAGAGGTGCGAAGTATAAATTAAGTAAGAATTGGAATTGGAGTGACGATTATGGCGCCTTCGAGTTGTTTAGTGAGGCTTTTTGTCTAACAGGATACCTTTTCACATAAAAAATGCATGCATTGGAAGCGGATGATAATTGACCTGCTACCGTATACAAAGGTTGACAATGCCATTTGCATCGGCGAAAATTTAGTTAATTTTACCTTTCTTAGAAAGTGTGTAACTGAAGGACAAGGAGGTACTATTAAATGTTAGAGGCGATACGGTAAGGATTTTGGATGAACCTTTTTATTCTACTTGGTATCTGAAGCCACAGATAGCTACGAACTCTAAGTTAAACAAAAATTGGAATTGCAGTAATGATTATAGCGTCTACGAGGTGTTTAGAGATGATTTTCGAGTGATCTATTTAATCAAAAATGTGACTTATAGAAAGATGACGTTTGACTTAGCATATTGACAAGTATGTGCGAAATTAATTAAGGCCCGGTCTTTTAATTTGTTTTTAAAGTCCTTTTTAACAAAAAACAACATTAAATTAAAAGTCAGATTAATCTGGCTTTTAAAGAAATGCGTCTTTTATATGGCATAAAACCTGTTTTTAGTTAAAAGGCATATAATAAATTGTCAAACGCATGCGCCCATAGAAAAGAGATGGACGGTATATGTGTTAAATCTGAGAGCGATAGCTGCGGAATGTGACTGTTTTGTTCTTATAATTTGTGTTGTAACCTCACTTTGTCACGTTGTCTCATATTGCCACATAACCGGAAACGATTTGGAGTTGAGGTTAGAATCTTCATTGTAAGAAGTTAAAATGCGGTTTATGGTACCCGTATGTTACAAGCCAGTTAAAGTTCCTTTTAGTAAAATTTTCACTTAAAAGATAGTTAAAAGGCGAATTTTTCAGTAACAAAGCAGATAAATCTACAAAAAATTTTAAAAGTAAGTTAAAAGACCGGGCGTCATTTTATGGAAAGTACAGCTTAAAAATTTGGAACCGAAGTGGAGATTGCGTTATCGAAACTATATGGCATGACATTGGCATTCGTCTACATCTTATTTTGCTTATTTAAACAGTTTTAGTTTAGTTTTAGCGTCAAACATAAAATAACCATCCTACTGTGAACACGTCTACTAAAAGTGATTATTGTCCTCCATTGAAAAACGTCCTGTGATTGTTTTGTTTTCGGTTTTTCTTTCCGTTCTTTGTTCAAATTTTAGTTAAGGTAATGGCCTACCTAACATTTATTTTAATTTCTTTATTTACACTATTACTGTTCAGTTTGACATTTTGCTATATGTAGATTTTGTTTTTTAGTTTTTTTCAATGTTTTTTCAATTGTTTTAGTATCAAATGTGAGAGCCGCAAGTAAAATGCTAGCAGCTTGGTAGTTTATTACTATTATTAATGGCATATTTGGTATATCATCAAACTTCCACGTCTAAACCACCCAAAACAGAAACAATTTAAACCCTATGTCGAAGTATTCAAGGTAATTTTTTTTTGTCTACACCTTGACGCGTAACAAATTGAAATTATTTGTGTAATAATAGCATTATTTATCAACTTAATTGCGGTGCCTTTAAACGCGATGATCGACGGTCGACTATTATTAACACGAACTATTTTAATTGAATAAAATACTAATTAGCCGTATGGGAACAAATTTTCCGATCATGATTTGCAGCATTTCCCTCTGTGTAACGTGCGTATAATTAATGAACCGAGCTCGCTCTCGGTAATCCATCCGCCACTTTTCCCATCGTACCCGCTCGCTAATTAAAGCCAATTGATACCCGAAACGATATAAGGCAGGGCGAGATGCGTTAATCTTCCTAGATGGACATTCTTCACCCACTCGAAAACGAAGCGTCACCGCATTTGCGATTAGAGATGCATAGAGGTTAGGACAAGTGAAAGTTTACGATTTTTAATGGAACGCAAAGATACGCAAGGGAAAACCAAGAGAAGCAGCAATTACAATCGCTTTTATTAGCTTTTAACATGTCGTGCGAAATAAAAGGAGAAATAAAATTCTTATAATTTATGTCATCGCCGCATGATGCTTGGCCATTAACTACGTAACAGATATGCCATGTGCCATCGAGAGATTTTTAAACGACTCACTTTACTATGACTAGGTTATTGTGTCTGTTAGGAAAATATAGCAATTGAAAAGATGTAGGATGCATAGTAAAATTTACAAAATACTGACAACATTTTACGGAGAAATACTTCATATTCCTTATAAAAAGATGTCAAACAACACAGAGCATCGACACACTCCTCACCATACAAAATATGAATTAATTCGGGTTGCCAAATAAGTCCAGATTTATTCGGTAACCCGGTTGAGAATGGAGGTCGAACGAGCATTCGAAACAGCTGTTTCCAATGAATTAATATTTTGAGTGGTGAGGAGTGTGGCGATACTCTTTGTTGTTTGCCATACTACACCACGGTCCTTGCTATCATTAAAAATATGTCAGTTTACGAGTGTACGTTTTTGTTTCATATCCTTTTTGGTTCCGCAGTTCAACCGCACATAAAAAATCTTGGAATACCTCCTACAATTGTAGCAAATGTCACTACAAATCTGTGATGCGTACAATTTGTAGCAATTAATGAAATAATATTGTAGGAAACAAGAGTTGCGCAAAACTTACAACGTTTGCTACAATAAATGTGCTTATTTTTCAACAATTGTGCAAGTGTATGTATCCTACTTATGGAAATGATAATATAACGAGTTGAAGCAGTTACTACATTAGATTACACAAATTGCAACAATTATTTGAATACATTCTTTCCATCCAAGGTTTCGGCAAATTTGGAGGAGCAAGATGGATTACGGAAGACCTTACTTTGAAAAAGTTGCGAACTCAGGGCACGATGCGCGACCAGTAGCTTGGCGAATTAGACATTACGCTACCTGTGCCACGAATCATGAAAATGATTTGAGAAGAATAAAGCACTCTTGATTTTCAGTTCTAGACCGAACCTTTTGTAAATCGGGATTTTTCGTTAAAATTGCATCAAATTTCTAAGCAACATCGACTACTTTAGTGTTCGTCAAGTTTTCTAGAGCGGGTTGTAAATTGTTTATGCAATTTAATGCGTCTCGTGCAGATAAGTGACTGTTTTCTAATTGCTCAATAGCTTGTGCAACTTCAGAATAGTTCATGGAAATTTCATCTATTTGTTGTTGAACGTCCGAATTGGGAAAAAGTTTCTGACTATCTCGAACTGCTGCAGAATCATTTGAATCAAGTTTCAAAATGACATTTTTCACTTGTGAAAAATATTTCTGATAGTAAGATACTGCCTGGAGCCATGTTCCCCATCGCGTTATTACAGGCTGAGGTGGTGGTAATTTCGGACACAATTGTTTGAATACACGGATGTGTTTAGGAGATTTGATGAACACTTTTTTGGTAGATGCTATTATTACTTACTACATCGGATACCTCTTTCGAATGGTTTCTGCTACGAGGTGACATGCGTGTATGAGGCATGTTATGTGAAGAAGAGTCGGAAAGCATATTTTCAACATCCTACCAACTCTCAGCATTGTTGCGGCACCGTCAGTAACGAACATTGTGACTAGGGTTCCTGTGATACAAAATTCTCTCAATGAATCTTTTATTATCTTGGCAACGGTTTCTGCATTAGTTTTCTGGATTCTTTTACTGGATAACAACAATGAAGCTGGTGGACCATTACGTTTAAAGGACGCGCTACAACATAAATGACGCTGTGTTTCTGAGCATCAGTTGTTTCATCCACACATAGACAGATTTTCTTATTTCTCAACTCGTCTTCTATACATTCCTTTACTGTACCTTGCACACGTGGCAAATTGTATCGTAATTGCATAGATGTTGGCAGCTTCCATGAGGGAACGTACTTAGCCCAAAAAAGACGAAAGTGTTCATTAGATACTAGATGTTGTGGGATGTTGCACACACTTAACGTAAAAATAAAATCATATAAAAATTGCCAGTATAGAATACTGTTTCCTAAATCCAATACATGACGTGTACTTTTACAATGTTTTCTACATTCAAAGCTATCCGACTTAGCAATCCGCTATTGCATATTGTGCAATAAATATGCGGACTTCTATATTCTAAATGCCTGAGATATTTATTCACATTCGAAGGGAACGTTACACCCTTTGGGCGTCCCATCTGCGCGTACTTATTTTGGCGTGCAGGATGCAACGTATTGTCGCTTTGAACTCTCTCGCGGTACTGTCGAAATGGACTACTGGTTGAAAATTACCCGTACCCAGGCCGCTACCGCTACGCTACTGCCATCCGGTACCACCTTTTTAACAAACTCTAGTTATAATATATCCAGGATCCACGATATACAGGGTGTTTGGAAGAGAGACGTAAAGTTTTGAACAGCCTATAGATGGGGTCATTAGGAACCATATTAACCACATTTACCTTGGTTCAAGGTCTAATGGATTTTAAGATATTTGAACTTTTAGTAAATTTTAATTTTCCGGCAAAAGTTCACCGTTAAACATTGATAACTCTTTTTTTTGTGACATCACGCTAAAAATTGTTTTTTATGGAAGTTTAATACATCTTCCTTTGAAAAGAGGCAAGTTATTTACAAATAACGCGATAGAAAATTTATAATTCTCAAGTTTGTAGTAATTTTTTGCTTTTTAAATAAAACAATTCGTGTATTAAAATTACTTTAAAACTTCCTTGCTTTATGTATATATAAATCGGTATTGCAGGATAAGGAAACAGGGACTACTACCTTTCTAACTCATTGTCATATCACGTCTCCTAGACGTTGAGTATCTTTGTAAACTAACTTTTTGACATTTGTCGAGTCTTATCTGTCTGCTATTCAGTGTGATCGCGGCGCTAGGAAGTTTTTTCTGTTATTACTGTTGTTTTTATTATTACATTACGTTGTTATTATTTGCTTCTTTTTCCCTATTTTTTATTATACTCATTACTAGAGCAACGCAACTGCGCTGAAAACCAGTGGCGGACGCATAAAAGTTTACACAAAATAAATTAAATGTGATACGTGCTCAAACACTTACCGTTTTAAGAGTCCTCCGTGAAATCACAAAGTGGATAATGTCTATTTAATATTTGTAACATTAGATATGTTTCCAAAGTTGTTTCGGCAAGGTGAGTGCGGCGTGAAGAAAAAGTGTTTTTGTATGCCGAAAACGAACGTTCTACATCTAGTGACGTTATATTTGCGTAAGTAAAATAATCTTTCAAATAACTTAACGGTTCTGTTGACACACCTTCACAAATTTGTCTTAATGTGCCAAAATCAGAGTCTTTATCTAAAACACTTTCAAACCTTTCTAAAACACAAACATTTCTTGCGTCCTCTATTGCGCATAGCTGTGCGTGAACATGTTGCACTATTTGCAAAGATTCCACTAACGACACCGAAGAATTTTGTAGTTTTTCTATCGCATCCGCTAGTCCTACGTAATTGTTCTGAATAATTTTCAAATCTGTTTTAACTTGACTATCCTGAAATTTCTAGCGGCTTACCTTGACAGCCGCAGCTTCCTTTGGGTCGAATTCTAAAATCACGTTCTTTATATTCTCAAAATATTTAAGATAATAAAATGCAGCCTCTAACCATGTTCTCCAACGAATAAGAATAGGTTGTGGTGGTTCAGAAATACCGGGGGATAGTCTATGAAATTCCCGAATACGTTTTGGGGATTTTACAAACACAGCTTTTGTATGTGCTATTAGAGCGTCTACCTCGGGATAACATTTTCTGATACTATCTGCTACGAGACTGAGAGTATGAATTTTACATGTAATATGCAAGTTAGCACAATGTTTTTTAAGAGATCGACCTACAGCAAGCATGTTTGCGGCACCGTCACTCATAAACATCAACAGTTGATTTCTTGAAAGTTCAAACTTTTCCAATGTATTTAACACCAGCATTGAAATTACTTCGGCAGTGCATTGTTGTATTCGTCTGGAAGCTAGTAAAATTGAGGGTGACGGTCGACGTGGTTCCATTGTGCGTACCATTGCATTAACCACAGAACGTTTTTTACGATCTGTTGTTTCGTCCACACATAACCATAGTTTTTTATCTTGCAACTCCGTTTTAATTCTTTTCTCGATATGCTCACGAGCAGACGGCACAACTCTCTGTAATGTTCTCTCACTTGGTAACTTAAAGTCCGAATATTCATTCCAAAACGAGACGTATGCTTTCTTCCTTAATAAATGAAATGGTAAATTACATGCAATAAACACATAAATTAAATTTAAATTTGTCATAATCTCGTGTGGAATTTTTTTTTGAAACATGCCCTGCACTATTTACGTGCCGTAGACAATCACTTTTCGACCAACACATTAAATCTATTTTACACGCTACACATTGAATTTTAGCGCCATCACACTTTAAATCAGGCATTTCTGCAATAAATTCTCTTATTGTGTCCAACTTTGGTCGTTTTCGCGACGTAGGAAACATTTTCAAAACAAACGTAGAACTACGATATAGTATACCACAGCGTAGATGCATACACAACAGATCGGCTTTCGAGTCGCAGTTATACTGACGCTTATACCGAATTGTCCCGGCCGTGTTTATTTTGTGTAAACTTTTATGCGTCAGCCACTAGTTTTCAGTGCAGTTTGCGTTGCTCTACTCATTACTGCTAGGAAAGAAAATAGTACTTAGTTCTATTAACTACACCATAAATATTAATATTTTCAAATATATCTTCAGGTGAGTGATTGTCAAGGATTTAACTGCATATACCTAAAACTAAGGATCAATACAAGAATGTTTGACATATATTTTCGATATTTTATGGCAACATTCGAAGTCGTTTAGTAATCTCTCGACAGTACATATTCAGCTATTACATTAATGTCAGATAATTTAATTTCCACTCGGATTACCACACACTACCATAAAATATCGACTTTCGTAAATAACTCGACGAATTTAATTGCTGACGTTTTAAATCTTTCCAGTCTAATTAACGCAGTTCCGAAACGGTACGTTTAGGGCTTTGTAGATTATAAGGCGTACGATGGCAGTGGTGCCACTGTTAGACGGACGCCTTCGGTGCCGTTAAATCAGGCATATATCGCATCCTAATATTCAATTATACTACAGACAACTACTCTATACGATGAGATAAATGGACGTTTGACGATCACTTCTATTTTAATGGAAATTATTCGGAATGCTAGGGATCATGTTTGTATACGGAAATGGCATATAAGTCATAAATTACGTAAGCAATAAATTGCATCCATTTTACTGCGACCAAATCCAAATAGAAGGTGGCCATAAATTTTGTATTAAAATTTACATCGAACATATGAGGCCTTTACCTTTAAGTTAATAACCATAAATTATATCAGGCTTGTGTTTTACCTCAGCAAGTCAGGTAGAATAACCTTTCAGATTTATCTGAAAACTTTAGATTATTGGTTTTGATTATATTTGATAATGGTAGGCAAACATATTCACTTAGAATGTTTGAAATCTGTCGCTAGTTAAACCACAATCAAATGATATGGATAAATAATATATGGATAAATAAATTAAATTTGATATTATCTCTGAGTAAATAGACGAGAATTGATAGAGACAATAGACGTTATTGTTTCATATGTTGAACGAAGAGGAACTTTCAAATAAGTTTTTTGTAGATTTTAAGAATGTTGAAATTGTTGATGCAGTCATACATTTGGTTGTGTTATGTACGACATCTACAGTCCCTGGCCAAATTACTTGAAACACTCAATATTTTGTAGTTTCTTCATAATAAAATATAAACTATACATGTATTATATTTTTTATTTATAAAATATATTGCAAAAATATGTAACATATGTAAATATTAAATAAGTAATTAATATTTAGTCCATAACCCATGATTTTTAATAACACCCCTAATTCTTCGGGGCATACTTTCAATGCAAGATATGATTGTCTCTTTTATATCGTCATCGTTCTCCCATGCATCCTTTATATTCTTCATTAATATTTCCTTTGTAGGGTTTTCTCTTTCATATACCTTACTTTTTAGTCGATTCCATACGTTCTCGATGGGATTGAGGTCCGGTGAATTTCCGGGCCAACGTAAAAGAAGTATGTGATTGTCTTCAAAGAATTTCTTAACCTTTTTTGCCACATGGCAAGGAGCATTATCTTGCATAAATATACGCCCTGTCGGTATGCGACGTCCTGGCTTAAAATTCGGTAATAACGTGTTTTTTAACACATTTATGTACTGCTCTTGATGCATTGTACCTTCTACAAAATACACTAATCACTCCCCAAATCATTACCTGCGGAGGGTGTTTTACAGTTCGAAGAACCGTGGACTCTGTAAGACGTTCGCCAGGTCGTCTACGAACAAATTGTGCTCGCTGCACTAACACACAAAGCGAGCACTCGTCACTAAAGAAAACCTATTAAATAATGCAAACATTAATTCAGTAAAAATCATGTTGTTAAGTTATTCACCTTTTTCCAATTCTTGTCTGTGAAATGTCGATATTCTCTTACGAAGTTGAGACGAGCAGATTTCATTTTTTCTGTTAAACGGGGTTACGGTTACAGGTCTTCGGCCCATTAGGCGATTTTCGCGCAATCGGCGCCTGACAGTTCTGCTCGAAATCTCTATTCCTCTCTCCTGTAAATTTTTTTGAATCATTTTAATTGTAGCAAATCTATTGCTTAAAGCTTGATGAACAATTTCGCGGTCAGATCTCTTCGAAGTTTTTCTTTTCTCACTGCACTTTGCCCGTCTTTGTGTCGATGTTTAAGTTTCTAGCTAAACGCGATACAGAAGAAGGAGATGCTTTCTGTAATTTTGCAATTTCTCGTTGTGAATGTTTGTTTGATTGTAGAAGAACTTGTATAGGGGCTTTTTGTTCACTTGTTAAATCTTTCCCGGGCATTTTCTACAAAAAACCCTAAATATTTCAATTTTTTTCAAATTCCAAATAATTAATTATTAAGAGAGAGATAGAATAACAATTTTACCTTTGCAATAACGATATATCAACACAAAACACTTAACGATACTCCACAACTTAGCGTCTATACGGTTATGACGAAATATTTTAAAAAATATCGATGCATTCTCTAAACTGTGAACTAGCTAAATGTAAGTTGATAACTGAAAAATTTATATATACGTACTTTACTCTTCTAAATATCATTTCTCTGGTATTTTTATTTATTGATACAATAATCTAGTTCCCCTATAAACGATCGGATTCAAAGCAAAAGAATATCACTATAATGGGATGGGAATTTCCAGGTAAAAGGGTTGATTTATAACATGTTTCAAGTAATATGGCCAGGGACTGTAATGTTATTGTTGCTAATTTGATAACCGAATGAGATTTTGAAAAGCGAATTAGTGTTTTGAAAGGTAAATAAACATTGACATGCTTTGTTTTATACAACTAAGAGCCACCTTTATATTAGGAGAACAAGGTTGACCTTGAATGTATGTTACAGATGAATCAAAATCTTATGAAAAAGCTAATGCCAAAGGTTGGGGAAAGAATCAAATTCATAAAACGAACTCAAAATCATCAAATAGTACCACATATCGGTATTTACAGCTTTCTTTACTTCTTGAAGGTTAGGCAATATATGTCGATGTATATTTTTTAAGCTTTGTCTACTGATCTTATAGAATGTAATTTCTTTGGAAGTTCCGACGTAGTTAAATGATTGACAAAATCTCCCCGGTCTAGAATTGAACCTGACATCCCCCGCTTGCTGGCTGTGTTATTTTATAAACAACTAGGTATTAAAGAGTGAACGTTTCTGACGTAAGGTCCTCGTGGTGTAGTGATTAGCACGCCCACCCGGCAAGCGGGAGATGCCAGGTACCGGGGCGATTTTTTCAATCATTTAATTCCGTCGGAAATTCCAAGGAAGTTACAGACGTTTCGGTCATGTTTGTTTTTACTACCTGATAATACTATTTTTGTATAAATTATATTTTTTTTCTGTGCTACGTGTATGCATTGTAGTTTTTCTTTCATGCTCACGCTATTTTTTTGTTAAACATATGTTACTTACCTGTAATAAAGTGCTGAAGTGCCATTATATGGTTCACCAACCATTTTATTTAATTTAAACGTAATAAATAGCCAATCAAAGAAAAACTTACCTGGTAATATTTTCACAATATTTTATTAATACTCTATGTACATTTCGCCTTGCGGCATCATGAATAAATTCAATACTAAAACTAAAACTAACAGCAAATATACATACAAGTACAGTGTCATATTAGGATAATTAGCCCTCTTAACCTTCTTAACAATCCAAGGATTTAATAAGGGAGGGTTTATTACTAAAGCGTGACAAACGGTTGCACCCGCAGAGACGCCTGTACGGGCGGGGGGCGGAGTGTATGTACGTATGTGGATGCAGAGTTCAGTAATGCGGTAGACATTGAGGAGTGTGGTAGTTCGGTTATTTGTAGGATTCTCATTGTGTGTTTTCGATAACATGGGACGTAAATCTGGTGTACCTCTTGCATCGAACGCGAAGAAATATATTTGGCGTTACAGGTTCGCACATTCGTTGCAAATTTTGCGGTATCGAGTTGCTAGGTCGCACGACATTTGAATGTAGAAGTCATATTCAAAGTAAACGTCATGTATTGAATTTATGAAAATATTCCGTACTGACAATTTTTGTATGTCCTTATTTTCATGTTGAGCACGTGCAACATCCCACAACACCTAGTAGATAATGCAAATTTTCGTCTTTTTTGGGATAAATATGTTCCATCATGGAAGACAATTGCGGTACAATTTACCACATGTACAAAGTACAGTAAAAAACTGTATAAAAGACGAGTTGAGAAATCAAAAAATCTGGCTCACTGTGGACGAAACTACTGATGCTCAGAAACACAACGTGATTCATATTGTGGCGCGTCCTTTAAAACGTAATGGTCCAGCAGCTTCCTTGTTGTTAGCCAGTAAAAGGATTGAAAGAACTGATGCCGAAACCGTTGTAAACATAATAAAAAATATGTTAAGAGAATTTTGTATCGTAGGAGCCCAAATCACCATGTTAGTTTCTAACGGAGCCGCAACAATGCTGAAAGCTGGTAGGATGTTAAAAGTATGCTTTCCGACTCTTCTTCACATAACATGCCTCATACACGCATGTCATCTCGTAGCAGAAACAATTCGAAGCAAGTATCCTAGGGTGAATGATTTAATATCATCTACCAAAAAAGTGTTTGTGAAATCTCCCAAACATATCCGCGTATTCAAGCAATTGTATCCGCAAACTTCGCTACTACCTCAGCCTGTATTGACGCGATAAGGAACATGGATCGAGGCAGTATCTTACCATCGCAAATATTATTCCCAAGTGAAAGATGTCACTTTCAAACTTAATTCTTCTAATTCTCAAGCGGTTCGCGAGAATCAGCAACTTTTTTCCGATTGGGACGTTCAAAAAGAAATAGATGACATTTCCATAAACTATTCTGTAGTGACACAAACTATTTCGCAGTTAGAAAATGCTCACTTATCTATACAAGACTCGTTAAATAACATCAACAATTTAGCAGCCGCTCTAGAAAGCTTGACGAATCCTATAGAACTAGATGTCCCGCAAAAATTTCGTGCAGTTTTAAATAAAAATCCGGATTTAGAAAAGGTTAGATCCATATCTGGAATTCAAGACTGCACGGAAGAGATACAGGAGTATTTGAATTTCGCAAATCTTACTTCATTAGATGCTGAACGATCATTTGCATAGTATACGAGAACGTTTTCAGACCGTCGTCGAGGGCTGACCGAATCGACAATGGGAGCATTGCTTATATTGCAGTACTACGCGGCGTACCATAGAAGTCGCACATTACCGCAGTGGCCATCGATACGTCAATAAAAGGTAACAATCTATTATTTTTTTCCACTAGTTTCTCGAACATTATAAATAGTACACGCACACCGATCAACCGATAATAACCGAACGTCCACTCGATTCCTTGTATGTACATAGTAAACACAGCTCCTTTCACGGCGCCCCTGCCTGGCCATTAAGAATATTTCTGAGATTCAGTAATTAACCTTCTTCTATAAAATAGCTTTCTAGAACGTTCATTTTATGGCTTTTATTTATTTTATATGAAACATTTAAATTTTCAAATGTATGTGCATGCCCAGTCTCTGGTATTTGTGTTGCCGAACGTGACTTGTCTTCCTTTAATCTAACAGAACACACATTCATCAAACTTCACTTTAAAATTGCAACTAGTTTGCTTTATAAAAAAAATTTCCCAATCATTACAATTAGTTTTATAAAGTACAATATTTACTGAAGTTGGTGTCCGACGTTTTATTATTAACTAAATAATTTTTCAGTGTTATTCTTACAGGGGGCTACTTTATAATCAGATTTCTTTAAAAAAACGGTACTGACCCCTACCTGTGTATGGGATTTTATCCATTGTTTTGACATTGGTTTCCGATTACAGGAAAATGCTAATTTTATTGCAGGAAATTCTTACATCTTCGTTAGTAACGTATCTATTAACAGGGAATTATAGTCATTATTGTGCGCGATTGTTTTAATTGTATTGAGTCCTTTATTGAAATTATCAGCTGTTATATGGATTTTCAGTAGCCTGAATACCATAGAATTAAAAGCAGCGTGTTTTATGTTATTGGGATGATTGGATGTGTTCGGTATTAATGTATCACAAACAGTTGATTTCCTGTAGATGCTTGTACGCGTCACACGTATAAGGTCGCGATACGTCATAAGCAAGAAGTAATACGTCATGCAAAATTTAGGTATATAAACCTCTCAGATTTCCATTTCGGAGATCTTCGTGGCAAGTCGGCGCTTTAAGTTGGCTAGAAGCTGAGTAATAGAAGCTCTCCGCTGCGTGGCAAGTTGGCGCTTTAAAGCTGGCCAAAATTGAGCAGAGTCCCCCGCAGGTAGTCGGCATAAAAGCAGGCAACTGTTGAATATTTCTTACCGTTTCCGTTCTAACAGCCTTCAACTGTTTTAGTAGGGGCCATCGCAAACAACACCGCCGTTAAAAAACGTTCAAGTGCGTATTTTGACTTGTACCGTTTCTTCCGTATCTCAAAACATATCGTTACGCCGCTGGCAAATACTTTGAGGATTTATCTTTTCTTTTTGTGAATACCGTATATTTGTCACTGTGACACTGTTTATTTAATTTTTTTTTTTTTACGATTTTTGTCACTTGTTTATTTCATCGTTAATTGAAATAATTCTTTTATTTTAAAATTTGTAAATAAAATTGTTTTCTTTTACTTACCCTTTTTATTCCGAGAACTCTGGACACAATATCTAGCCCCGGTAGATTGTTGATGGACGCCGTGCTCGACACCGTCATAAATCCACTTTTAAATCACCAAGTCCCCAATCAACATAATCAATTAACACCCACGTAGTGAATGGTTATTTAGATATGCTAGATATTTTAACAGTTCTCAAAATTATTCCCCGACATCTATGAGAAGGATGCCCCACAATCTTCATCTATATTGCTAAGGTCGCTAATATAGATGTTAACATTTGGTAAAAGAGGAATACTTTACAAATTGAAAGGAAATTATTGAAAAGCGGTTTATGTTCATCTTTCACACAAGTATAAAGTGAGATTCATCAAGAGAATAATAAGTAGAACTGTTTCTTCGCATTCTGCGAACGTTAGAGTTTTCAAAAAAAGTCCAATTGGACTTGAATGAAACATTGTGTTTAAGTTAACAAAATTCGTTTTTGGTGGAACCAAACTAAATCAACAAAATTACTTGTTTAAGACAACATATTATTTGTTTGCCTGTATTCAATGGTGGAAAATTTGTAGTGGAATCCCTCCTAGATCATTATTTAATTCAAAATGATCCTGAAGTCAATGAGACTGTCATCTGAGCTTAATATTTCGATGTATTTTCTCGTGCGTTCCCAGGCACGATTTACGTAGGTATAAGATTTCAAATTAAATTACGAGCCATGATTCTCGACGTCAATTTGAATATAAACATCGACCATTATTACATTGTCTTATGCGCCAGCTTTCTCTATTTAGTTACCTGGTGTTAATAACGCAATATCGTTTTCAATAACATTCCTATTATTACGACGTTTCAATGTTAGTAAACCTGCTCTTAAGCATACGCACAGATGGGCAGTTACCTCCCATCAAAAACTCTTAATGCGATTCATGTAAATATATACGAAGAATATAGTAGATTCCGGAAATTTATTGCATGTATAGCGTAATGCCCACACTAGATTGTAGTTGACGGGTTAATATATTTACGTGTTTTGTTGTTGTTGTTGTTGCGGTAAAGGCATCGCTTTGGATACCTATTTATGAATGGCATGCCTTAGCTATTCTATTCCTTCGTATAATGCGGATTCCCATGTAAATGTCAAATAAAATGTAAAACTTGTAAGCTCTACGTAACATGCAGTGCTTTCGCGAGCGAAAGCATTATCATAGGAATCGTTTGTTTCGCGTACAGTGTATGGGATTTATTTTGACTAAAAGGTTGTGCGGATAACTGTACAATAAAAGAAGAAAGTATCCGTTCAATAACAAACAGCGAACATATTATAAAGGAATATCTAATTTATTTTAATACATTACACAGCGTTTTCTTTTAGTGCGTGAGCAACTCAGGGAAAAGATATTCCGCAGTCGCAAAATTCGCCGATAACAATTCTAGAGTTATAAACGGAACAATCGTCTAATTGAAAATGTAAATTTCTTCTTTTTGCAATAGCGTCCGAAAAATCTTTCCTTAAATATTGTAAAAAAATTTCTGCAATGATGTTCCCGTTAGCATTTGTTACACTCGAAAAATTTTGAATAATTACAAAATAAAGTTTACAAGATTGTTTAAATAACTTTTAGTCTAGGAATGTACATCCTTACGCAGTCATAACAATATCTATCATCTACCGAACCACAGAGAAATATTAACTATGTGCTGGTAGATGATAATTTATCAGGTATTAGCACATTGCGTCCAGTACATGATAATCAAATTTTTTAGATTATAACTAGAGTATCCTAAACTTGCGGACTCGCATAGGCGTCGGTATTACGGGTTAATATAAGAATACGAAAAGTTCATAAATAAACTAAACCGGTAGAGAAGCAGGCATGTGGTGTCGACCTTGAATATAAATCATGTTAAACCGCGCTGAGAGAGATTTCGTTTTAGTACCGGTTGAGCTGTTGCAGAGATTAGTCGAACGGTCAAGGTTATGTACTTACGTGTCGCTTTTGAAAATATAGCTGGTGTTTTTTGTGTGTTGTAGTATTATACCAAGTACATAATTAGTGTATTGTTTCATATAGAACTAATATTTACATACCTAAGAAAACAATGCCTCGTAATAGATTTGCTACTAATGTACATAAGTATGTGTCACTTTTTCCCCATTTAAAATATGACGGTAGTGCAGTTTTTTGCTTAATATGCAATGTTCGTTTGGCTGCATTTGACAGAACTGATTGCCAGATGCATGTCAATGGTGTTAAGCGTATGAGAAATGCAAAAACTGAAATACCTTATACACTATTCCTCATACATTTATTAATTATGTTTACCTCTTGTAATCGTCCGTTGTCGTTGGTGAGAAAAGCAGCTTTTAAAACGTTTTGGCGACAATACGTTCCAAAGTACCCATTACCCTCACAAACACAATTACAGAATCATTTGCCGCGAATGAAAGAGGTGCTAGAAAATGTGTGTAAACGTGATTTGTGTTCCAAAAAAATATGGATTACCGTGGATGAGACGACCGATATAAAAAAAAATAGTATTGTGAATGTAATAGCTCGCGTTTTATCTAGCGAGAACACAGCATCTCGATATTTGTTCGCTTGCAAACGTGTTCAACAATGTACCGCGGAAAATATTCAAAAAGTGATAATGAACGCTTTGAAAAAATTTAAAATTGCCCAAGATCAAGTTGTGATGATTGTGACAGATAGTGCAGCAACGATGTTAAGTGTTGGGCGATCCTTAAAACATATATTTCCTAACTTAATACATATAACCTGCGTGCTGCATGCTTTGCATTTAGTTGGTGAAGTTGTTCGACAACATTACGGAAACGTTGATCGGATGATTGAAAGTACTAAAGCAGTGTTTCGTAAATCTCCTAAACGTTTAAAAGAATTTCGTAAATTTTGTCCAGGTACTCCAGAACCTCCTGAACCAATTTTAACGCGATGGGGTACATGGCTAACAGTAGCTTCTTACTATTTGATCCATTTTCAACAAATTCAATCAGTTATAATGCGATTTAATCGAAATGAATCCAAAGCAATTAGAGAAAGTCAAAGAGAATTTCAAATTCCTTAACCTTTAGAAGATTTAACAACAATATGTACCAATTTTACAGTATTACTAGATGCCATCAGAAAACCACAATGTACTGAATTGTCATTGCAGGAATCATTAGACATAGTGGAGAGTGTAAAAAATAAATTACACACATTAAATGATACGCCAGGATTATGCGCTAGTCAAAAGTTGGCAGATGTTTTAAGGAAAAATCCCGATTTTAATACTTTAGAGGCCGTTTATAATAAGTGTAAGAATAGTGAACTTTTAAGTGATTTTGAAAAACAGTTTCTACATGCAAATGTAACTTCCTTAGATGTGGAAAGATCGTTTTCTATGTATAAGAATATTTTTTCTTGTCGACGCACAAGGTTTAAGGAAGTAACTGTGGAAACATATGCAATGATGCAAGTTTACAGTAGTTCACATCCTGATGCCTCTAATTTGTTGGATAATTAGCAAGTACGTTTATTTATAAATTTTTCGTATTCTTATATTAACCCGTAATACCGACGCCTATGCGAGTCCGCAAGTTTTGGTTACTCTAATTATAACTTTAATAAAAATGTTATTTTTTATAGAAAACACAAAAAATGTACCCTTTACTATTGTAAAATTACTAAAATTCGTAGGAATTCAAGAAAGCTGTACATTAACACCTTTTAGTAAAGGCCGTAGTCACTTAAACGTTCACTTAAGCTATACTACAAAAAAACCATCTACACCAGAGCGAACACAATTAAATGAAGGGAGGTAAGTTACAGAGCTGCAAGTAAGTTGGATTTTCTTCGTATTAGTTTCAATAAGAATTGGAGATGTCTCTTTAATAGTAAATATTTGAATATAAAGCACCCGATTCTTAATAAATCGATTTTTATTGCTAAGTTATCTTCTACTGGTGGCTTATTTACTGGTACATTTGCCTTAAATATATTATTAAATATCTATCTTCACAAAATATTTAGTTCAAAACGCCGCACCCTGTATAGTAGTCTACTTTAGTACAGGATTTCATATCCCAGTAATGCACGTACAGAGTAACTAATAACGCATCCGTCTCATAAAGCTAGTTACTTTACCACAAAGTAACATCATAGTGTACATGCACTGGCATTCTATACATGCATGCACATACGTCTCGTGGAGAAAATTAATAAAAGAGACAGAGTTCAAATACCTATCGCACAGATGCAGTCTACAAACTCAATAATATGAGCCGAGGATGTCTACATAGTCTACATATAACTTCGCTCACAACTCCTAAGCTTATTTGGTATGAATGCATAGATTCCCGATATCCTACAACGTAAAGCTTGCACGCGATACGTAAACAGCAAATATACGAAGGCAGCGTGATTAATAAGTCGACTATTATTATGAATCATGCTTCAGTGTATCGGTTTCTCTAGCCGGTTAGTTTATAACCATTTAATACCGATCTAATGTAGGCGTTAATATGCGCAAACCTTGAACCAAACACTGTTTTGAGAGCGTATTTGTATGCAGAAGACGTCTAAAATAGATCATTAACAACAACATTACCCGTCAAGTTCGTTGAAATCATTGTCTAGTAGTGAATGAGATCGCGGACAACAGCTAGATTTACTCAAAGAGTATTTCTTGTCTAATGAAGATAGTACTGAATTTGGAATCGCGTGAAAAGGAAGTGTGAGTGAATTGAATAATATTTGTGCTTTTTGCTTGTTAATCTTAGAAGCTCTCTGTTTACGAAATGTATTGACATGTTTTACCTCAGGGATTTCATTAAAAATATTTGAATTTTGCAGATTAATTAAATTTTCTTTCGTGGGATTCAGAAGTACTCTTTGATACTCCTTCGGCAATTTTTAATCAATTTTCAGATCAATAAATGGAAATTAACGAATGTTAAAATTGAAAAAATGAAATCTACCTTGATTTATCGAAAATGTCATCTAAACTCTATGTTCCTTATGACATTTTAAATATTTGGTCTTGATACAGCTTCAAATATGATCTTATTTCTTGACACGTGGTTCTAAACTGTCGGGATGACTACCAAGGTTTCAAAAAATGTAACTCTTTTAAGTTTTCACCAATATTTCGCTTTTATTTAAAGCTTCATCAGGGTCAATAAATGAGTTGAGTAGATAGACCGAACTTGCGAACTAAAATTTTGCAATGGCATCAAAGATTTGTAAATTTTCCTTTATCTTCTGTATAGTTATACATATATTTATACATACGAGCCCCGTCCAGCTCCAGTTGGCCCACCCGATAAAATTTCAGTTATTGTAGAGTAACCAAAACTTGCGAACTCGCATAGGCGTCGGTATTACGGGTTAATATAAGAATACGAAAAATTCATAAATAAACGTACTTGCTAATTATTCAACAAATTAGAGGCATCAGGATGTGAAGTACTGTAAACTTGCATCATTGCATATGTTTTCACAGTTACTTCTTTAAACCTTGTGCGTCGACAAGAAAAAATATTCTTATACATAGAAAACGATCTCTCCACATCTAAGGAAGTTACATTTGCATGTAGAAACTGTTTTTCAAAATCACTTAAAAGTTCACTATTCTTACACTTATTATAAACGGCCTTTAAAGTATTAAAATCGGGATTTTTCCTTAAAACATCTGCCAACTTTTGATTAGCGCATAATCCTGGCGTATCATTTAATGTGTGTAATTTATTTTATACACTCTCCACTATGTCTAATGATTCCTGCAATGACAATTCAGTACATTGTAGTTTTCTGATGGCATCTAGTAATACTGTATAATTGGTACATATTGTTGTTAAATCTTCTAAAGGTTAAGGAATTTGAAATTCTCTTTGACTTTCTCTAATTGCTTTGGATTCATTTCGATTAAATCGCATTATAACTGATTGAATTTGTTGAAAATGGATCAAATAATAAGAAGCTACTGTTAACCAAGTACCCCATCGCGTTAAAATTGGTTCAGGAGGTTCTGGAATACCTGGACAAAATTTACGAAATTCTTTTAAACGTTTAGGAGATTTACGAAACATTGCTTTAGTACTTCCAATCATCCGATCAACGTTTCCGTAATGTTGTCGAACAACTTCACCAACTAAATGCAAAGCATGCAGCACGCAGGTTATATGTATTAAGTTAGGAAATATATGTTTTAAGGATTGCCCAACACTTAACATCGTTGCTGCACTATCTGTCACAATCATCACAACTTGATCTTGGGCAATTTTACATTTTTTCAAAGCGTTCATTATCACTTTTTGAATATTTTTCGCGGTACATTGTTGAACACGTTTGCAAGCTAACAAATATCGAGATGCTGTGTTCTCGCTAGATAAAACGCGAGCTATTACATTCACAATACTGTTTTTTTTTTATATCGGTCGTCTCAACCACGGTAATCCATATTTTTTTGGAACACAAATCACGTTTACACACATTTTCTAGCATCTCTTTCATTCGCGGCAAATGATTCTGTAATTGTGTTTGTGAGGGTAATGGGTACTTTGGAACGTATTGTCGCCAAAACGTTTTAAAAGCTGCTTTTCTCACCAACGACAACGGAGGATTACAAGAGGTAAACATAATTAATAAATGTATGAGGAATAGTGTATAAGGTATTTCAGTTTTTGCATTTCTCATACGCTTAATACCATTGACATGCCTCTAGCAATCAGTTCTGTCAAATGCAGCCAAACGAACATTGCATATTAAGCAAAAAACTGCACTACCGTCATATTTTAAATGGGGAAAAAGTGACACATACTTATGTACATTAGTAGCAAATCTATTACGAGGCATTGTTTTCTTAGGTATGTAAATATTAGTTCTATATGAAACGATACACTAATTATGTACTTGGTATAATACTACAACACACAAAAAACACCAGCTATATTTTCAAAAGCGACACGTAAGTACATAACCTTGACCGTTCGACTAATCTCTGCAACAGCTCAACCGGTACTAAAACAAAATCTCTCTCAACGCGGTTTAACATGATTTATATTCAAGGTCGACACCACATGCCTGCTTCTCTACCGGTTTAGTTTATTTATGAACTTTTCGTATTCTTATATTAACCCGTAATACCGACGCCTATGCGAGTCCGCAAGTTTAGGTTACTCTAGTTATTAGTATGTACTGAAGATCATTTAAACTAATAGAGGTATAATTCTCAATTTTTATTTTGCAAATAACAGTTTGAAAATATATTGCACAATAATAACGGAACTGTTTACAACAATTGGAACTGATTAGGACTGAAAAAAGAAAAACTCAAATTTGTGATTTTCAGCTCGAAGATATGGCTTATTCTACCACTCAGTAACATCACCTTTATTTTTAATAACTGCTTCCATTCTCCTCTATGCCACAGCGTCTCGATGAGCGAAAGGTCCGGACTACTAGAAACCCATTTTAGAACCGGTATTTCATGAAAGCCATTTCATGAATCTTTTAGAAGTATGACGTGCAACACCGTCTTGCTGAAAAATGAAGTCATTTCCAGAAATCCTGCTCTCTTCCAAAATAGGCAACAAAGACTCCGCCAGGATGTCTAAATATTTGTCTGAGTTAACAATGCCGTTGATAAAGTGTAATTCTCCAACTCCTCTAGCCGACATTGAACCCCAGCCCATTACCAAAGATGAAAATTTAACTTTGCGCTTAAGACAGTCAGGATGATAAGTTTCATGCTTCTGGCGAATAACTCTGGTCCGGCTATCACCGACACAAACTTCAAATCGCGACTCGTCACTCCAATATACACTATTCCACCTCTCCATATCATCCAATTTCGATGATCTCTAGCCCATTTTAACTTGATTCGCTTCTGCTTTAGGATCAATAACGGTTTTTCTTTTGCCTTTGCGAAGGGAAAAACAAATTATCTTTTGCCCCTTAGGATTGAACTCATGAAACTTACCTTGTAAGTACCAAAGCCAAGTTTTCTTGCTTCTGAATGCTTTTGGGCAGCTGAACCGTTTGATTTGTACAATTTTACAATATTTCGAACACTGTATTTGGATATGCTGAGCAATATTCCGATTTCGCCGTTTGATTTTCCGAATTTGTGTAAATTAATGATAATTGATCGAATTTTTTCATCAATTACCTTTCTTCTATCCATTATTGACAACAATTGCACTACCAATTAACTGTTCTACAATCGAAACATTTGTCACCGTCATTTCCATAACAAAAAGCGTTGTTTTCATTAATACTCATCTTTAGCAGTACTTGGGTAATGGAATGCAAGAAAACTATTTTTTTTTAATATCTTCGATTTTTTATGAGACAACATGCTTCATTGAACCCAGATCTCTCCTAAAGTCCTCTAAATAGCATATTTTGTCTTAGATATTACAATAGATAGCAGCTGGTTTTGCTCCATGAGCGATAAATGCCAACAACACTACAAATTTTGTGTGTGGGCCAATTGAAGCTGGAAGGGGCTCGTATATTGCAGGTATTGTCTTGTAATTGGAAAACCGTTGGGCAATAAAACCTGTTGTTAATTTCTCTACTGGTTTTTAAATTACAACTTTTAATATTTATAATTGTAGAAAATACGTTTAAATCTATTTTTGCTGGTAAAACTTAATTCATCTACAGCTAATAACTAATTTTAGAATTATAAATGCGGTTGCGCTCACAGAACGTCACGTATATATTGATGAATTGTATAAACCCAATTGCTTACAAAATATCTAACTGTATATTTTCATTGCCAAAGTCTAAATTTTCTCCCGGTACGTATATCATTATGGGCAATTAACTTCACTGACCGCAACTGTCGACACTCGCAACCGTTACCCATTCCGAACATGTGTGATTTTGAAGGAAATTAAGATAATATGCAGTTCGAAGAAGCAGATCAGGAAATGAAATAATTGGTATTTATAGAATGCGGTGGATTCTCTTCGATGACTTTCGATGATCTTTGCCATGTTTAAAAAAATTGTACCAACGGGTGTTAGGTTGTACATTATATTGCGGTTTTTGGCAGATGTTTTAATATGATATTTCAAGTGCATATGTAATAATTTTGTCCACAGTAACAATCATTGCTACGATATATAGACTGTTCTATCGAAATGTACTACTACCTGATTCTGATATTTTTGAAGTAGATATAGTTGTATTCTTTAGATAAAATATTTTCATAACTTCCACATTTGCGGGTCACCGGAAATAGACCTCTACTTCGCCATTTTAAATAGAACTATATATTTTTCATTTTATTTCCTTATTGCGCATGCAATTTTAGGCTAATTTTCATTAAATATCCCTATATCCATCAGCCATCGTTTTGGAGCAGAGTAAATAAGTTTGGTTGTTACATAGCTGTAACCCTCATTGCTGTGAAGTTCTGTTAGGCATACAAAATGGAAAATATGATTGACAAATGTAGATATTTTAAATCCTTCTTTATACATTGTGAATGTCAAAGAGTTATCAGCAAAATTCGTCATATGTTTCATACCAGATATCCTCATATCGCATACGCGTGCGCTTCCTTGAGTAAATACAATGCAAAAAAAAGTAGTACACAAGTAGAAGCACCACTATTATCACTGACTGGACAAGAGTCGTAAATTGTTGACAGCATTAGATATGTTTCCACAGCTGTCACGTTGAACAATGTTCGCCGTGGTAAAAAAAAATGCGTATATAGTTTGCAAAAGTTCCTTTGACATCTACGGATGCAATACTTACATATTACGTGTAAAGTGCTTTTCATTTTGTGGCAGAAACTATTCGACAAAATCCACCCGAGGTAGATGCATTAATAGCAAGCACAAAAAAAAGTGTTAAACAAATCTTCAAAACGTCTTCGGTCATTTCGCGCACAGTGTCCTGGTATTCGCAAACCATCACAGCCGATTCTAACACGTTGGGTAACATGGTAGCAGGCAGATCTTAAGATCCTGAATATTTCAAACAAGTAAAAGCTATTATTCTACAATTCAATCCTGCCAAAGCTGCAGCTATTAAACTATTCGTAACAACTATGAAGGATTACGTGGCACAATAGAAAAATTACAAAATAGAGCGTTGTCGTGAGTGGAGTCGCTGCAAATACTGACGAAGTATGTACATTGCTATGCACTATGCATGACGCAAAATATAATCGCGTTTTAGAAAAGTTCGAGAGTGTGTTAAAAGAAAGATTCCGATTTTATTACGTTCAAAGAGTATAAATTCTTGCAACCGCGTTCGGCTTACCGAACGTACTGTCGTGGCACCATCGCTCATAAACATCAACACTTGACGTGGTGAGACTTGAAAGTTCTCTAACGTACTAGGTATCACCCCCGCAATTGCTGCACCAGTACACTTTTTCAACCTTTTGCCAGCTGTTAACAATGGAAATATCGATTTATGAGGGTCAAATACATGTACTATAACATTTAGAATAGAATTTCTTTTACAATCTGCTGTCTCGTTGACACATAACCAAAGCAACTGATTTTTTTATGTAGATTTGATTTTCTTTTCCACGTTCGCGTGCAAATAAAACATGCTTACGTGCCGTTTTCGTAGTTGGCAATTTCAACTCAGGGTTGTACTTATACCCAAAGTTCCGAAACGGTTCTTTTTTGAGTAAGCGAAATGACAAATTACAGGTTATCATCATGACAAGTAAATCGAAAATTAATAAAAAAAAAATTCGTCGATATTTACAAGTTTGTTACAGTCCGCCTTTTCCCAGCACATCAAATGTTTCTCGCACACTTTACAAGCTATTTTAGCACCGTCGTAGAATATATCCGGAAAGTCACAGATAAACTTATTTACTGTGCCAGCAAAGGGTCGTTTTTTAGCCTTGCTCGCATTACACATTTCCGAAACTGAACGAAAAATAAACATGCGGACGCTGACAAAGCGAGAAATGATTTTTGCACACAGCCCGCTACTCCGGTGAAACGCCTATGCATCGCAGAGATGATTACTTCGCTCTAATAATCACCCAGATACTTCTGGGTTAGCAGTTTCTCGAGAGCTTAGAGTGTCACAGTCCGATGTACCAGGTGTGTAAATATGAAACCGGAATTTTTTGAAAGAAAATACACGTTCATTGAATGAAAATTGTACAAAATATTTATTGAAAGTATTGCCCATCGCTAGCTACACATTTTCCCCATCTCTCTGGCAGTTTGTGGATGCCACGCCAAAAAAACTGTTGCTCTTTTGATGCAAATCAGTCATCGACCCATTTTCGTACGTTTTCGTAAGGAGTGAAACGCTGCTTAGCAAGTGCGTGTCCCATTGATGCAAATAAGTAGTAATCGGACGGAGCCAAGTCTGGTGAGTAAGCCCCATGCGGAAGTACTTCCCAAGTAAACGCCTCAATCGTTTCTTTGACGGGTTTTGCTGTGTGTGATGGTGCGTTATCATGAAGCAAAATCACTTTGTGTTGCCTCTCTTGATATTCTGGTCGTTTTTCACGCAATGCTTTGTTCAAATCGAGCATTTGTTGTCGATAGCGTTCAGTGTTAACGGTTTCGCCAGGTTTTAGCAGCTCATAATAGATCACACCGTTCTGATCCCACCAAACATAGAGCATTGTCTTCCGTCCATAGCGATTTGGCCTTACAGTCGATGTCGCTGGTTCGCCTGGAGCTACTCATGATCTTTAACCCTTAGGATTCTCAAAATATATCCACTTCTCATCGCCAGTCACAATTCGATGGAGAAATTACTTTCTTTTGTACCTGGCAAGCGGGATTTCATAAGTGTTTTTTCGGTTTTCCTGCTGTCTTTTATTCAGTTTATGTGGAACCCATTTTCCCATCTTCTGAATCTTTCCCATGGCTTTCAAACGTATGGAGATGGTTTCTCGTGTCACATTTAATTGCTCTGCGAGTTATTTTTGCGTTTGAGCATCATCCTCATCCAACAATTCTTGTAATTCCTTGTCTTCAGATTTTTGAGGCGGTCTTCCACGTTCTTCGTTGCTTACGTCAAAATCGCCACGTCGGAATTTTTTAAACCACTCAAAGCACTCTAATTTTCCAAGTGCATGCTCACCGTACGCTTCGACAAGCATTCTATGCGATTCTGCAGCAGTTTTCTTCAAACGATAACAGAAAATCAATGCTGTCCGCAAATCGTAGTTTCCGGGCACAAAATTCGACATGTTCAACGCTATTAAAAACAATGCTGTATTGTTGTGAGTTGAAACTCGTTCGCAGATGTCAAAACAACGCCTAGGCGCTCCTGATGGGTTTAACGGGAACTACATGTGACAGCTAGGGACATCTATGAACAAATTCCGGTTTCATATTTACACACCTGGTAACTGTGCAAACTTTGCATCAGGACGATAAAATGCAACGTATTTCATTTCCAAAGCTTGTATCTTTTTCTTCTGTTTATTTGTCATGACCCAGTGTGTACAGCAACAATGTGACTGTATGTACATAAGTATTTTTATTTTTCTTTAATTTTGATTTTTCATTATAATTTATTCTGAGAACATTCCTAGAATATGAAGCCAAATAATTACGAAAAGTTCATCAATTTCTAATAGGATCGTTCGGCGCAATGTTACATAACCGGAATTAATATTATATACAAAGCATAACAGTAATAATTAGAATGAAGGATGAATAAACAAAGCTACTCTTACAAAACTAGCTTCTGAAAATTTAAAATAATAGATTCACACAAAACATGAAGTAACAAATAAAGTAAAACAACAGCAAACAAAATAATTATGAAAATACTTTTACAAATCAAATGCAACGGTAAACAAATTTAATTAAATTTATAGTAACAAACTGTAGTATATTACACATTCCCTTACATCTTTAGTACTGACCTAATTGTTGTACCATTCACATAATTGGATTCTAGTATGTAAATACAGAAACATATCTACACTAACACATCTCTATATCTTAGTTTTGTACATTAGCTAGATTTTCTGATTATATTATCGATTCCGTAATGAATATAGGCCCCTAAATAGAAGTCTCTCGACATATTAAAATGTTTTATAGTCGCCTATTAACTTGAATTGCATTCGGTAGGGACCGGAAATTCCATCAAATTTTAAATTTTTTGTAATTCTACTGAAACGTTGTTTTATTGAAAAATTTCTGTTTCGGTATTAAATTTAGTGGATAATTCCTCGTTTATGCTCTCCACGAAATGTTATAGAAAATACCAGACTAAATGGAGATACGTATCAGATGTATATAAAATGACAACAGGAAGTGGGTACTCCCCGTAACTTTTTTATTATTTTAGATGAACATTTTAACTTTGAAGGGCTTGTATTGAACCACGTTGCGATTTTTCGGGATAATTTTGAATCTCGGGTTACTTCCGATTTAACAGGAGATGTCCTAACTTTTGACTTTTAAATGAAACAGCTTATATTTTTCCAAATTTTTCGTATCAAAGGATTATTTCCCGCACGATGAGGCACTTTCTAGATTTTTTTTAAGTAAATATTTTTTATGTAAATTTTAAAAACAAAACTGAGCGGCTGTTACTTTCACGAATTGCTTTTGTTTTGCATTGATCTTTTTTTGGAAGGCTGAGAAATAATCCAAATCTGAAGTTATTTTCCCTCAAAGTTTCAAAACACTAATTTTAGAAGTTTTGTGGCTTCTTAATAGACAATATCTAAGTCGTTGTTTGCAAGATATCTTAAAAGGCGGTGAGGTATGAAGTGTTTTTTTTCTGTATCGGAAAACTATAACTTTTCTAACGATAACCACAACAACCCTACAGTTATTACCTATATATATACAAAAGAGAGATAATTTTATTCTATGGGAAAAAATAACGATGCTTACAAATATGAAATAATTAAAGCGATGCACTGGAAACTAAAATAATGCTATTTAATTCCCGTATATGCAAATAAATTATAAGGACGATACCACAGATTTGGCAAATTTTTATTCAATTTGAAACCAAATTGGAACCTATCTGCGCAACGTATGTTTGATATGCGTATAAATTACCTAGTCGTTAATTTTTAATTTGAATTTAGAGAGATGTAGTCTTTTCTTTTTTTTCGTTCTCGCAACTGAATACTAAACTAAGTATATGTCATCTTAGCATTTTCAATATTACTTAGAAATTAATGAAACAAAGCGTAACAAAGACACTATATCGGTCTATTATACCAGATACTTGTTAATCCCGACTGGGGAAGCATATGGTTTAGGATATGGCGTGTGAACCCTTGATATAATTAATAGTAATTCCACTATAGTCGTTTTCTTTCGACAAAAACAGTAAGTAGATCATTCGGTAGTTAATATAGAATACTGCCCTATTATTTTTGGGTAGACTCAAAGTTTCCACTGCCAATTTGTATATTAATTTTCTTAATAAACGGCTTCGTGATAAGAAGATATATCTATTAGCAGATATATTTTCAAACGGCTTAGTAGTAAGAAATTATACCTATTAGTACATTTCTATTTTTAATAAACGGCTTAATGGTAAACATTAAAGTAGCAGTACATTTCGGACCACACAGAATCTTTGATTAATTCGATAAAAGATATTTACAACTATCTACTTTTACCGCCTACCTACCCTAAAACTAAAGTATGCGAAATACTTAGAAATAAAGAAGGAAGTGCTGGCCTGTAACACAAAACAAACATGTGTGTGTCCGTTTTACCCTAATAGATCAATCAACATAAAGTAGCCAAAATAAAATTATATTAACATTGAAAATACTTGTACTGCTACTTCAGCAATAAATTTAAATATATTTAAGATAATTTCCTAAATATAAATTATGGTGAAACTGTTTTTTCTGTGTCCGTAGAAAATTAATTATTAAACGAAATATCTAATGATTTACATTTAAAGCAAATGCCAGACGTTTTATCTTAGACTGGTATGTCTCCCCTCCCCAACATAAATTACACGCTTTGCCACGGCTAGCAGGGATTAATGAGTTTATTAAGTGTTATATCTTTTGGATCTAAGTGTATATGTACACATATTGTAAGTGTATCTTTCTGTTTAAAGTTTCTTTTGTATTGTAAATAGCATGTATGTGAGGGTAGTCGAGAAATATACGTTAAAACTGCAACACCTAGGTATTTTTACTTCATTTCTCGAAACTAGTTCATATTTAATATTAGGGCTAATTGCTAACTACTTCAGACGTGCAAAATAAATACATATTTTTTTTTAAGTTGTTATCTACATGTGTATATCTATATTATTAGCATTCAAGTTCTCATAAATTTTGCTGTAATATGTATCTGTTCAACCACAATTTTGTATCACGACAGCGGATCAACAGCGAATCGGGTGGACGGCGAACTGGCTCTACGGCGAACTGGCCCTACGGCGAAACGGCGACGGCGAAACGTCCTAGACCCTCAAAATTGTCCCAAGAAATCGCAACGTGGTCCAATATAAATAAGTCCTCCAATTTTTATCTGAAGTAATAAAAAAGATGCAGGTGCACCAATTTTCCGCACCTCGTATGAAATCTATACTAAAAACTATAATGCAAAATGTGTTTAGTAAACATTGGAAATTTCGTTACTTTAACGGCAATATACCATCATTTGTATCAATAATTCCCTGAAAACCATCTATTTTTAGTTTAATATTTCGTTGAAATCTACTAAAAGTTATATGAAATTATTAATTATACACACTGGTACTTATTAGAAATGCACCACCAAGATAAAATGCAAATGATATGACAACGGTTAACGTAAGTATTTTTTTTTATTACTTTCGAATATCCTGTCCTTCTTTATATTAAAGAAATGATACCAATGCTTTTTTTTATTGCTGATGGAAATATGCAAAACACCGGATGTCGATCATAAGTAAAATTATTAATTACTTTTTTATGAATTTAAACGACAAGCCATTACAGTGCCACCTAAATGAATAATCACGAGCTTGTACAGAAAGTTAATTTAAGTTCATAATTACAAGCACCACGGTGATAGAAAATCCTTTTTACACGTAAGAATCGTTAAAATGAAATATTGCAGCATTTTCAATTTCTAACACTTGTTTGTATATTTACAAAAAAAAAAGGAAAACTGGTTATTGACTGGATAGTTGACTGTACAGGCACTGTAATAATATTGTAGATACTGTAATAAACGTCAAGTTATCATCAAGTTACATCTGATCTTTGCCGACGTAACGACTTATTTCCGTTTGTATACGCTAAGTGTTAATACTTATTTCGCGTTAGGAAATTTTTATTAAAAGGAAATCATCTCTTGTTTGTAACTGTTAGTGTTGAAGTAGGTGTTGACTTTTTTTAATAAAGGATGTAATTTCTGATTTTAATTTACTAGCATTTACGGATAAACTGCTCAATTATATTTATAGGGGAAAGCAAAAGTTATGAATATGTTTGTCAGGGACAGCGTTTAGAAAAGTTTTTAAAATAACAGTGTTGTTGGCAGTGACTACTGCAGAGCCCATTTACTTAAAATTAAGGCAGCAATAGAATATTGTAAGCTAATCAGTAAGTTAAGAAGGTGTTATTAATTTCTATAAGTAAAGGACATTCAAAATCTAAAAAACTAAATACCAGGTAGGCGCTATAAATTCTGGGTCTGATACAGAAAAAATAAACTTGATAAAATACAACAATTTTTGTTTCTCAATATAATCTCCCCTAACTTCAGTATATTTATTACAACGATCAATTAATAATTCCATACCCTTGTAAAAATAATCTAAAACTTTTCCCTCAAAATGTTGTATTACAGCTGCTTGCAACTCACTACCGTCCGAAAAACGACGTCCCCTAGGGCCTTTATTTAAATGAGAAAATAAATAATAATCACTTGGAACTATGTTCAGACTATACGGTGGATATTCCAATTCTTGAAAGCCGCATTCGCGGATGGCAGCTTGTGAAATGGCGGCAGTATCACCTTTTTCGTTGATTGAACGATTTTCGCCTTTCTGGGACAAGGTTCATTAGGTCGCCGCCATTCCATCGATTCCTCTTTGGATAATACAGAACCATTGTTTCATCTCCTATGACAATGAACTCCAAAATCGGTTTTAGGTTGTCTCCACACATGTTTAAAAACGAGCGCGCATATACGATCCGAAACTCGCGTTGAAGAGCAGAAATAAGATGAGATACCCATCTTGTACTAATCTTATTCATATCCAAATGGTTATGGAGAATTCGGCGAATACTTGTTTCAGAAATGTTAGACATCACTGCTGATTTCTCCACTTTTAAACGGCGATCTATTAATACAATTTCTTCAACAATTGAAATGTTTTGGGGCGTTATCAGTTCAATTGGCCAACCGGGGGACTCACTACCTTTAAGGGATTCTTGCCCCAAACGAAAACAGTTTACCTACTTGTTTACAGTAGAATATGAAGGAGATAAATCACCTTTTTACAGTGGAATATAAAGCGCTTCCAGTCCGGAAGCCAAGAGTATAGTGATATTGACGACCGCGGAAGCCTATATATCAGTTTATTTTAAAAACTCAACTCTTGGTAAAGCTCACAGACAACAACTTTGACATGAAGCAATACTTTTAAATTTTACATCTTCATAATGCGACGTTCGTGCTCCCTCTGCACTATGTCGGCAACTTTAGAATCCACCAAATTGTGAATAATCTCTCCTTAAAATCCCCTCTATTTTATTTTATGCTTATGAACCAGGATAAAAATAAAACGCTTCTTAAATGGTTTGTAAAACGTCAAACACTTGTGGGTGAATATCCGGCTTATAGGTGTCGCCAACGGTATTAATGTAATTTCAAGAACTGTCGGAATTACTTGGATTATTTTAAAACCTAACACACGCGTGTTTTGTTTAATTATGATGTTTATGGTCTTGGTGATGGTGAAGTGTTTATGCGGCGAAATCGAGCACGATGTCAATTTATCGAGTACGATGTCAACTGGGATTAGCTGCTTATGTCCAGAATTCAGTGTCGGAATAGAAAGGAGTAAGTAATATTTATAAAGTTTTATTTACAAGTGCTGTAAAAATAACTTTAAAAAAGGAACTAACGTAATACACAAATTAATTCAAAATAACATAAAATTCTATTTCGGTCGTCACTATCTACAATGTTTAACAGAAACGATATTTTCTCAATAAAAAACATCAAGTAGTGAAACGATGTGTTTGCTTAAACTACTTACTATCTCAAACAGTCAAAACATTTATTACGGGTATTGGCAAAAGTTCATTTACGGTCGTAGATTCTCTAAGTCAAAATAAATCAAGTGTTTGCTACAAGTTAATTACTGACTTGAATGATTCAAAGGGCGGACCTTCTCGCGGTGGAATCTAGCAAACAGCTGATGGTTGTTGCTACGGGGGTAATAGGAAAAATATTTCGGAGTTACCGGCCGAAGGTGACTGCCTCCGGGATATTTCTCGGACTTAGCAAATATTCCAAGGTTGCCGGCGGAAATCCGACTATCCAAGGGATATTTCCCGGACTCTACTCAGCCTGTTGTAGTCTGCTTGTACGCCGACTTGCCATGTAGAGGTGAAGCTATTGCTTAGCCTATTGTTGTGAGAATAATCGCCGACATGCTACGTAAGTATCTGTCGAAATATAAATCTGGAGGGTTTATATACAATTCTTGACCATGACGTTGCACTTTTTGCTTATGCCGTACTGTTGCCTTGTGCGTGACGCGCACAAGTAAAACCTTCATTAAAACATATCGTTATACGATTTTAATTGGTTTGATTAATGACAAATATGCACTGGTATTCAAAAATAATATACAGGGTTTTCCAAAATTAAGTTACAAAATAAAAGTTGAATAAAATTGCAAGACAATTTAAAGATTTATTAGAAAAGATAATTGTTATAATTTTATTCTCTTTTCTTTTAGCCTAGAAATTTTTAAATTTCTGCGGGCGGATAACGGTTCGTCACAATGTGTTCAACTGTGTTCAATTAGAAATCAAGTGTTTGCATCTAACCTTTAGATGTTTTGTGTATAAAGAGGACTATGTATTAACAAAGTGTGATGCCTGTGTTCTCATCTAGGTCAAAATTTGTCACCTTACTTCTGATTTTCAGTCAACTATCTCGAAATCTACGTTGGAACTTACTCCTTGTAAATGGATACAAAGATCTTCTAGTAACTTTAAATCATTCTAGTAAGTTTGTGGCATAAAGTTCGACAGTAGTACCATCAATTGTTTAAAATTCTATCTCAAACAAATTGGTGTTCCGAAAAATTATTTGGTTAGGTTTCTCATTCGAGTTTTTTCATCGTAGCACTCGTGTGTAATGTATGTAGTAAATAAAGCTGACAACAATAGTGTCAAAAATGTATGTCAAATGTACAAAAACAATAAAACACAAACGATAATAAATCGATTGATTGACGACACGGACGTCGAAATTCATATATCCCGAGAGAGCGAGGCGGTCCATCTGATTGAGATTAATCTTTCCATTTAGGGGCGGTATTATTCGGCGATTATTTCCGCACCGTGCGAACGGCGTATTTTCTAAATATATGGTGCGTTTAAACGCACGTCACCTCCGTATAAATTACGAATAATTGGTTCGGAGTCGCCGCACATGTTACCGATTGCTACCGGCCTCCCATGATCGGTACCTTTTTTATCCCTGCTCGTCTATTTAACTTCCCAATAGGTACCGTTTTTCCGGTTATTCGAACAACTGACCGATCGTCCATCTATCCGTCGGCGCTTGTTGATGTCAAGCTGCGTACACATTCGCAGAGGCATTGGGATGAATCGCTTGACTTTTTATTTCTGACAGGTTTCACAGTTTTTAAATTTTCCATGCTTGGATCATCTTATACTGGCAATATATTTCACTTTCTATGTGAATCTCTTTATTGATTAGGTTTGCATTCTTATTTATGTAGGTAAATAGTTTCATATACGTCCAGTTCAAGCGGCGAAATCACGTTTTTAATCAATTTCAGGTTTTCTAATTTAATATTATACCCGGTTTCGTTTATGTGTTGTGCTACACTTGACGCGTCTATCTTCCCGTACCTGTAACACCTGATGTGTTCATTGAGTCCAGTTCATTGAACTAGATTGTGTGCCGCGGTTATTGTTGTTTCTTATTTTTTGAATTTTTGTACCTATAGTATGGATATTTTCTTCGCGTTGATTCGGTAGTATTAACCACGATAGTAGTCTGGGAGGTTTCCAGCCTAACACAGAAACAAGTATTTTTTGTCAAATTCGGTTTTATTTCTCAACATAGTCTTCTTGTAAGTCTACACATTCTTTCCAGCGATACTTCCATCTCCCTAATCCGTTCAAATAGTAGTTGGGATTTTGTTCTGCAAAATAGGCGTTTACGAATGTGATAGCCTTTTTGTCGTCCAAGCCAAATTTTGAGCCTAGGAAACAGAAAAAAGTCGCTGGAGGCCAGATTTAGTGAATAAGATTGTGGTCTATCTATTCGAACCCTCTTCCTGAATTTTTGTCATGACTACCACCACTGAAGTATGATATGGTGCGTTATTTTAGCGAAACAAAACTTTCCTTTTCTTCAAATATGGCCGCTTTTCCGCAATTTTTATCTTCAACTATGCCTTGGCTTCAGGAGTGTACTGGTGCATCCAAGATTTATCTACAGTTATTAATCGACGCCGAATTTCGCTTAAATTGCTTCGACAAGGTTTTGGAAATGTTCATTAGATTGCGTTTTTTGTCCTGAGTGAGCTAGCGCCGCAGTCAGCTTTCAATGCCCAAATCTCCAATCAATATATGGCAAAAACGTTCCCTCGAGATGCCCACAGCTTTTGCTTTCTTTCTAACCTTAATTCGATAGTCGTCTAGCACCATTTGGTGAACGTTTCCGATGTTATCGGCAGTGGTTGCAGATTTTGGCCGACTCGAACATTCGTCGTCAATCCAGCTGGTACGACCACGTTTAAATTCAGCTGCCCAAAATTTTACTGTGAGAAATGATGTAAACAAAGTCCATCTTGGCTTTAATTTGCGTAGCCGTATTGCCTTTCAAATGCAAGAATTTAGTGATGGCTCGATATTCGATTTTCTTAATTTTTACAGAAGCACTAACATTGACTTTCTTCAAAAGTATCTTTCAATGCATACGCAATTATATTAACAGAATATTTTGACGAGTGGCGGCATCTTCATGTTGAAGCTTTAAACTTTTCAGACTTCCCTCGTAGATATCTTTTCGGCAAAAGAATAACTTGATAACAATAACTTTTACGAATGATGAATTAATGATAGAAGAGAAACCACTATCTTAGAACTGTGACGTTTGCGTGCCCTCTTTGTGCTAACGCGTCAAGCAAGAAACTCCGCGTTCTCTCAAATGACTGAACTAGATTCAAATTTGAAATTAAATTGAAACACTATTGGCGCTGGAAATTACTTTGAAAATAAAACACACAGCCAAATACGTTTCTCTCAACCTCAACTCGAGCTTATCTCGATTGTCTTGCGTCTCATCGCTCATTTGTTATCGATAACTTTTGTTTAGAATCAACCACACTACGACATACTTTTCATGCTATTAGAGTTTGCGATGTAAAATTTAACGAATTGACATTGGCGAATATCGGTATATTCTCTAACGCAATGACGACTCACTAAAGGGTGATATTATTTTGAGAAATTATTTTTATAAATTAAATATACTGTAATGTTTTCATACAGGGAAATTGTACAAAAAATTGGAATTTTTGTAAATTAGTTAAATAATTTGATGAACTGGGGGTTCGAAAGTGTTCTTACACACTCTTTCGGCAATTTTATCATGTTCATATGGGATTGACAGGGAACTGCAAATTCTCAAACTCCAAACTTCACTTCTACCTTGAATTTTTTTACTATGATTTGAATATTACACACTTTGAAACTTGGAGCGCATTCAAAATACGACTTGCCTGAATAAAAGCTTGACCAAATGCAAATTTTGGTGATACTTTCCTAATATAATATGAAGATGAAATTTTGATGAATAAACCTATATCCGATGAACTCACTATAGTGACTAGACTGGATAACTCAAAATATATTACTCTATGACCTAAAACACAACTGACAACCCAATAATGACAAAACATGACATGATACTGGAACTGAAATAAATTAATCTTTGCAACTATGAATGATTAACAACTTTTCAATTTATTGGAGGACATTGTCGTTTTATTTAGGTATTGTCTGTATTACATCTACAGAATACAATCTTTTATCATTTATTTGATATAAAATTTATCAATTTATCTTCTTTTATTCGAATTTTATAAGCATTTATATAGGTATCTAGGTATATCTTCGTCTTAAATTTACAAAAATTATTTTCTCGGCAAGTAAACCAGATACGTATTATCACAAATGTGTTCCATATTCCACAAATCGAATAAAAAGTAGGGTACTCCACAAAAAAGGTTATATTAGATAACGCCACTTAGCGATGATGGTCATTTATAACAAGGTTTTCAGAATTTTAAAGTCTGTATTCGTTCCCAAGATACCGTTCTGTCCCATTTCTCACTGAGCACGCTGTATAAGCTTAGAGCTTCTCGTAACTTCTGGAGCTATTTAGTCTGCAAACAATGTGTGTAAAGTGTTCAATGGCCTTCTTACTATCACCCCCTTGCCGTAAGGAGTGAAGCATTCATTATTATTACCCACCAGAAACGTTATCGTGTCCTCTCTTGAGCAGACACCCAATATTTGTGGGAGGTTTTACATTTTCAACATGTGTATATACGCATTTTCTCTGAACATATTCTCCGAATACTATTCGAATGTGTATGCATCTTTAAACGGTTTCCAGATTCACCACGAGTCCTTCAATTTTTGCTATTATCTTTTTTATTGCCTCTATATGAGCTTTTAACTAACCCCAATAACGGCGACCTGAAAGCTACACTTGTTTGTTTCGATACACGACTGCAGGTCTAATAACGTCCATCTTTTAATTTTACGGTGGTGGTAACACGAGTCCCATACATAGTAGGGCTGTGTACTGCTAATCGCGAAAGTTTTAGTGCTTGTATCTTGTGCATAGTAAGCGAATTTTGTCAGGAAGCGTATTGCATATCTGTTGTTTATGCTACGTCAATAGCTGTAGGAGATGTATGAATATTAAGCGGAAGTTAAACGAACGAGTGTTTGAAATTGGCTATTTTTTTTAATCCAATGACTTGGCTATGAAATCTGGTAGTGTGGCGGATATTTCAATCAGTATATGCAACTTCAAACTGTGGATGAAAACTAATTGTATTTGTTCAATAAATTGCTAAAGCATTTGGAATTTCAAAAGAACAATAAACATTTAATATTAATTAATTACTTTTCCTGAATATTTAGCTAATGGAATTTGAAATATTAAGGCCAGATTAAGTCAATATTTTGGCGTATATATGCGATAACAGAATGAGCATTAGTCTGCTGAATTCTGCTTCAGGCAAGTAGTTTGCTATATTGGCAGCTTACATCTAGAGGATTCAGTTGTTGAATCCATTAAATGCTTATGTGATTCTACATTGGAATTCTCTTATTGAATGGGATGCACATATTGACACTACGCAAGGTGCAGGTTTAGAGTGTACTCTTAAGCCACTGAACGGTGTATTTAACTTCCTGCATGTATAGGTAAAGTACGTTGTGCCTTCTTTAGTCAATAGGGTGTTTCTGCTTCAACACCACGCATTACTCTTAATATTGAAGCTTAATTTAAATTCTAATGAATACTATTGAGTAATTTTAAGTTGAATATTGTGAAAAATCAGATAACTGAGGTTTCTATGGTTGCCATCTGCAACTCTTGATAAAATGGTAATGGTCTTTGTATTTGTCATTGCTTCTCTTGAAATTATACCTTCCAAGTAATTAAACTGCTTAAATTGCTTTAACTGTATTTTGGTATTTCAGATCTGCGTGTCCTAATTTTAACTTCTTATTTTGGACATTTTTGTTGGAGCTTGCCTTAATTTCCAATTGAATTTTAAAAAATTATTTGTTTGTTGTTATTTAGAGGGCATAACTATTTACCTACAAGTAAAAGAAAAATAGCACTAAAGCGTGACAAACGGTTGCACCCGCAGAGTCGCCTGTAGGTGTAAAAATTGAAATTAAGTCGCCAAACTGTTGACTATAACGTTAAAAAGTATCAAGAGGCTGGCACATTATTAAGTACAAAGCGAGCAGGACGACGAAAAGTGACAACACCAGCGGAAGATCGTCGAATAATTATGAGGAGTAAACAGAATAGACGAAAAATTGCACTTGAAATAACGACTGAAATAAATATTGAACGTGAAAAATTAGTTAATTTAACCACCGTGAAAAAGAGGTTAAGAAAGGATGGTTTATTTGTCCGAATAGCGTTGTGTAAACCACTCTTACGCAAGCAAACTAAAACAAAAAGTCCGCAGTGGACTAGAGAGCATCAACATTGGACAGTTGATGAGTGGAAAAATGTTTACTAGACAGATAAGTCCAAATTTGAACTCTTCTATTCCAAGAGAAGAATGTTCGTTCGAAGGTCGAAGGGAAAACGAGCATCACAATCATGTGTAGGTATACCTGCAATAATACCGACTTTTTCGAAAATCTTCGAAATTGCTATTAAGACTAGAATAACAAGCTTCTTTGAAAAAAAAACAGGTGTTAAGCCCTAGTCAACATGGTTACAGAAAGAGTAGGTCAACGATTATAGCCATTATAGATCTGGTTGAAGAAATAACAACAGCATTCAATGTTGTGATTTAACAAAAGCCTTCGACTGTATAGACCACAAACTGTTGCTGGAAAAGTTGTGCTAATACGGAATAAGAGGAACATCATACAAACTATTACGATTGCATCTGCCAGAAAAAGAACAAAAATTTCTGCTAAAATAGGAAAAGGAGTGCCCCAAGGATCTATACTGGGCCCCCTTTTGTACCATGTGTACATAAACATAGAAGTTAAGGAGCTGCTAGTATCGAATTCGTTTTATACACTCAACAAATATCTCAATAAGAGATTTTAATATGCGCTGTCCTCATACAAGTTTTTAAAGTGTTGTGTTCGTCCACTATACACTGTATTTTTCGTGTGTTTTTATATATACATTCTTATTTATACTTTACGATGTTAATACTTGTATAAGTTACAAACAGAAAATAAACTATCTATCTATCTATCTAGTACCTAGAGTCAAACATGGGGGCGGATCGGTAATGGGTTTTAGGGGCCGCAACGTAGGAGACTTGGTTAAAATGGATGGAATTTTAAGAAAAGAGCGCGCATCCTGTATATGCGTGCATTTCATATCAATGCCGTCTTTGATTTACTCTCGTAGAAAAAAGCACGAACACATAGCTATTCGCAGGTACTGTACATACGTTCCAACACGCGTCGAGTCAGAGGCTCTTGTCGTTGCCCTGTTCGACGAGCAGTAGATAGAGAGTCCCGTGTTGTACGCTGGTCGTGTATGTCGGCAAATGCCGGTACGCTACCCGGATTCATCGAAAACGTGTCGAATATATCATGAGAATCCATTATAATTCCGCGCTTTTTTCGTGATTTATTCTGAAATACTCTTAGCATGCCCGCGTTGCATGAATTACGATTTATGGTCAACATATCACGTACAGGCTGCGAGCAGACTTCCCCGTTAGTAGGTTGGTGCGTTAGCAGCGTTCCCGTTAAAATTCGCACGCGAATTAGATTATATATCGGAATAGTAGAGAAAAAAAAGGTTAGGGATAAAAGTTGGGGAGGGGAATTTAAAAGCATCACGCTGCAACGTATGCTGGAATAAATCGTTCAGCTGGTTGCTGGTTTGGTGAATTACGAAGGCGTTTTAAATATGTAGATGAAATTTGCGCTTTAAAATGGGAAAAATGCAGTTTCTTCAAACAACATTTTTCTGTCTGGGAAGTGAGGAATTATTACGTAATATACAGGTTGAGGCAACAGTGCGAGATTCTTCGATAGCACTTTTACTATTGATGATAGAAAAAGATATCCTATACAAAAATCATAGATATACATTAGTAGCATACGTTAAAATTATTTTGGCATATACAGCGTGAACCAAAAAAAAGTTACATATCAAAGTTATGTTTTCTTTTTAATGGAACACCCTATATATTAGTATATATTTCGTTTATGCTCGAGAATCTAAGGTTACTTTGTATACGATTACTTATACACTAAACTCAATTGTTTTCGCAACATTTACGAAAGATGGTATTTGCAATGCTCTCCGGAAATAGCTGTAGTTTGTATAATATTTTACATTTTACTTTGCATATGGGGTATTAAGTAGCCTATAAAGCCAGGGATATTTCCACTTAGAACAAGACAACTTCTTATTATAGACCATCTCTCACATTCAGTAGTCATTGGCACAGTATCCCTACATATTACATAATATACACACACCTACTACGTATTTACACAAACTTATAATACCATTATCACCATATTACTGCGTCATTTCGATTACCAAAGTAATTAGAGAGGTGTCCGCTGCAATTTACATACCTCCACGGCCCGTCCACTGCAATTACAATCGCCGCCGATAATATTTTTGGGTTAATTACGTCAAACTTTCCCTATACCTAAAATTAATCGTTTTTGAGGTATTTTGCATCTTCGACTTAGTGTCCCGAATCAGGTAAGTGTTTATTCAACAACAAAAAACAAACGCTCCTGACCAAACACTTCGAAATTGGATTCGTCAGTCCAAAGAACATTTCTCCAATTTTCTTCTGTCCAATTCCTATAACTTTCGGCCCATTGTAGTCGCTTTTGGTGGCTTCCACGACGCAGCAACAGTTTTCTTACTACAATGCGACCGTAAAGACCGGCTTCTGTTAAGCAGCGTTTAGTGGTAGTTAAAAGAATCGGTCCTTCGCGTTGATTTCTGTCGTGATTTCGGACGCCGTCAATCGCCGGTTTCGTTTGCTTGGCACTATAAGGCATCGATTTTCTGCACGCGTTGTCATTCTTGACCGCCCTGGGCGATTACGGTCTTCTAATATCCCGGTGGTGCGGTATCAGCGAATAGTATAGTGCAGTGATTTTGTAACTTGCAATTTTTCCGCAATCACACACACGGAATATTCTTCCTCCTATAATGTGAGAATAGCCGATCGCTTTTCTACAGTTAAAGGCTTTCCTTTCGGCATTTTTTAAATATTATTTCCACAAACACTGCAACCGAACATCCGTATCGAAATTGGTATATTAACAAACATAATTCAGCGAGTATGACAAGAATTACTTATAATCGGAGACAGGCAGGTATAGTCGGTACGAAATTTGTTGAGCCAGAATTCCTAGACGGCCGCTACGTCATTTCTTGGAATAAACCGCACTCGACGCAGGGGTTTGCCGCGATTAGAGATTTGCAAGCAGTGCCGTGCGTTACAATTTTTGTTGTTTTTTTCTTTTTTGGTGAATACTTAAGAAACTATTAAACGGATTTTAAGCAAGTTTTCTTTGTTGCGAGAAATTAAATCACGAGAAATGAAGCGAATGATCCAACGCCGACTTTTTGTAAAAAAAAATAAAGTTATGTGTTTTTGTTTTTATTAAAATAATGTAAATATAATAGTAATAATATTAATAATAATAATAATAATAGGTAAATGTTATTATACAATAAAAAAACATACACGCTGGTACAAAATAAAGAAGTCATCCTCAGTATCACTAGAAATTTCACTATCAGAAGCTGTGATAATCAAACGCCGCGCCGTCTATGTGTATCCTACTCGGATGTCGAGTGCGGTTTGTTCCAAGAAATGACGTAGCGGCCTTCTAGGAATTCTGGCTCAACAAATTTCGTACCGATTATAAAATGTTACAATTTCATCCCTCTTTTGTAAACATGTTTATATGCTATTCATTAAATATCGTTTCTAATGATGTTATTACGTGCTATTAGGATGAATTGAAATTTCTCTCTATAACATTAATTCTAATGGGGATTTCCGTCTTAAATACTTTATTGCTATCCCAACTTTGTTGAAGTTTTTACAGTAATCCTAAGGGTGTTGAATATTGAAAAAAATCTATCTTTTAAAATTCTAACTTCAATGGCCAGTAGTGTATTTCATTAGGTTGTATCCAATATCTAACAAAACGGAGCACATCATAATTTTTATCAATTAAAAAATGTCTAAAAGATCAGTTTGTCAAAGTTTTCGATTGTATTGCAAAATAATAATGAAAATTTCTATTCATTTGACTAGCTAGGTAGTTGCCCTATAAAAATAACAAACATAATGTGGTAGAAACTACTTGTGAAGATAATAATAAAATTTCATAGCCTAATTAAAGAGTTATGTTAGGTTCCCTGCCGGAATAAACATGATACAACCCTATGCAACGATTCCAGGAGAAAAGACAACTTCTGTTTCGCTTACAACTTGTGACAATTTGTCTTGTCATTATTTTGAATTAAGTTTAAACGTTCGGGAAGTCTACACATGCCTTCTTAGCACCTAATAGCGTGAATACACATTACCTCGATGCCACCTTACCTATGCGTGTACAAGGAAGTATTTATAGAAACTCGTGTTCTGCGCCCGCTCGCAATATTTCAGTTGTCAAGCGAACATCGGTTCAGGTTAATTATAATAATGGAAACCTATGTTATGCTAAACAGCTACATGTATGTGCTAGAACTACCGGCGACGTTCGATATTGTACATACATATTCGTGTAGAATATACTTAGAACGCTCGATGGAAGTTGCCTAGGAAATTATTCTTGCATGCAAATTGTTACTACGGCTCGTATGCCTTAATTTCTGAAGAGCATTTTTATTCGCGGCGAAAGTAAATGCGGATAATAAGCGGCTTGTTTCTTCGAATGCTTTGGGACGTCAAATATTGTGACAGGTTTCATTCGCCCGCTGAAAGTCGAGTTGATTGGATCTATTCATGTGATCTTCGGCAATAAATACTACGTACAAGGCTTGTCTCGAAAACTAACTAGGAAATCGTTTGTAACGAGCGCTGTGTGGGACGAAATTTGCTTATATACATATGTATGTACAATAATTAGTATGTGTAATGTTTTAAAACAGTGAAATTGTTCAAAAAAATTGAATTGTAAATTAGTTAAATAATTAGATGAACTGGGGCTTCGGAAGTGTTTTTACACACTCTTTCGGCAATTTTAATCGAATTTTTATTTCAGTAAATAGAAATTAACGTAAATTAAAACTGGATTTCTAAGACGATGTCATATAAATTTTATGTTTATATGGGATTCACGGGGAGCTACCGATTCTCAAACTCCAATCTTCACTTCCACCTTGAATTTTTATTATGATTACACACTTTGAAACTTGACCAAAGCTTGACCAAATGTAATTAAATTAATTGGCGCCCTTCACTCCATTATTTTTAATCGCAATGGCGATTGTTTTGTCTACAGCAAAGTTTGATAATTCCTTTCTAAACATAATTTCATGCTGAATTTCCGATAAATAATCCTATTTATTAATCTGGCATAATGTAGTGAATGCAGTGATGGAACTGGATGACTCAGATATGATATTCTGTGATCCAGAATTTTAATGGCCAATAATAAATTTCACTGACGTACTTGACAAAAACGTTACGAAAAGTATTTAATTTATGAAATCATGCTCGAAATGCCTCTGAATTTATCCTGCTGTTTGTTGTAGGAACGTTTTTCATTGACTTTCAAGATTTATAAAATAAAGAAATTCAACAAAAAAAGGAGTTTCGTTCTCGTTACCCCACATTAGTCGTTGTTTGGACTTAATTAAATTATTTAATACCCACCCCTCGGAAGATAAGAGGCTCAGGGAGGACTAGAGGCTTCTCAAAAAGAGTTAATATCCGCCAGAGGGAATTTTACATTGACCGTGTGGCCATACTGGATATACTATACGTGTTCGAATGACAGCTGCGTTTGACGATGTAAATATACACCACTACATATGTGATTGACAATAATGCCTTAAGTGTCAAAGAAGATATAGAATTGTGTACATGCAAGATAGTATATACTGAGAGGTTTTCTACAATAAAATATCAAATTAAATGATAATCCTGTTTTATTATTTTCAATGCTCCACCTACAAAAATAAATTTGACTTATTTACAGTGAAGTGTGATGTGTAAGTGTATCACCTGAAGTTCTTTTAAATCCTGCTTTCTTGGTTTTAAGTTAATGTTCGAAATCTTTTTGTAATAATTTCCCTCTAGTCGTTTTTTCTTAGATTCTTTAATTAATTCTCTTTATTTTCTTCGGGGTGTTTTCTTGTTTACTTCCAACAGTTTCTAATCCTTTTAATATTGTTTTTATTTTAATTTCTAGATGCGTAATCGAAAAATTATTTTCTGTCTGTTCACTTGTTTACTCGTTGTCACAACATTGCCAATCCAACGACTTGATGTTTTTGTGGTTGGCATAACGATGATCGTATGCTGTAGATGACGTTGTGAATTTTGATGACTAGATTCCAAATAACGTGTGTTGTATATGAATTTTGTATGATTTTTACAAAAAATATTTTCAAGTAATATTAATGGAGTCTTTTTTCTTTTTAATAAAGAATTAATAATATGAACTATCAAAATGCCAGAATTCGAATAATTACTAAAAATAATTCGAATTCTGCCAATATTAAATTAAATTCTGATATTTACCGAATATTGAAGTTAAAATCCACGCATTTCACCCCAATATCCTAGTATAACACCTTAGAAGCAAGCCTTTTAGGTCTACCGCTGTGTGATTTTCTTCCATTCCTTTCTGTCTTTTGCTATGTCTGTCCAGTTACTAATCTTCTTTCTCAAATCTTCCTCTACTGCCTCACTCCACCTTTTCCTGGATTTACCGCATTTCCTCTTTCCTTCAGGTTTGCTCCAAGCTGCATCATTTACTTATCTATTGGTCTGCATTCTTGCGGGGTGTCCCAACCGTTGTAATCTTCTTACTTTCAAAAATTGCCCATTAGGTTTGTTTCCAAATAGCTCGTAGAGTTCTGTGTTCGTCCTTCCCTCCCAGCCAACCTCTGTAATCTTTCCCCTAAAAATCCTTCGTAGTAGTTTCCTTTCCTGGATGTCTAATTACTATTGATTTTCCTGATTAAGGATCCATATCTCACATCGATAAGTTAGAGTTGGTCGCATCACTGTTTCACATATTCTTATTTTTGTTTTCCCTGATACTTCTCTCGATGTTAGGACTCTGTGGAGCCCTCGTAAACAGTTATTGGCCTCTTTGCACTTATTAGTTATTAATATTCTAGGTACGTGTAATCCTCTACTTCTTCAAACTCGAATATATTATTAGTTTGTACTTGTACTTGTACGTGAATTTGGTTTTCTCGAAGTTGAATTTAAGTCCCATAGTTCCCGCCGTTCTTATCAGTAGTTTTGTGATCTTTCCTATTTCTCGCCAGCAGTACCACTTTGTCAGCAAATATCAGATATTGATGGCTTTTGTTGAATAACGTCCCTTCTCTATTGATCCCACTTTTCCTTATTATCTCATCTAACGCCAAGTTGAACGAGATTGTTGACAGCGGATCTCCTTGACGGAGTCCTTTGTCTGTTTTAAAGGTTTTGTTTACTGTTTTTTTGAAATTCACTACAGTGCTTGTATTTTGTGGTGTCATTTTTATAAGTTTTGCTAATTTTTATGGTATCTGAAGATTGTTTAAAGCGTCTATTGATTTTGTTTTGTTTATGTTATCGTGCGGTCCTTTGAAGTCTACAAAGAGCATGTTTGTCGGATATTTTGTTCACAACATATTTTCCCATTTTTTGTAAATTAGTAGGGTAATTACTATACTTAAGTCCATTGGCATCATTTCTATTTTTTAGATTTATTTTATTAGTTCTGTTCTAATTTGTTCTACAGTGGGTTCTATAGGTACTGGTAGCGCGGTGCCTAGCGCGCCGGACTACGAGTCTCGGAGTACCGGGTTCGAACCCCGGGCCCGTCACTCTCAGAGTAAGGTTTTCCGTAGTTTTCCTTACTCCAAATTTGGCGAATGCTGAGGGAGTACATCTTAAGACGCTCTACAGGCGCAGGCGTAATAATATCTCATGGCTGGCCGATGCCTCCTGTAATTGGCAAAAGCTGTTGGGAGATGTGAAGGCATGAATGATTATTATTATTATTATAGTTACATTATCTTCATTTAGTGTTGTTATTTCTTCTGATGGCTGCTCCTCTATTCCGTCCTTTAAGTTCCCTCCGAAGTGTAATATACGCAAGATAGTAAATATGTCTATTTGCAAGCAGGATTACATCCTTAGTTATATATTTTTAAGAAGGCAACACAGTAGAAGTAACAGTATAAAAGATATCATAGTAACCATGATTACCTATTGTTTTTGTTGCTCATTGGATATAATTGTTGAAATGTGTTCACTTATTGTTAGTGAACCAACGAGAAAAACTGTTACAAGGTGCCTTGTTGCTCCGCGCGCAGTACGCCAGTGTATGAAGACATAAAAGCTACCGTTGGTGATAATGTTTTCCAGTCTTATGGTTCAGATTTAGCATCGTGTGATCATTAGAGCAACGCAAACTGCGCTGAAAGCCAGTGGCTGACGCATAAAAGTTTACACAAAATAAACACGGCCGGGACAATTCGGTATAAGCGTCAGTATAACTGCGACTCAAAAGCCGATCTGTCGTGTATGCATCTACGCTGTCGTATACTATATCGTAGTTCTACGTTTGTTTTGAAAATGTTTCCTACGTCGCGAAAACGACCAAAGTTGGACACAATAAGAGAATTTATTGCAGAAATGCCTGATTTAAAGTGTGATGGCGCTAAAATTCAATGTGTAGTGTGTAAAATAGATTTAATGTGTTGGTCGAAAAATGATTGTCTACGGCACGTAAATAGTGCAGGGCATGTTTCAAAAAAAAAATTCTACACGAGATTATGACAAATTTAAATTTAATTTATGTGTTACCTTTATTGCATGTAATTTACCATTTCATTTACTAAGGAAGAAAGCATACGTCTCGTTTTGGAATGAATATTCGGACTTTAAGTTACCAAGTGAGAGAACATTACAGAGAGTTGTGCCGTCTGCTCGTGAGCATGTCGAGAAAAGAATTAAATCGGAGTTGCAAGATAAAAAACTGTGGTTATGTGTGGACGAAACAACAGATCGTAAAAAACATTCTGTGGTTAATGTAATGGTACGTACAATGGAACCACATCGACCGTCACCCTTAATTTTACTAGCTTCCAGATGAATACAACAATGCACTGCCGAAGTAATTTCAATGTTGGTGTTAAATACATTGGAAAAATTTGAACTTTCAACAAATCAACTGTTAATGTTTATGAGTGATGGTGCCGCAAACATGCTTGCTGTAGGTCGATCTCTTAAAAAACATTGTGCTAACTTGTTGCATATTACATGTAGAATTCATACTCTCAGTCTCGTAGCAGATAGTATCAGAAAATGTTATCCCGAGGTGGACGCTCTAATAGCACATACAAAAGCTGTGTTTGTAAAATCCCCAAAACGTATTCGGGAATTTTATAGACTATGCCCCGGTATTCCTGAACCACCACAACCTATTCTTACTCGTTGGGGAAGCTGGTGAGAGGCTGCATTTTATTATCTTCAATATTTTGAGAATATAAAGAACGTGATTTTAGAATTCGACCCAAAGGAAGCTGCGGCTGTCAAGGTAAGCCGCTAGAAATTTCAGGATAGTCAAGTTAAAACAGATTTGGAAATTATTCAGAACAATTACGTGGGACTAGCGGATGCGATAGAAAAACTACAAAATCCTTCGGTGTCGTTAGTGGAATCTTTGCAAATAGTACAACATGTTCACGCACAGCTATGCGCGATAGAAGACGCAAGAAATGTTTGTGTTTTAGAAAGGTTTGAAAGTGTTTTAGATAAAGACTCTGATTTTGGCACATTAAGACAAATTTGTGAAGGTGTGTCAACAGAACCGTTAAGTTATTTGAAAGACTATTTTACTTACGCAAATATAACGTCACTAGATGTAGAACGTTCGTTTTCGGCATACAAAAACACTTTTTCTTCACGCCGCAATCACTTTGCCGAAACAACTTTGGAAACATATCTAATGTTACAAATATTAAATAGACATTATCTACTTTGTGATTTCACGGAAGACTCTTAAAACGGTAAGTGTTTGAGCACGTATCACATTTAATTTATTTTGTGTAAACTTTTATGCGTCCGCCACTGGCTTTCAGCGCAGTTGCGTTGCTCTAGTGATCATTGTTTGCTTTCTAATCTTAAGAGAACACATAGGAGGACCAAATTAGAGACCGTGCTGAACTTAGAGCGACTATGAAGGAACGTTTTGCGGAAAAGCCAAAAGAAATATATTAATTGGAAAGATAACTACGTGACCCCGAAAGGAGGTTATACTCTTATTCAAAAAATATCCGGATACAAAATGCAACCAATTGTACAGCAAGAAATTTCACATCAAGATCTAATCAGCACATACATACATGATTTACAAAAATAATCAAATGAAACCGTTGTGTTATAACAACCTTCAGTAACAACTGAATGAACACATACATACTTATGTGTACTTCGTTTTTTACGTAATGGTGCAATAAGCACCGGAATGTTAATTTATAGCCATTCGAAATAACTTTAAAACGTTAATGATATATTACTATAGACCGGGGTGCGCGTATCTCGAATATTTTATATTCAAAGCACAGATAAATATCATTGAAACGAATAGTTGAATATACATACATACGGATGTACTACACAGTTATATATATTTATATTTCTACATCTACATATATGAATAGGTATGGCAGAATTAACCACTAGAGACGAATTTTCGTGAGGCGCTACATTCATTTGTCAAAATTTTCGATGTGCAATCGTTAATTAGTTACTGAAATATTATAAGCAGATAAATCAGATTATAATTGGAAAGAAGACGGGTTTTTTCTAGCAAGAATATCAGCGTATGGACATAAATGCCGTTATTTTTTTTAATATACGCAGTCTAACATTAAACATCTTTCACAATAATCAACGTTTATAAGAAGAAAGTAATAAATAATGTAACTTCCGAAGATAGATTTAATACATGTATTGGTACAAAAAAAAATTGTTTTATAAATCAAATTATTTTTCAAATAGCTTGAACCGAATATTTTGAGCGTAAGTGTACATCATTTATGTTCCCGTATATATTGAGCGATATTTCTTGTTATGGGTTTATGGTTAATAATAATGCAAAGTAATAATACTCATTGAAAACTCGTATCGAAAACAAAAACGTTTAGTACGAACTAGTAAATTATTTTACAGATTATTATTATTATTACTGTAAATACACCATCAATTCTCGTTTTTACAAAGTTCCACTTTCCAACGACGTAATTACACGAAATTAACATAGCCGCTCTAAAGTGTCTGGGAGTGGCGCACAATGACTGAAAGCCATAAAAATAATTTAGCGATATCTTCTCTTCCCCATCCATTTTATCGTGCTGTAAACACAGTAGATCGTAGATGGCAGAGTAGATTGAATGGATACAAAACTTCTTCTTTTCCCGTCGTTGTTAGAGGCTTGTTGCTTTTGCCGTTGTTGCTCGCTTCTCTTGTTTTTGTCCTTTTTATTCCTCGCCGACATTAATAGCACATTAAGTTTTATTTCGTGGCACTTCCACCGCCTTCTTTTTTGCTCGCCATTCCTCCGAGATAAGAGTTACTGCCGAAAATAATTAGCGAAACTTTCGCTTTGTGTGTGTGTGGGGAAACAGCGAGATGGCGCGCGCGTGACTGCGAGAACGTTTATTAAGATGTACTGCAGTTTTATAAGAGCCAAATTGTGGCGGGCGTTTTTTTCTGTATCGGTTTTTTTTTCCTTATTTAAGTTAAAAGAAATTTGTTTTATGGATCATGGCGATGTTTATGAGTTAATTAGGTGGGATACGACGGGCAGTTATACTTTAATTATGACAAGAGATATTTCGACAGAGATAAAAGGATAATTTATATTGCCGTTCATTCTAGGCTATTCGTATTTGATACCATGTGTTTAAATTAAAAAAAAAACGATCGTCAAATTATTTCATTTCTTTTTTCCAAGTTGGGTTTCAAATATACTTTAGATTCATTTTATATTGCTTTGATAAAATTAATTTCAGCTAGACACAAGATGCAATGGCTCTAGATAAATCTGTATGCCATTAGAAACAAAATGATACTGACAATATATTATACAGGATGTTCCACCTTGCAACTATCGATATTTCGTAAAATAAGCATTGGAGGAATCTGAAAATTTGGCAGATTACTAACACCAAGAACCCTCCAGGTGTTACTGATCTTATATCCATCCTCATGATTGAAATTGTTCGTAATCTTCATAATTTCCAAAGATTCCCGTACCATCCCTGGCTAATACCTCACGTCGTTGTGGCCTCTGTGTGTCTAAGCTGCGCGTTCCTTCGTTGTTCTTTTACTCCGTATTGAATGGTTTTTCCTGCTTAACCAACGTATCTCTGTCAAAATGAAAACCACAACATCGATTATGACAACGGAAAGTAAGTAGGTCAGCTTTTCGAGAACATTGAAGTAATCATACCAAAACGAGTCATCAAAGCAGAACGGTAGCAAGATAATGAAGAGCACGAGGCAACCCTGGTACGCAGCTGGCAATCTACGCAGACGACGCTGCCATTTACTCTTCCTGCAGGAACGAGCGATATGTTACCCGAAAGGTTCAAGTTGCAGTCAAGAATTTCACTGCTTGGACCAGAAGATGGAAGCTACAAATCAATCCAGCATAATGTGCGGCAGTGAGGTTCACCTACAGGAGAGACCTAGAGAAACTCAGAATAACATCTCTGTGGATGACATACGTCTGCTGTGGAAGAAATCAAGTACTTGGGCCTCGTAATTAACAAAAGACTGTCTTGGGCGAGCCACGTAAAGGAGATTACGAGAAAGGTCACTGTCGCCAAGTGCATACTTTACTTACTCTACCTGATTGAAAGGCACAGCGTGATGGGCCTGATGAACAAGGCACTACTATACACCTCTACTATCAGGTGGTCGTTCTAGTGGTTGTTTGTAAAAGCTTAACATGCTACCCTCGTACAAGTGCTTGATAGAGGGTCAACGGAAAGTTCAAAGTCGATCTCGAGCTTCTACGTCAATTGTTCTCCCCCAACAAGTTTAGAATTGACAAGAACAAAACTCAGAATATAATATTAACCACTAAGAACATCCAGATCAATTTTGGAGTAAGATTCGTGGGTCCAACATTGGACCTGTGCCCAATTATTTTTTTAATTAAAAGGGACCGCACCTATATTGAGCTCTTGGTATTTAGTTTATTTATTAATGCTTAAGCATGTAGCTTGTTTCACTCCACAATGTGTTACAAAGTACTATTTTGTGAGTTATTGTCAGAAGCATCAACACTATAGTTTAGCAAAGGGGCTATTAGATCAACATGCAATCTACAAAGTCACGAACCAAGTAGTACGTAGGCTTCCGCGGTCGTCAATAACACTATACTCTTGGTTTCCGGGTTGGAACCACGTCGTTGTCGTGGCTTTTGCCTTGAGTCGGCAGAAGCTACGACAACGACGCGGTTTCAACCCAGAAACCAAGAGTATAGTGATACAAATAGAACTTATTTCACAAAATCCACAAATACTTACCTTGATGTCTGTTCATATGATGGATATTAATCATATACACAAAATAGATAACTTTACCCCAAACGATCTAAACTATGGTTATGGTCATGATCTTGTAATATCTCAAGAATATCATATCAACAATTTTTGAGATGATTACAGCTTTGGAAAAAAATGCGCTCATAAGACGTTGTGGTAAGTTAGGTAATTCATTTCAAAGTACATATAAAAGACGAAAATTGTATACGGAGATTCCTGATTTCTCTAAAAATTAAGGTAACTCTCTGTAGGTTTTCTATATAGTAAGACGAATTTATTTCGTATTCATTTGCAGCACAAAATTTAATTTTGAAAATAAAAAATCATTAGAACCTTTTGTGTTTTTTAACAACCAACTGAGCAACATTTGGTGACTGTTAACTGTCACGCTACTAATGATGATTTTCTCAACAAGTTCCAAAAAATCGAATGGTGTCTCAAGGAATAAGGTTTCCGAGTTAAGACAATCACTGGAGTAACATTGTTTTATATTTTTCTTAAGCAAAAACTCATTTCACTTGATCTACAACACTGGTTTCTTTCCTGAAGTTATATAATCAAGAACTGGTGTTGAACCATTTTCTTATAACATTTTTGCAAACGGAAAGTGAAACATTCAATTTCCTTCAAGATATTATTCCAACTCTCGCGTAATATCAAAACATGAAAAAAGATATTAAAATATCTACAGATTGAAAAGTGCACAGCTCCTATGAATTCAGGGCAAACTATCTTAGTTACCTTATTCGGGCAGGACTAATCTAACCTGTCTTTTGGACACAACCGTCTGAGTGTGCAAAATGTTTTTTTTACAAACAGCAGATACCAATATGGTTGTTAAAGAAACCAGTCTCACATTTACGGGCAAAATTACTTTTCCATAAACGATATTAAGAGATATTTTTGATTTATTCACTAGGAAATTTCATATTAAATTATTCCACAGGTGCGTGGCGTGTGACCGGCATAACTTTAGAATACCAGGCCGTTTCCCGATGAAAACGAAAACAGAGAACGGCGTACATTGAAAAGCCCGTTTCGATTAGGTCAAGATAACGCTTGCTTATACGGCAAAATGCACGGACAGCAGTTACGCCCATCTAATTACCATTGAATCCGATAACTCGCGACCAGCTGTACATATTAATCCAAAGATGGTATTGCTTACGCGTGAAGAGATATAAAGTAATGAATACTTGAACAATTATTGCTAGAAAGAAAGAAGAAAACGTAGAAACGGATATGTACGTAAGAATACGATTTCGAAATCGTAATAGTCATCATATATTGCTTAATTTTATTTTTGAGGTTAAAAAATTGTGGTCCAACTAAAAAGTTGCGCGTAATTATTACTCGTATCCCTGTACTTACAGTATCGAATTATAGTTTGTGTCAGTTGTGTATTGTGTAAGTGCCATTAAAGTATAATTGCAACGTTCAAACTCTCACGTAGGATTCAAACTTCAATTGCCTTCAATAAAACCTTTAACAAATTTATGAAAGAATGAAAGAAACAATACAATAGAATAACAATAGAACTTACTAAAATTGAAATAAGTGATTTTGGTTAACGCTACTTCCAAGTTTGTCGTCCCATCCTCCTAAACCTGTGATTGATCTCATTTTGTCATTAGAATTCTTTTTATTTTAACTTATTGCATTTGTTGCAAATCTTAATTATTTCCTATACTCCAAAAAGAGAGTATTGGAATCATTATTTAGTGTTTACGCATTTGAAGTTATGCATTTGAAGTGTTTGAAATTTGCGTCCCAAAAAAAAAAAATGCGTCCTCGGTGTGATAGGTTTCCAATTTGGTTTACATCTGAAATTAGACAGCTCATTAAGACAAAAAACTGCTATCGCAGGAAATGGTTGGCTTCGGGAAATCATACATATCAGAACGAATTTAAAAGACTTCGTAGTTTAATAAAAGAAAAAATATCTGGTGCCTATACTGATTACTTAGCTAATGCACAAAAAAGCATAAGGTTGGACACATTTGCATTGTGGAGAGACATTGACCGGAAACGTCGTACTACTAGGATACTGGGTGTTCTGCATGATGGCGAAGCAACATTTGCTCATCCTCAAGAAATTGTTAATTCCTTTGGCAACTTACTTTCTGACGTTTACGTTACAAGTAGAGACGTGACACCAACTGAGTCCTTGCCTAGAATTTCCATAGTACGTCGTAACTTTGTAACAGAAGACTGTGTACTTTCTATTATGTCACGTCTCAGTAATAAGTTTACCGCGGGTGATGATGGTGTGCCATCTTGCATTGTTAGGCAATGTAGTTCTGTGCTTGTTAAACCACTACTACTATATTGAATCTTGGTTTAAAAACCAATACATTCCCCAGAATATGAAAGAGAGCCCGGATTGTTCTAGTTTTCAAAAAGGGTGATAAATGTTAGTTAAGGAATTATCGTCCTATATCCATACTTTCAAACTTTGCTAAAATTTATGAACAAATTCTTTATAACCGTATATACACTAGTGTACATGTACATCTTTCATCACTGCAACATGGATTTATGTCGGGTCGCTAACTATTCGGAGTGCAAATTACCAAGTCGAACATCGAATTGTGCCATCTGCGCGCGAACATATTGAACAAAAAATTAAATCGGAGTTGAAAGATCAAAAATTGTGGTTATGTGTCGACGAAACAACAGATCGGAAGAAACATTCTGTTCTTAATGTAATGGCACGCAAATTGGAATCTCATCAATCGGCACCTTCAATTCTATTAGTCTCCAAACGAATACAATAGTGTAATGCCGAAGTTAGTGTTAAATACATTGGACAAGTTTGAACTTTCAACAAACCAACTCTTGATGTTAGTGAGTGATGGTGCTGCAAACATGCTTTCTGTAGGCCGGTCTCTTAAAAAGCATTCTGTTAATTTGTTACACATTACGTGCTCTCAATCTTGTGGCGGATAGTGTCAGAAAATGTTATCCTGAGGTAGACGCTTTAATAGCGCATACCAAAGCAGTATTTGTCAAATCACCGAAACGTATTCGCGAATTTCACAGTCTGTGCCCCCGTATACCAGAGCCACCAGAACCTATTCTAACTCGTTGGGGAACATGGTTGCAGGCCGCGTTTTATTATCATAAATATTTTGACAATATTAAGAACGTGGTTTTACAATTCGATACAAAGGAAGCTGCCGCTATCCAGAAAAGCCAGTCGAAATTTCAAGATAGTCAGGTTAAAATGGATTTAAAAATCATTCACGGCAATTACTTCGGGCTAGCAGATGCAATAGAAAAATTACAAAATCCTGCGGTGCCGTTAGAAGAATCTCTACAAATAGTGCAACATGTTCACGCACAGCTATGCGCGATTGAAGACGCAAAAAATGTTTCTGTTCTAGAAAAATTTGAAAGTGTTTTTGAGAAAAATTCTGATTTTGGCACATTAAGACACATTTGTGAAGGTGCGTCAACAGAATCGTTAAGTTATTTGAAAGATTATTTTACTTATGTAAATATTACGTCACTAGATATAGAACGTTCGTTCTCTGCATATAAACGCATTTTTTCCTCATTACCGCAGGAACATGGAATCTGGTAGACACCAGGGTTTTCCAGATTATTGCGGGCTTTGATGGGAAAGAGCCTGAGAGCTTGAAATTGGGCTTGAAGATGATTTTTATGTTATTTCTGAAGAGAATCTTGCTGATGCGATCGGTGGCACCATGAATATAGGGAATTGCTGTGGAGAAGAGTTGATGTAGCGTTTAATGGTAGTTTGAATATCTTTCCTAGAATAATTATTGCAGATCAGAGTTTCAGTGATGCGGTTCAGTTCAGGCTGGGCCGGAAAAATTATGATGACTGTTTTTCAGGATAGTCATGGAATTGTGCTAATCGATTATCTTAAAAAAGGGAACGATAACGGGAGCATACTACGGATCATCACTTGACAAGCTAAAGGCAGAAATTGCGGAAAAATGGCCGCATTGAAGAGAAAGAAGGTTTCATTCCACCAAGACAGCGCACTGCCCTGGTCCTCAGTGGTCTCCATAGCAAAAATTCATCTGGTCCCCAGCGACTTTTCGTTTTCTATGTTCGGAGGACAAAGATTTTCATGGAATGAGGAGGCTATCACATTCGTAAACGCGTATTTTGCAGAACAAGTTGCCAACAACTATTTCGATAGATTAAAGAAACGGGAGCATCGCTGGGAAAAGTGTGTGGACTTACAAGGAGCCTATGTTGAGAAATAAAACTGAATTCTGTGTTAGGCTGAAAACTTTTCAGACCACCCTCATATTGTTTTATTAGCTCTGGCACATTACATTTGTCCTGCTGTCTGAGAGATTTAGTCAACAAACTTTTAATGCGATCGTTTCTTGCAAATGTATCAAGCATTAAGAACACACCAAATAAACATGTTTTGCATAATGAAACCATATGTATTCTTAGCAATACTGTAAATATATCCATTCTGCGTTCCTCGTAGCTTATTAGCTCAACTATAAATACGCCGCGTTACTAATAATACACTTCCGATCGTAATAAAATAGCGTTTGCAAGTGTAATGAATAACTCCGACAAGTCGAATCATATTCTAAGACGACGTGGTCATGGAAATATGCAATAGATGGAAATGATGATACAACAAATACAATGTTAACACAATGACGGCGAAATGAGTTGGTTTGCGCTTGGCATGATTAATTTTTAGCCTTCAAGACGCTAGACAAATGCTAATAACTTAGCATCAAGCTTCGAGATCCTATGCATATTTATTATAAGTGCCATTTTCGGTACGTTGCCTAGCGATAAACAATTGCTGACAGGAGTATGAACGTATGCATTTAACACCGGTGTCATTGCAGGCGGCTGTGAATAATTACGTATTGTTCATAATAAACGATCCTGTCATACTTTACAAGTGTTAATACGTATTTTTTTTTTAAGAGATGAAGGTAAAGAATTGTAGATCAGCTTTAAATAAATACTTACTAAGAAAATTATCTATTTCAATAATTTCGATAACGTAAGGCTAAACGGAGACGTGTTGACTGAAATGACAGCATATCAGTTTATTGAACAAATAAATGAAGGCACTGACAAAGATTGTTTCTTTTTGCTGTAAACATTTTGCGATATCATGTAGAACATTTATCAAAGTTGATCAAACAATTTGCAAACAGAAACAGTTACAAATAAATCACAAATAAATTGGCATATGTTGATTCAAATCATGATCCCAACCAAAATTGCTCTAAAATTGACTTTTTTTTTTTAAAGTAAAGGTTTGTTGGTAAAAAATATTTCTATGTAGTTTAATTGAAGGAATCAATACAAAAAATGCATATGTGCATTATTACTACAAAAAATTATTCTTATAACTTTGTTTGATATTGGTTGTGAATTTTTGTCAAATGTCGAATGTGACAGAATTTGCAGTTGAAGCCATTATACAGGAATCTAGTACGTAGGCTACCCCGGTCGTCAATAACACTATACTCTTGGTTTTTGAGTTGGAACCTCGTCGTAGTCATAAATTTTGCCGACGTTTCGTTATGATACATCTTCAGTGCTGTCACTACACACTGACTGGGGACTATTCATACTGGAGGGGTTTATATAGGGCTTACTTCGGGTCAATGGAGGAGAAAAGTTATGGATCAATGAAGCGTTTGCTAAGAGATTTAATCAGTTGGGATTTCCACGTGTGATGTAAGGGGTAGCCATCTTCGCGATTTATATTGCTAGGATGTTTGAAGATTTCTATTAATTCACGAACCTTTCTACTATAATAGTGAGGGTGGCGAGACAATATACGGGTAGAGTTAAATTGGATTTGGTGGCCAGTTTCCAGTCTATGCTGAGCCAGCGCGGACCTGGCTGCACGCAACAACCGCGTACATGAACTTTGGTAGACACGAACATGGATCTTGGTAGACACCGGGGGCTTCCAAATGATTGCGATCTTTGGTGGGAAAATAGTTTGAGAATTTGAAATTTGGTTCGAAGATGGTTTTTATGTTGTTCCTGAAGAGCATCTTACTAATGCGATCGGTGACACCTTGAATGTAGGGTAGACACGCTTGCTTGCGGAAATTAGCGTTAGATGAGGGGAGTTGCTGCGGGGAAGAAAATGAGAATATTCGTTGGAAATCCATCATCAAATTATATTTCGAAAATAAAATTATCCAAATTTGCTGTGTTTAAACAATCGCACTTTTAGTTAAACAAACATTCATCCCAATACGGGGTAATACCAAATACGTATTACCCCGTATTCCCATTTTCTAAGTGTTTAAATCATACCATATATACGAAGTAGAAGTGGAGATTGGTGGTTAAAGAATAGGCAGGTTTCCAGTAGATAACATATAAACATAGAGTTTATATGGGGTGGTCATAATTCCAAGCTAGTTTTCTCTTTTCCAGTTTCAGTACTCGTAAAATTTCATTAATTGACATATAGTTTAATTTAAATTGCCGAAAGAGTCTGTTTATGACACTTCTGGACCTTTAAATTAATTTCGAAAAATCACTTTTTATAATTTCCCACGTTTTAAACATTACAAATTGGCGCCCAACATATTTTCTGGAGAATATTGGAAAGTGTAGGGAATAAGTAATAATAATAAGTAATTTTAAATTATGTAACCCAAAAAATATGCAGATCTAAAGTATGCAATTTTAAAACAAACAATTTTAACATATCCAACCTCAAAGTGTGCATTGAAGCTAGTTTCTTTTCTGTCACTAGTTCTTCACACATAAACGTTATTTTTATCAAGTTATTCTTTTAAACTGCCGAGTATTTAGTTGACACGCAAGTAATACAAGATACAACATTACAATGGGAAACTCTTCTATTCTATTTCAGTCCTTTTTATTCTTAAAAGTAGCACCTAGATTCTAATTAGAGTTAACAACAGCCTCATATTATTAATCTAATTAGTCGATATTCTACGAACCATATCCCTCTTATGCTTCAGCTAGAACAAAAGATCCAAACACAATAGCTTATTCTTCCAACGACAATAATGCCCAATAAAGATTTGAAACCGGATCCCGAAATTGGAAACGCATTAATAAACACGATTAGCGCCATTACGTTTTGTCAGTGACAAGCACTTATCAAATTTATATACTCCACTTATATCGTTACCTATGTGTATCGGTACGTCTACCTTCTGTCCCGCACCAATTACAAACCCGTTCTATTATCTGGACGTTTTAGGCGTTGAGGATGAACGCATTCGTATTTGTCTTGTAATTTTACTTAATTGGGGTACAATTAAAATGTCACACTGCGTAATTATAGAGGATGTGTGGGTAAGTGAATAATGGTATATTTGTGTAGAGGGATAAACACTTGTGTTATTTGACAGACTGCGTTTACTTTCGGAAGACACCCAAGCTGCGCGAAAATTGTCAGCTGATATGTATTGACCGTCTTAAATATGTTGACCAAAATACGCGCGCTTTTTAAAAGTATACGAGAAGGTTAAACGTGTATTAAATTGTATATAATTGTAATTTTTTATACAAAACAAATTTAGATTCTGATAGTATTAACAGTTTGATAATTTATAGTATTTAGTAATAGCATAAATCTTACTTATGTGTATATTAATGTATTTTTTCTTAATTTTTCATTTCACTTTATGTATTAAATAATTTCTTTAAAAGAAAAGTAGGAATATTCAGTGCTCAAGAAAAAAAAATAGGTGAGAAATGTTTGGTCTGTTGTTTATAATAATTAATATTTTTACTTAATAAAAAAGGGTAATCGGAATGTAATTACACCTTTATTTATTATACATTTAAAGATAATATATACATATTTAAATTAACTATATCAAATATAATTTTAATTTAATCATCATCAGAAGAAAAATCAAAATCGCTGGTACTGTCATCGTCAAGGTTTATCCATTATGTGTTCTTTTTGTATATAATTTTCCTCAATATTCACTGCATGCTGACAAACATGTGACCATTCATCTTTTGTGATTTTTCCAAATTCTTTTTTAGCGAGTTCCTCGACATCATTTAGTTTAAAAGTTATATTTTTAGATGCCACTCTGCCCTTTAAAATTGCCCATATCTTTGCAATAGGGTTGAGTTCCGGGTGATATGGGGGCAATCTCAACACTGTATGTCCATCTTTTGCAAATATAGAATCTATAGTGTAATTCTTGTAACTTGGTTTATGCATATGTACTAATCTATACAATTCAACTTTTGTCAAATTTTCATTAAATATGATGCCACGTTCACTTAGCCATTTTATCATTTTTGATTTTTTGCTGTTAGTAGTTGGATGTTTAACTGAGAGAACGTTGTGGTAGCTTGCATTATCCATCACAACAACAGATTTAGCTGGCAAATTTGGAATCAACTGTTTTTCTAACCACCTTTTATAATTTATGAAGTTCATATCGTCATGATAATCTCCACTTTTTTGGCCGGACTTATAGATCAACAAGGCATTATCAATAAATCCATGTTCACTACCTAAAACAATAAATATATTTATATTTTAGAAGAAATTTTACTAATGTACCTGCATGTACAATTATTAAACGTTTCCCTTTTGATATAGGGCACTTAAATCCATTGTTAGAGTTATCAACCCATTCATATGGAGTTGTGTGACTGGCATGGAGGCATGTTTCGTCTAAAATACAATACTTTAGTTTTTGAACATCAAATAAAAATTTATTTTGCTTCACCTATATACACGATTGGTCGACCTTGTAACCGATAATTTGTAACATTTCGGATATATGAGGATCTTAGCTCACGTACATTTGATCTTTACATCAAAAGCTTTCGGTTATCAGTAGTCTTCTTACACCTGTTATTTGATAAATATATTAATTACTAAAATAATAATAAATTTCAATATTAGTACGTACTAAATCATAATTTTAATATTAACTTTCTTACAGAGCTGCGCTTGCCTACAAAACCAATGGTATCATCTGACTGTATTTTATTATATACAGCATTTAATGTAGGCCTCCGTTTGTGTTATGTGAAAATTGTGAATAACCTGACGGATTGATCGCGGTGAATCGGTTCCGAAGAAGGTAAAGACCATTCACTTGGCTGGAAAGGTGATGGCATCGGTTTCTTGGGACACAAAAGGAATTTTGCTAATTAATTACCTTGAAAAAGGAAAAACTGTTACTGGCCAATATTACACAACACTTTTAGACACCCGGAAATGGTAACGAAAAAAGTGTTCTTTCACCACGACAATGCGCCCGCTCATTCAAGTGCAATCGCTCAGCAAAAATTGACAGAATTGCTCCCGAAACTCAAAACATTTCTGGGCGAAAAGAGATTTTGGTCGAATGAAGAACTGATAGAGGATGCAAGCGATTATTTTGGGAAACTCGAAGAAAGTCACTTCCGGGAGGAAATCGAGAAGCTAGAGAAACGTTGGACCAAGTGTGTTGAGCTTCGAGGGAATTATATTGACAAATAAAATATAACTTGAATCCGATTTATTTTGTTTTCATTGTCATTCGGAAAACTTTTCAATCTACCCTCGTATGTATGTTTTAAAACCCATACATTGCGGAAAACTGAGAATGGATGTAATGGACATATACGCACCCATTTTTCTTATTTGTGTGTATATGAATTAATTTTGGAACTTACCTAAACAAAAGTTCTGCACAAAATGTTAGATTTGAAATAAGATTTAACATTAATTGTGAAATTAGAAATGAAATCAAGTACAACTGAAAGTGATATTAGAAATGAGATAGAAGTGATAATTACATGTTTGGTTTCTAAATATTTTCAAATATTTAAAGCGAGAAAGTCAAGAAAATATTTAGAACTGGAGTAAGGCCTTTTAATTATTTTTTCTTCTCTAACCCTTTGGTTAAACTTTATTTCCTTTTGTTACAGGCACTTGGAAATTGCTTTACTCTTATCCACGATCTGCTGGCGCCAAACATGGACCCGCGAATGGGATCTACCGCCTTCGTTCAAAGTAGATTACGGCAACCAAGGTGAGTATTTCCTCGATATTTCGTCTTCTTTTACTTTCTGCACGCTCGGCGCTACGAAATACTAGAATATTTATCGCGACCACGCGATACATGTATTGTTCGCAGCTTTTTTTCATCCTTACTTCTTTTTTAAAAGTGAAAAGCGAGCAGTACGACAGCGACGAAGCTTTGTAACGCCTACGCGTTCTCATTCCGGGCAGTAAAGAGCTACTGGAACGTCGGGGCTGTCATTTAATATTAATGACTAATCTGTTGTTCGAGGCGCGAGAGAGGAAATAGAACGGAGCGAAAAAACATAACGATCGTGTTGTCGTGCAACGCGTCGTCATTACAGTATCGACGGTCTTAATCTCGCCCCTTCTCGACATTGGTTGCTCGCTGGATATATGGCTTGCCATTGTGTTCGAATGAGATATGACGGGTTAAGAACGATAAATCCGTGCGTGTACGGTAGTTCGCAATGTTCACGCTTTTATGGACGTTATTTTGCTGTAATTAGATGAAAAAAGCGTTTGTCAAAACCTCAAATTGAATTTGGACGATTATCGCAGCAATAGATACTCGTTCACACAATTGTAACACTTAACCGGTCTTCAACTACAACTACTTGCAATCACACGCAGAGGAAAATAATATTTTAGTCAAACATTGCGTTCAGTTAAGAAAGTCTTCGTTTTGTATATCCGCAAAACAATATTTCTTATTACTCATTTCTTAATTCTATTTTTTGATCAAAAAATCTATAATTAGATATAAAGTTAACTTTAGAATTAAAAATTGTGTAGAAGTTCCTATATTAGAACATGATTTCACGGGTGTTCTAAGAAAATAGAGTTAGAACAATATATTTCTGAATTTGAAAATATGTTTCTCTGCATGCAGAAAGAGCGAACCTTAGCTAGCCTGCTTCTAGCAAAATTTGCATTAGAAGTTTCTGAAAATATGTTTAAGTTAAAAAAAAAGATTAAAATTATAATTTGAGTAATTTTCCAGTGTCACAGATTTTGAGTACTTGAGTAGTTCTTTAAATTCTGTTTCACTGTTGTTCATAATGTCATACAGAATTTTATTCTTCAGGAGGGAGTTCTTTCCTGACCGATCCTTCACCGACGGTATACATATTGTCTGAAGATTCTTAACTCACCGAGGGTACTTTTATATTGTCTGAGTTATCATAATTCACTAATATTTACTCTTTGATTGTTACCGCTTTTGCAGGTCCATTGTTATTCTTTAAACTTTATTTGCTTATTTTAAGTGACTGCTGGGAAACAGAATCTAATCTAGACGAACGCAAAAAATCAAGTGTTCTCGTCAATATGCAAGTGCAAATGAAACACGCGCTTGTACAAATTGATTAGTTACTATAACTTTTTGTTGAATTTTGTTTAATCGTAAAACAAAACACTTTGGAAATCTTATTTCCACTCTGTTAATCCCTCAACCATTCCTTTTAATTGCACCCCTCATCTTTTCGACTTTATCACTGAAGCACGAAGAATTTGGAATACAACGGTATAACCGAAAATTGCATTCAAGAAATATTTATTACAAAATGATCATATCAATAATAAATAACAAAAAAATTCGTATAAAAAATTCATAAAATTAATCAATTGCAGATATTGTTCAAATGACCACCATTCGACTCAACACACGCCTCAAATCGACCATTTAATTTCTTGGTAGTTGTTGCTGTGATCATATTCATTGTAACGGAATTACATGCACGCCGAATCTTAAGTTTCAAATCGTCTATCTTCGTAGACAAAGAAGAATACACAACTTCTTTCAAATACCCCCACAAAAAGAAGTCCAGTGGGCTTAAGTCTGGCGAGAGAGCTGGCCACTGAATAGGACCGTTAGTACTACTCCATCTATTGGGATATACGTCATTTAAATACTCTACAACCAACCACGAGTTATAAGGCGAAGCGCCATCCTGTTGGTACCACAAATCATTACGCTCTGCTAATGGAATAACCATTAACTCGGGAATGTCATTATGTAAAAAATGTAAATAACGTTGCCCTGTCAAAGTTTATTCAAAGATGTATGGATTGATGACACGTCCATTAATTAATTCGCGCGAAACTTTGACACCCAATATTACCTGAAAATGTAATGGCAGTCATGGCGATTCACTACCCCATTGTTATGAAGTCGCGCCTCGTCAGCCCGCAAAATGTTATTGGTAATCGTGGGATATACGTTTTATATTACCTGCATTACAGCAATGAATCCTAGTCTCCGTTCAAAATCTATAGGCCTTATGCTTGCAGCAACTATATTTTAAAATGATGACATTTGTAAAATGTTGGTATCTTTTGTACTACTGCTTTACTTTTTCCCATATCTTCTGCCATAGTTCTAACTGAAGCACACGGATTCAATCCGACATAAGCCAGTAGATTTATTTGCAGTTCTGCTCTAACTAGTGTTACGTGATAAGAATGTTTTAAATTTAATGGAAATGAGCCCGTTCGCATTTTAGCTACAACTCGAGGAAATGCCATATGTGATGGTACCACTCTGTTAGGAAATTGCTCTCCATAAAGTGTTGCTGCTTCACGAGAATTTTTATCACACTCTCCATAAATTAATAATATTTCGACATATTTATTTGCAGAAAAATTAGATGGCATTCTAAAGATTTTATAGCAACACTACTACGTATTTAACTATACGTAAACTGTTTTCGCAAATCGAAGTAAATATCCGAATCTTTTTTATTTGAGCAACCTATACGATTGTATACGCACGACCAAATTAACCAAACTAATAATTTATAGTATGTTTTTTATTAGTAGCTATTTGTCAAATGATTTTTTTATACTGTTGTATTCCATACTTCTAGCACTCCAATCAGAAAATCAAAAAAATGAGGGGTGCAATTTAAAAAAATTGGTTTGGGGGAGATTTCTTAGGGGGTGGTTTACTAAAGGTAAATTTGAAAAGCATATCATTTTATATCTCCAGAAATAAGGAAGATATCGCTTGTAACATTGAATATGGGGCACCCGGTATAGCTGCGGGCATTGGAGATCTAGGTGTTAAGAAGGATTCGTTTCTACAGAAACTCTGTGGTGCAGTGGTAACGCGCCCGTCCGGCAAACGGGGCTCACAGGTTCGACTCCTACCGATGTCACGAGATTTTTATTTCACTAATTACATTTTATTACATCTATAAAATCAAGGAAAAATCGATTATCCAGTATTCGCCGATGGAAGCTAATGTATTCAGCTTGAGAAGTGATTCGTTAAATATTTATCATATAAATCTGATGGCCTTTATCCTCCTCAAGGTACTGAAATGTTTTAATTCAGGGAAATTGTTGAAAAAATTGAATTTTTGTAAATTGACTAAATATTTAACTGAACTGTGGGATTCGGGAGTGTTCTCACACTCTTTCAGCAATTTTAAACGATTTTTTGTATCAGTAAATGGAAATTAAAAAAAGTTAAAAATTGAACTAACCTTGATTTGACAAAGATGTCATATAAACTTTATGTTCCTTATGACATTCACAGGAAACCTGCCTATTCTAATCTCCAACCTTCTCTTCTACCATGAATTTATTCTATGATTTCAATATTAGACACTTTAAACTGGTAGCGCAGCCAAAATACGAGATAACTCGATGAAAGCTTAACCAAAAGTGATGAATTTAATTGGCGTTCCTTTTCTTTTTTATTTTAATCGCCATGGAAGTTGTTTTTATCCACAGTAAATTTTGATGACTTCTATTCAAATATAATTTAACGAGGAATTATTTTTAGAAGTAGCATTATGACTAGAGCAACGCAAACTGCGCTGAAAGCCAGTGGCTGACGCATAAAAGTTTACACAAAATAAACACGGCCGGGACAATTCGGTATAAGCGTCAGTATAACTGCGACTCGAAAGCCGATCTGTTGTGTATGCATCTACGCTGTCGTATACTATATCGTAGTTCTACGTTTGTTTTGAAAATATTTCCTACGTCGCGAAAACGACCAAAGTTGGACACAATAAGAGAATTTATTGTAGAAATGCCTGATTTAAAGTGTGATGGCGCTAAAATTCAATGTGTAGTGTGTAAAATAGATTTAATGTGTTGGTCGAAAAGTGATTGTCTACGGCACGTAAATAGTGCAGGGCATGTTTCAAAAAAACATTCCACACGAAATTATGACAAATATAAATTTAATTTATGTGTTACCTTTATTCCATATAATTTACTATTTCATTTACTAAGGAAGAAAGCATACGTCTCGTTTTGGAATGAATATTCGGACTTTAAGTTACTAAGTCAGAGAACATTACAGAGAGTTGTGCCGTCTGCTCGTGAGCATGTCGAGAAAAGAATTAAATCGGAGTTGCAAGATAAAAAACTGTGGTTATGTGTGGACGAAACAACAGATCGTAAAAAACATTCTGTGGTTAATGTAATAGTACGCACAATGGAACCACATCGACCGTCACCCTTAATTTTACTAGCTTCCAGATGAATACAACAATGCACTGCCGAAGTAATTTCAATGTTGGTGTTAAATACATTGGAAAAGTTTGAACTTTCAACAAATCAACTGTTGATGTTTATGAGTGATGGTGCCGCAAACATGCTTGCTGTAGGTCGATCTCTTAAAAAACATTGTGCTAACTTGTTGCATATTACATGTAGAATTCATACTCTCAGTCTCGTAGCAGATAGTATCAGAAAATGTTATCCCGAGGTGGACGCTCTAATAGCACATACAAAAGCTGTGTTTGTAAAATCCCCAAAACGTATTCGGGAATTTCATAGACTATGCCCCGGTATTCCTGAACCACCACAACCTATTCTTACTCGTTGGGGAACATGGTTGGAGGCTGCATTTTATTATCTTAAATATTTTGAGAATATAAAGAACGTGATTTTAGAATTCGACCTAAAGGAAGCTGTGGCTGTCAAGGTAAGCCGCTTGAAATTTCAGGATATTCAAGTCAAAACTGATTTGGAAATTATTCAGAACAATTACGTGTGACTAGCGGATGCGATAGAAAAACTACAAAATTCTTCGGTGTCGTTGGTGGAATCTTTGCAAATAGTGCAACATGTTCACGCACAGCTATGCGCGACAGAAGACGCAAGAAATGTTTGTGTTTTAGAAAGGTTTGAAAGTGTTTTAGATAAAGACTCTGATTTTGGCATATTAAGACAAATTTGTGAAGGTGCGTCAACAGAACCGTTAAGTTATTTGAAAGATTATTTTACTTACGCAAATATAACGTCACTAGATGTAGAACGTTCGTTTTCGGCATACAAAAACACTTTTTCTTCACGCCGCACTCACTTTGCCGAAACAACTTTGGAAACATATCTAATATTACAAATATTAAATAGGCATTATCCACTTTGTGATTTCACGGAGGACTCTTAAAACGGTAAGTGTTTGAGCACGTATCACATTTAATTTATTTTGTGTAAACTTTTATGCGTCCGCCACTGGCTTTCAGCGCAGTTGCGTTGCTCTAATTATGACTCAAAATAGACGACTTTGTGATACAAAACCTCAATGACAACCCTAAAAAACTAAAACTTCCTGACATAAATGACGATACCTTAATATATTTAATATACGAAATAATGTTAGAAGTACCTTCGAATTTATGCTGTCGTTTGTTTTAGAATTTTCCATTAAATTTGAGGATTTACAAAATGAGAATGAAAAGAAGAGGAGTTTTGTTACTCCACATTTGTCGTTGGCTAGACTTAGATAAATAATTTAGTACCTCCACTCTGAAGATCGTAGGCTCGGGGAGGAAAGGAGGCTTCCGAAAAATAACTAATATCCGCCAGAGGGAATTTCGTATCTACCGTGTGGCCACAATGAACACACTCTACGTGCTCAATTGACAGCTTCTCAGATATGATTTCAAGTCGTTTACACGGCACCGAAATGTGGCAAGTGGAAAATTTATTATAAAATTAGTTAATCATCAAATAGATTCTCTTTCGTTACTTATTGTTAGTCAACTCACCCTTATTCTTTTACCAACATAATAGATCTATCATAAGATATCTATTTTTTATTTTTGCAAAACTTCGTATTCTAATAGCGACACCATTAATTAATTTAATGAGTCCTACTCTTTACTTGGTATAGACACTCTGGTAAATGCTCCTTTTAGAAATTTAATTAAGGTTATTCCATTCTTTACAACATGCTAATTGATATGGAGACGGCCGCATTAGTTCTTATTCATCAACGAATACCAAGCAACATTAAATATTTAGACGATGATGTAATAGGAAAGGCAATAATTGCAATTGAATAAGTAGTAAAATGTCGACGACCGCGGTAGGAATATTAACGAAAATAAAGGAACCGAGAACACTAAGAGGGTAAAGCAAGACCAAGAGTATTTATACGACTGTCGTTGGAAGCGTACGTTTATTAATAAAGCTAAGACCGAAGGAATACCTAAATGCAAGCCGGTCTATTACTTCAAACGGGATTCATTTGCATTGCAAATCACGCCTAGCGGCAAGACTAATAGATCTTGGATGGTGTGCACCTATGTTTACTCCCGTTTAAATTTATAATTGGACTGTGGCTCGTTTCGCAAATGAGCGGGGTTTAACCGGTACTCAGATAAAATGGGATAATTTTAATCTGATGATATTAAGGATTTTTCAAATTGACTCGTATAAAAAGTGGAATTTTGCATATTTACCTGGTAATATTGCATTTATTCATCTACATAATTACCTATAAAAGCAATTGAATTATTGATTTCTTCAGAAAAGATAAGAACATACTGTGGATTAGAGGACATTTTCTTTTAATGGGTGTAATCAAGAGGAATTATGTATGGATAATTCTCGATAGACATGAAATTATATGTAAATGACTTAAACAGTTACAATTGACACACTAAAGAGAAATGCTGATGGATCAACTTCTTACTCAATATACTCAATTTGGATTCTTTTATGCAATTTTCTTTTATCTCGACAATCCAAGACACTAATGAAACAAATAGCAGCCTTCGAAAGCTTTCGATGGTGGAGCTTTTTGGTTGTAACTGCTTGGCCGCTAGAGCGCCTTAGTTTTTGAGAAAAAAATTAACTTTTCTAAATTAAAACTGCAACAGTAGATTGTACAACTCTCGCTTTGCCGCAATAATGGAAAGAATTCAATAAAATTCCTTCCCAAGTAATATACACCATTGAAGAAGAAGTACTACAGTCCCTGGCCATATTACTTGAAACATGTCATAAATCAACCCTTTTATCTGGAAATTCCCATCCTATTATAGTGATATTCTTTTGCTTTGCATCCGATCGTTTATAGGGGGACTAGATTATTGTATCAATAAATAAAAATACCAGAGAAATGATATTTAGAAGAGTAAAGTACATATACATATATAAATATTTCAGTTGTCAACTTACATTTAGCGAGTTCACAGTTTAGAGAATGCATCGATATTTTTAAAAATATTTCGTCATAACCGTATAGAAGCTAAGTTGTGGAATATCGTTAAGTGTTTTGTGTTGATATATAGTTATTGCAAAGGTAAAATTGTTATTCTATCTCTCTCTTAATAATTAATTATTTGGAATTTGAAAAAAATTGAAATATTTGGGGCTTTTTGTAGAAAATGCCCGGGAAAGATTTAACAAGTGAACAAAAACTACAGTCAAACAAACATTCATAACGAGAAATTGCAAAATTACAGAAAATATCTCCTTCTGTATCGCGTTCAGCTAGAAACTTAAACGAAGGAGCTAGCACGTCGACACAAAGACGGGCAAAATGCGGTCGGAAAAGAAAAACTTCGAAGAGATCTGACCGTGAAATTGTTCATCAGGCTTTGAGCAGTAGATTTGCTACAATTAAAATGATTCAAAAAAAAATTACAAGAGGGAGGAATAGAGATTTCGGGCAGAACTGTCAGGCGCCGATTGCGCGAAAATCGCCTAATGGGCCGAAGACCTGTAAAAAAGCCGCGTTTAACAGAAAAAATGAAATCTGCTCGTCTCAACTTTGCAAGAGAATATCGACATTTCACAGACGAGAATTGGAAAAAGGTGAATAACTTAACAACATGATTTTTACTGAACTAATGTTTGCATTATTTAATAGGTTTTCTTTAATGACGAGTGCTCGTTCTGTGTTTTAGTGCAGCGAGCACAATTTGTTCGTAGACGACCTGGCGAACGTCTCACAGAGTCCACGGTTCTTCGAACTATAAAACACCCTCCGCAGATAATGATTTGGGGAGTGATTAATGGAGACGGATCCGGCACAAGAGCAGTACATAAATGTGTTAAAAAACACGTTATTACCGTATTTTAAGCCAGGACGTCGCATACCGACAGGGCATATATTTATGCAAAATAATGTTCCTTGCCATGTAGCAAAAAAGGTTAAGAAATTCTTTGAAGACAATCACATACCTCTTTTACGTTGGCCCGGAAATTCACCGGACCTCAATCCCATCGAGAACGTATGGAATCGACTAAAAAGTAAGGTATATGAAAGTGAAAACCCTACAAAGGAAATATTAATGAAGAGTATAAAGGATGTATGGGAGAACGATGAAGATATAAAAGAGACAATCATATCTTGCATTGAAAGTATGCCCCGAAGAATTAAGGGTGTTATTAAAAATCATGGGTTATGGACTAAATATTAATTACTTACTTAATATTTACATATGTTACATATTTTTACAATATATTTTATAAATAAAAGATATAATACATGTATAGTTTATATTTTATTATGAAGAAACTACAAAATATTGAGTGTTTCAAGTAATTTGGCCAGGGACTGTACTCAATTTGGATTTTTTTTATGCAATTTCCTTTTATCTCAACAATCTAAGATACTAATGAAACAAATAGCAGCCCCTTTGAAAGCTTTCGATGGTGCAGCTCTTGGGTTGTAACTGCTTGGCTCCTACAGCGCCTTAGCTTTGGAGAAAAAAATCAACTTTTCTAAATTAAAACTGCAACAGTAGATTGTACAATTCTCGCTTTGCCGCGATAATGGAAAGAATTCAATGAAATCCCGTCCCAAGTAATGTGCATCATTGAAGAAGTACTAAGAAGCCTTGTCGAGTGATTAGTGAAAATAATGGTGAACTAATTGGGGACACTAGAAGAGATCGGAATGAAACTGTATAACATGATGACGTGCATTGCAAAGATCAAGACCTAGAGGGTACCTAAGGAACCCTTGTCAATGATTTTAGTTTATTTAGCAAACATTTCAGTGCGTGTAACATTGAAATAAACACAAAAAAAAAATCTACACAAAACTAGAAAAGGTAGAAAGCTACGAGGGACGTTCAGTAATTAACGAGACAAATGGCTGTGGAAAAAAACAATTTATACAGAGACAATGAAATTTACGCTACTTTTCAATGTAGTCTCCACCAACATTTAGGCACTTCTCCCATCGCTTTGTGAGCGTTCTAATTCCAGTGCTGAAGAATTCTTGACCTTAGTGTCCGAGCCAGTGATGTACAGCTTGTTTGACCGCTTCGTTGTCTTCGAACTTGGTGCCGCGCCAAAACTCTTTGAGGGGGCCGAACAGATGAAAATCGGACGATGCGAGGTCGGGACTGTAAGGAGGATGACATTCCAGGCGTTACGAGAAGTTTATGGTCAACATAATCGGCCAACCGAACGATCTCTTTATCGTCTAATTCAAAAGTTTTGACAAACTGGCTCAGTTGCAGATAAATCAACATTAGTGCGTCGTCGAGGTGTCTTATCGGAGGTCGCTGTAAGTCAAAGTGCAAGAGATGATCCGAACCTCTCTGTTCCACGTTGTTCTCAAAAACTCGGCCTCTCGCGGACGACTACGTGGAGAATTTTGCATGCAGATCTCCATCTGAAGGCTTATAAAGTTAAAATCATTCAAGATCTGAAACCAAGGGCTCTTGAGCAGTTAGAAACCGATCCACGTTTTGTAGAAACGATATTGTTTTCCGATGAAGCTCAATGGGTTTGTAAGCAAGCATAACTGAATGATTTGGGTTGATGAAAATCCTCGAGTGATTCACGAACCGCCTCTTTATCCTGAGAAGGTCAGTACGGTTTTCAGGCTCAAGGCGTGATCGGACCCTATTTTTTCAAGACGATGATGGAAATCGTGTTGCTATTAATGGTGAGCGGTACAAGAATATGCTAACGAAATATCTTTGGCCTTAATTGAGAAATGTTGACAAACAATGTTTTTTTTCAACAAGACGGTGCGACATGTCACAAATCTTTTCAAACAATTGTTTTATTGCAGTAGCAGCTTCTTGGACGCGTTACTTCAAAGAATGCAACTGACCAAAATGATTATGCGATCTGACGCCCTTGGACATTTTCTTACGGAGTCATGTGAAATCTCTGGTGTAAACCAGAGAAAAATAAGTCAGAAAATGGAACATTCAACACACTATTAGAAATATACCACGCGATATGTGTGAAAGTAGTCGCAAATTGGGCACCCAGAATGCATTCACTTAGCCGAAGTTATTTTTGAAACATAATGACATCGATTGTTCTTCAAAATAACATAAAGATAAAAGGATTATCACTTGTAGTTATTATAGTGTCTCGTTTCAAAGTTCTGATGCGCTAATCGGAAGACCCTTTACTTTTCATTATAGAAGAATTCATCAAAAAAAACATTTATTTTATTCATGGAATAACTTTTTATATTCACATAGTTCGTAGCTTCCCCTATACTGTTTCAATTTCAATATTGCTTCTCTCGATACCACCTTTGTTGGTAGTTTGCTGATGTAATCGCTTTAAATATTTATTCTTTGCAATAACCAATAAAATTCCTGTAACTGTCGCTGTTGCTGACCGAGTTTTACGCTATTTGTTCTTGGATGACGTTGTGCAATCCACATTGCTTTACCTTATGCAGTCCTACCTGGCACTATCCTCTATATCAATATGTTTTTTTTTCTTTTTTACAACCGCGTTTTGACATATATCCGCACATAACGCAAGAGCTATAAGTATCTTTAGAAATGTATACCCCGGTTTTATATATTGCATTTTCTCTTGCGAGGTACGCTTGGAATTTATGAAGCCATTCGGCTGAAATCATAATGCATTTATCTGTAGTTTCGGTACAACAATAAAGGCAATAAATTATAAGCAGGAAAGCGTATAATGTGGGTACCGTCTTAGCTAGACGTAGGATATACGCAAAGTAATATTCATCCAGAAGGACATTATCGCGTTCCACGGTTATTATGGTCGGCAAGGGAAGAAATGGCCATTCGTAGTATTCTGGGCGGTAAATTATATTCAAATTAAATTATAGTTGTCGGTTTTAACAATATTAGCCCGAACTTGCCGTAATTCTTGTTAAATATATGCAATTGCGGTCAGGTCTTTTAATAAATTGGTCGTGTTTAAGTATTCATGAGATGCTCAATGTTAATGATGTAGTAAATTAAATTTAAATGGACAAGATATTGTAGCTGCTATTGGCTCTGGTAGTTAAAAATAATTTTGATCATTTCAACTTGCTTTATACGGAAAATGTTTAAGAGTTACCAACATGGCTTGTCTCTGAATCTACTCAATTTAAATTTTCGCCTATAGTAAAAAATCGATATTATTATTATTTCAACCAAAATTATTACTTTGAATGGTTGTACTGCTAATTATAAAATTCGACCAATTTGTTTTAAAAAGAATCAGTTTTTTATATTATCGACCTAGCAAATGAAAACAACGAGTTAGAGAACGAATAATTTGAATGAATTTAATTTTTGTTAAATGTGTTACGTGCTCAAACACTTACCGCTTTAAGAGTCCTCCGTGAAATCACAAAGTGGATAATGTCTATTTAATATTTGTAACATTAGACATGTTTCCAAAGTTGTTTCGGCAAACTGAAGAAAAAGTGTTTTTGTATGCCGAAAACGAACGTTCTACATCTAGTGACGTTATATTTGCGTAAGTAAAATAATCTTTCAAATAACTTAACGGTTCTGTTGACGCACCTTCACAAATTTGTCTTAATGTGCCAAAATCAAAGTCTTTATCTAAAATACTTTCAAACCTTTCTAAAACACAAACATTTCTTGCGTCTTCTATCGCGCATACCTGTGCGTGAACATGTTGCACTATTTGCAAAGATTCCACTAACGACACCGAAGAATTTTGTAGTTTTTTTATCGCATCCGTTAGTCCCACGTAATTGTTCTGAATAATTTCTAAATCTGTTTTAACTTGACTATCCTGAAATTTCAAGCGGCTTACCTTGACAGCTGGAGCTTCCTTTGGGTCGAATTCTAAAATCACGTTCTTTATATTCTCAAAATATTTAAGATGATAAAATGCAGCCTCTAACAATATTCCCCAACGAGTAAGAATAGGTTGTGGTGGTTCAGGAATACCGGGGCATAGTCTATGAAATTCCCGAATACGTTTTGGGGATTTTACAAACACAGCTTTTGTATGTGCTATTAGAGCGTCTACCTCGGGATAACATTTTCTGATACTATCTGCTACGAGACTGAGAGTATGAATTCTACATGTAATATGCAACAAGTTAGCACAATGTTTTTTAAGAGATCGACCTACAGCAAGCATGTTTGCGGCACCATCACTCATAAACATCAACAGTTGATTTGTTGAAAGTTCAAACTTTCCCAATGTATTTAACACCAACATTGAAATTACTTTGGCAGTGCATCGTTGTATTCGTCTGGAAGCTAGTAAAATTGAGGGTGACGGTCGATGTGGTTCCATTGTGCGTACCATTACATTAACCACAGAATGTTTTTTACGATCTGTTGTTTCGTCCACACATAACCACAGTTTTTTATCTTGCAACTCCGATTTAATTCTTTTCTGGACATGCTCACGTGCAGACGGCACAACTCTCTGTAATGTTCTCTCACTTGGTAATTTAAAGTCCGAATATTCATTCCAAAACGAGACGTATGCTTTCTTCCTTAGTAAATGAAATAGTAAATTATATGCAATAAAGGTAACACATAAATTAAATTTATATTTGTCATAATTTCGTGTGGAATGTTTTTTTGAAACATGCCCTGCACTATTTACGTGCCGTAGACAATCACTTTTCGACCAACACATTAAATCTATTTTACACACTACACATTGAATTTTAGCGTCATCACACTTTAAATCAGGCATTTCTGCAATAAATTCTCTTATTGTGTCCAACTTTGGTCGTTTTCGCGACGTAGGAAATATTTTCAAAACAAACGTAGAACTACGATATAGTATACGACAGCGTAGATGCATACACAACAGATCGGCTTTCGAGTCGCAGTTATACTGACGCTTATACCGAATTGACTCGGCCGTGTTTATTTTGTGTAAACTTTTATGCGTCAGCCACTGGCTTTCAGCGCAGTTTGCGTTGCTCTGGTTATAATTCCCCAAAGCCGCATTCATTGTTTGCTACTTGAACAGTTCGTGCTTTATGCTTTATGAAAGATCAATAAACTAATAATTATAATATCCAAAGCCTCACAAACAAAATTGATGCTCTTCAGCAAACCATTCAGAATGAGGCAATTGACATAGTATGTATTTCGGAGCACTGTCATGAAACAGTTTATAATATATGGAAATTTTCAAATGATCATGAAGTTAAAATAGCCTGGAGCTTAGGCTTAATACAGGACAATTGTAACATCTATTCTACATCAATTTTAACATTTATTGTCTTATCTAAATATTTTATCAGTTTATGTGTCTTTTGTGCAGTTATCATTCATATTTTACATTAGCTTCTTTGACTAGTCTATTATGGGAGTACAAATTAATTCGGTCCATTTTCAAACGATGGCTCTGGCTGTTATGAATGTTTCATAGTGACAGCTGATTGCGGTGGTTTCAGAGAGATTATACATCTGTGAATAATATACAGTTCATGTTGCTTTGAGTTTGATACAAAACACCTTATTGTGTTAAAAATATCAAAATTTGTGGTAACTAAGCAGCATTTGCGGGAGGTTCTACTTTTCTGTATTAATTGGAAGAAAAGTGCAGCTGAGGCGCATAGAATGCTTGTGGAAGTTTACGGTGACAATGCTCCAATTGATAAATCATGTTGGGAATGGTTTCGGCGTTTCAAGGATGGTGATTTTAATGTTGAAGACAAGCCTCGAAGCCTGGACAGCCAAAAAAATTCGAAGACAAAGAATTGGAGGCATTACTCGATGAAGATCCGAGTCAAACACAAGAGGAGCTTACAGAGTCATTGGGAGTGACACAACAAGCAGTTTCAGTACAATTAAAATCCATAGGAATGATTCACAAGCAAGGCAATTGGGTGCCTTATGAACTGAAACCGAGAGACGCTAAAAGGCGATTTTTCACTTGCGAGCAGCTTGCTTCAAAGGCAAAAAAGAAAGGGTTTTTTGCATCGGATTGTGACTGGGGATGAAAAGTGGACATTCTGTGATAATCCCAAGAAGAAAAAATACTACGCTAAGCCCGGTCAATCGTTGCCATCGACCTCAACATCAACACCAAAGCCGAATATTCATGGTTCGAAGGTCATGTTGAGTATCTGGTAGGATCAAAGGGGTGTTGTATATTATGAGCTGCTAAAACCTGGTGATTCCATTACGGGCGCTCGGTATAGACTGCAATTGATTCGTTTAAGCCGGGCATTACGAGAAAAAAGGCCAGAATACGAGGAAAGACACAACAGAGTTATTCTTTTGCATGATAACGCTCGACCTCATGTCGCACAAGTCGTGAAAAATTATTCAGAAACGCTCAAGTGGGATACTTTACCGCACCCGTCGTATCCGCCGGACATTGCTCCTTCCGATTACTGGTTGTTCCGACGGATGCAGCACGATTTGGCAGGTCACCGGTTCACTTCTTTCGAAGAAATCGAAAATTGGCTCCAAACGTGGATCACCTAAAAAGACGAGATATTTTTTCGAGATGGAATTCGAAAATTGCCTGAGAGGTGGGAAAGTGAAGTAGCCAGCAATGGACAATACTTCGATTAATCTGTTTATTGATATTGTTTTGAAATAAATGCATTTTTTACACCAAAAAAACGGACCGAATAAATTTGTACTCCCATTATTTATGTTGATAATTAGTGCTAAATGATGCACAGTATACCAGAGAATGTGAAATAAATTTCTATCTGCGAGTTTTTCATATTGAGGCAAGGGGAAGCAAATAAGGGACCAAATTCTTTATAAAATATGGGTACTACTTCCGTACAATATTCTTAGGAAACATCGCAAAATTTTCCCATAAATGTAGATGTATATATGGTGATTTAGAAATAACTTTTAATACCTAAACACAGAGTTTTATCCATAAAAAATGCAAATTATTAGAGAAGTAATTATTAGAGTAACCAAAACTTGCGGACTCGCATAGGCGTCGGTATTACGGGTTAATATAAGAATACGAAAAATTCATAAATAAATTTACTTGCTAATTATTCAACAAATTAGAGGCATCAGGATGTGAACTACTGTAAACTTGCATCATTGCATATGTTTCCACAGTTACTTCTTTAAACCTTGTGCGTCGACAAGAAAAATATTCTTATACATAGAAAACGATCTCTCCACATCTAAGGAAGTTACATTTGCATGTAGAAACTGTTTTTCAAAATCACTTAAAAGTTCACTATTCTTACACTTATTATAAATGGCCTCTAAAGTATTAAAATCGGCATTTTTCTTTAAAACATCTGCCAACTTTTGACTAGCGCATAATCCTGGCGTATCATTTAATGTGTGTAATTTATTTTTTACACTCTCCACTATGTCTAATGATTCCTGCAATGACAATTCAGTACATTGTAGTTTTCTGATGGCATCTAGTAATACTGTATAATTGGTACATATTGTTGTTAAATCTTCTAAAAGTTGAGGAATTTGAAATTCCCTTTGACCTTCTCTAATTGCTTTGGATTCATTCCGATTAAATCGCATTATAACAGATTGAATTTGTTGAAAATGGATCAAATAGTAAGAAGCTGTTGTTAGCCAAGTACCCCATCGCGTTAAAGTTGCTTCAGGAGGTTCTGGAATACCTGGACAAAATTTACGGAATTCTCTTAAACGTTTAGGAGATTTACGAAACACTCCTTTAGTACTTCCAATCATCCGATCAACGTTTCCGTAATGTTGTCGGACAACTTTACCAACTAAATGCAAAGCATGCAGCACGCAGGTTATATGTATTAAGTTAGGAAATATATGTTTTAAGGATCGCCCAACACTTAACATCGTTGCTGCACTATCTGTCATAATGGGTACTTTGGAACGTATTGTCGCCAAAACGTTTTAAAAGCTGCTTTTCTCACCAACGACAACGGAAGATTACAAGAGGTAAACATAATTAATAAATGTATGAGGAATAGTGTATAAGGTATTTCAGTTCTTGCATTTCTCATATGCTTAATACCATTGACATGCCTTTGGCAATCAGTTCTGTCCAATGCAGCCAAACGAACATTGCATATTAAGCAAAAAACTGCACTACCGTCATATTTTAAATGGGGAAAAAGTGACACATACTTATGTACATTAGTAGCAAATCTATTACGAGGCATTGTTTTCTTAGGTATGTAAATATTAGTTCTATATGAAACAATACACTAATTATGTACTTGGTATAGTAGTACAACACACAAAAAACACCAGCTATATTTTCAAAAGCGACACGTAAGTACATAACCTTGACCGTTCGACTAATCTCTGCAACAGCTCAACCGGTACTAAAACGAAATCTCTCTCAGCGCGGTTTAACATGATTTATATTCAAGGTCGACACTACATGCCTGCTTCTCTACCGGTTTAGTTTATTTATGAATTTTTCGTATTCTTATATTAACCCGTAATACCGACGCCTATGCGAGTCCGCAAGTTTAGGTTACTCTAGTAATTATTTTCTATGCTGGAGTAATAAAACAATTAAAATGGAAATACGTAAAGAAAAATTCCAACAAGTAAAGGCATCTTTTGTAGATTTCATGCACAAGCGAATAAAAAAACAGCAGTACTCCAAAAACTACAAAGAAGTGCTACGTAACAAAAAGTTGCTTCGTTTTAGCGCTTTGAATATTTAATAATTTAATGATTAGTGAAACCTTCATTTATATGATACCAGAAATAACAGTTCGCACATACACTGTGCACCAAAAGTGAAATAAAACGTAACAGGAGATAGTATCATCACAAACTCGTTCCTATTTCTGAACTTCCTTAATAAAAAGAATTAGATTTAGCTCATCATCAGCTTAAAAAAAATCAACCTCTCCTACAAAGAACTAACCGCATTTTAACGTTCTAGAACATTATTCGAATCGCATTTCCTATTCCAGCTGATTGCAATGCAACTGGCGAATGAAAAACGGGAGATTATCAGATGTCGGCCTGGGGGGCTAAGCGAAAAGAATTACAAATGTAATGAATTGATAAAGAGGACATTAGCGGGCAAGACGCATTCGTATCTAACGCGCAACTTCAATGCAGATGCAATTGTTATGCAACGCGAAGTGTGACGCGACACGAAACTTCCTTCACCGCTAATGCATTAACAAGAAACAGCCACCTCTACTTAACGACGACGCTGGTAGCGTTTTGCCTGGGTCGTTTGCGGATATTATGGTAATAGTAAAGGCGGCTGAAGTATGTATATTCGCGTAGAAACTAGATATTTCACTATTTAGTTGCTTCTGTACATGAATAAGCAAGCCATAATGTTTGTGTGGAGTAAGGTTCTAAACTATCCCTCCCACCCATATTAACTTTTGAACGGCAGAAGCTAGCGTTTTCAGAAAAAATAGGTCGATTTGTATCCTTTATGAGCCGTTATCGGCAGTTCAATTGCATTTCAGGTGTCACCAAAAGTGACATCAGCTTTTGTATTTTAAATACATACACCACACTACACATGTATTTAAATTTCCAAAAACGTGAAAATATACAGATGTTTTTTTTTTGAAATATAAAGGTTGTCTAATAATAATAATAGAGGAACAAATTTCAATCTTATATTTTTAAATTTACAAAAACTTGATCTACTTGAACTATACATTTTTTGAAAAGTGTGATAAAAGAACTATTTTAAAATATCTAGCATTGTTTGCTTAATCCCATTTCGTCCAATTTGTTTGAGCATCTTCATACCATGATTCATTAGCGATTGCCCATAGTTTCTAGACACTTCCGTTGCAATTTTCTTCCATATTCTTTTAAATCCCGCTAATTTTTTGGGCGTTCTATTGTAATTCGCATATCGCCCTTTGCATAAGGACCGACACTGTTCAATTAGTCTCACTTGGGGGAGGGTAGGTGGGTGTTGATCTTTCGGTATAAATTGAATGTTATGTTCATTCATGTATGTACATACTCGGTAACATTTCTGGCGTAATGTATGGTTGCCAAGTCTGGCCAGAATAAAATTTAATCTTAATTATGACACTAGCGAACGAACGTAACCAGGCGTTTGATAATACATTCCTTCAAGTATGTTGTCGCATTAATAGTCCCTTCGCAAATATAAGGTTCGGATACATTGCCAAATTGATCAAGGGCCTGCCATACTAAATATTTTTTGAAGAATTTCGTTTTTGTACGAAATTGATGTGTATACTCTAGTTCTGCAGGGTTGGAACTATGGTAAAACTTCCGGCCTGGTACTTCAGCCGGGTCTGCAGGAACATAAGTTTCATCATCAATAATTAGTATTTTCTGACCGCATTTCCTTGCAATATAACTGACACCAGTTTTTGCACGTTGCTCTTGATTGTTAATGTATTTGGGAACTGTTTTCTTTGTCCTAGCCTTAATCTTTAGCTTCTTAACTTTGATATAGCTCAGAGTAGATCTCGCTATATTAAGCTTGTGAGCCAATTTTCGTACAGAAACTGAGGGTGACCTCTTAAATGCCTTTGCAATCACTCGTTCGGTATTAATGGTACGTACTGTTGTAGGCCGACCAGGTATCGTCTTGTAATTGGATGTTCCTGCATTCTCAATTCTTCTAATTGCATTATACACAGTGTATCTCGATATTCCTTCTGCACAGAAATGGCATACGGTGCTTCTTTTATAGCGATTAACAACATTTACGGAATAGTGCGCAACCCGTTTTGCAATCATTTCATTTGCGCGTCTCGTCACTTTTGACGCATCGGTTATCTTGTCAGAAATGTCACAATTTATCAAAGCAAACTGTTGGCGCTTTCATATGTTCAAATACATATTATTAATTCATTTAATACGCACACTAGTAAAAACATTACCAAATTTTTGTTCCTCTATTTATTTGACATCCTTTAATTGAAAGACGAATCCAACGATACCACACATATGTATATTACACTTTAACTTAAGAAATATGACGAAATACAGCAATAAAGGTTTTGGTAATCTGTTTTTGTTGTTACTTAAAGGTGGCTGGAAAGAGCCACCTTTGAGTTCCTTGAGACACCAGACTGATCTAAAGAGCTCGTTGCTAAGCAGAGTAATCATAACAATTGCCAAACTGTCAAATCTCGATTCCAAAAGCGTAAATTTTTCTTCTTATTTATTGTTATTATAACCTGCGTTTATCATACCTTCGTTCTTTGTGCTCGTTATTATTTTATCTCGTTTTAACTTGTTTTGTTAATTGTTCTTTTCCCTTTACTTTGTCGAACTTTATTGTAATTAAGTAATTATGGTAGGTTTGTTTAATTTGTTTGTTTGTTTGTTGTTTATTTAATTTGTTAGTTTTTGATAGGGAATGTGCTTAAATTTCACTTTTTTATGTTCACTTTACAATGACCTCCGCATGGACCACGTAATCTCCTCTATCAATGGTTTTCTTCTAATAAATTAAAACTAAATGAGGACAAAACTTATTTTCTACTGTTCCATACTCATCAGCGTGTTCAAAATATTCACTGCAACATACTAGTTGACAACAAATCGATAGAGCAGATAAATAGTACAAAGTTCTTAGGAGTAACTATATAGGACAATATGTGGTGGGAAGATGATTGCACCAAACTTAGCAACATCCTTCATACTAAGGCGTTTCTCTTTAGAAGTCTTCAACATACTTTAAGTGCTGATACACTATTAAGCGTATACCATGCAGAAATACAATCAAGACTGGCATACGGAATCCTACTTTGGGGCTCATCTCCTTCGGCGAAAATCGTTTTCCTTGCACAGAAACGAATTATTAGAATTCTCGGAAACCTAAATTCAACCGATTCCTGTAAACCGATATTTGTGGCATTAAAAATTCTAACGGTTCCATCTTTATACATTTTAGAAACAATTTATTACATACACAAAGACAGAAATGATCTTCCAACCAACAGCAGCATCCATCAACACTATACCCGCCATCCCTGTGACTTGCGTATACCTAGATGCGATTTACATCTGACCGATAGAAGCCCACAGCACTTGGGTAGAAGGTTATACAACAAACTACCTGATTACCTAAAAGGCACAGCACCTTTCAAGCAAAATGTAAAAAACTTTTTAGCCAAAAAATGCTACTACAGTGTTGACGATTTCTTAGCGGATTCTATTTGCTAATTCATTAGGGTTTAAATTACGTTTCTCCTTCTAAATGTTCTAAATGTTTGTATTTGTTTTTTAGTTTAATTGAGGTGGTGGACTTTAGTTTAGTTTATTTTATTTTAGCTTTTTTTTTACTTGCCTTATTATTATACTTTTTTGTTGACGAATTCTGTTATCCATGGATTGGATTAATAAAGATTATTATTATTATTATAAGATAAACATCAAGTACCTAATTTTAATATTGCGTGAATTTGTTGTTGTATCTATCCTCTAATGTCGGCTCAATTAATTTTCTCATTCGGATTATAATAGCTGTTTCCCATCTACTTAGAATTTTCTTATTATGCCATATGTTATTTAAAATTTTTCTTAGTGCTTTTTCCACTTTTTCTCCCATTTTCTTTAACGTTTCTGGTTCTATATTATCTATTCCCGCCGCCTTTCCGTTTTTTAATAACCTTAGTGCGTCCTTAAATTCCTCAATTTTTATTTCTTCGGTAAAGCCGCTACTATTCTTTATATTTTCCTCTTTGTTCCTAATTGTCACCCCTTCTTCCGCCTCTTCTATTCCATCGAACACATCACAAAAGTGTTGTTTCCATCTTTCGTATTTCTTCATTCTCCTTGATTAAGTTGCCACTGCGATCTTTAACCCAATGTATGTTTGGTCTGTTCTCTTGTCTAAGTCCTTTTAACATTGTATACAACTTTTTTCCATTTCCACCTTTTCCTTTTTCCAGATATTCACAATTTTTTTTCACGACTCATTTTTTGCTTTTCTAACTGCCTCTTTTACTTCTTTCCTTTGTTGCTGATACCCGGCATAATCGTCCTCTGATTTTTACGTGAAATGTTATTGCCAATATTTCTTTTTCATTCTTATTTCCTGCTTCACTTCACTATTCCTCCTGGGTGTTTCTTTTTTTAATTACATCACGTACTTTTCCTGCTGCCTTCGTTATTGTTTTTTCAAATCTATTCCATATCACCTCCAATTCATCACACAAAATGATTTCTTCTCGCTTCTAACTCTTTCCGCACCTCAATGTGGTATTCAGCTTGCTTTTTCTTTTCCTTCCATTTTAATTTAGCTTCTACCAAATAATGATCGCTTCTTATTTCAAATTGCCGCTTTACCCTGTTATCTTCAATTTTCTTACGGTCTACTCTCTACCACTCTTGTATATTTATGTATATATGCATGTTCAAAAATGTATTTACGACAAATAGATCATTCACAGTACAAAAATCAATTATTCTTTATCCATTCGTGTTTAATGCACTTTTACCATACCTTCCTGCCTTGAGACTTATCTCCCTGATACAAAATGCTTCAGAAATACAATAAATGTGGTCAATTAAAAAAAAAATAATCTTCATTACATAACAAAATCTGGAAGCAGAGAGTATTTTATCTCTAACTTTAATGGAAACGTATCCGTCTATCATCTTTAGTCTCCTTTGCGCTTTCTCTAAGTAAACAGAAAACATAATTTTCGATTTTTTATACAAATATCATGCTCTAATCTTCTAGCTGTTAGTAATTTCCATTCAACTCCGTAATTAAATAATGAAAGCACAAAATGTGGCATACAGAAAACAAAAATATCTAATCAAAACTTCATAACAGACTGTCACACGATAGTTTAAACTTAATGTATTCGCCGAAGCATGTCACGCCAACATAGGTCGAGCTAGAATTAAACACTTTGTATACGCGATGGAAATTTTAAATTATGTAGAAGCCAATTTCAAACTCATATATGTATACTTAAAGTTTTTCCGCTACACAATGCACAGTAAACGCTACTTTCTACCTCATTTCGAGCACCATCGAGCTCGGGTTCTCTCTGAAATGAGGCTACTTTGTGTACAAGTTCTCTCGAAATGAATTATGAGCTTTTGTTCTTGCCCTCTATCGTAAATTGTACGATTTTTAAACTATTACGTGTATTTTGTTTCAATTTACCATGGCTTTATGCGTACGGTTGAAGAAATTGACGTTAAAATATGGAAATTTATTTATTTATACACGCGGGATATAAGCACGCAGAATGGAGTAAAGGAAAGAGTTATTGTAAAATGTTATCTCATACAAAGTTGCGGTAGACAAGAGAAGGCAACAAAATAGTTGCCTGAAACGAATGAATGGAACTCATCGTAAATACTACACAAGGTTATCGAATTATTGAATTACTAAAATGTTTATTGTAAGGAAAGATTGCTATAAATTTGGCAATAGTATTTTTGATAAATTATTATGCAAAACGTAAGATTCAATAGGTTTCAACCATTGAATATGCTAATGTTTCTGGATTTTGGAAAATTCTCAGGCGAAAGTTCTATAATTTCACTGTTATTGATCATTTTCTATATATAAGTTACCTCTATAACAATGGTAGAAGGAGACGGAGATAAGTAAGTAAGAAGCTCTATATGAGTTGAGTTCGTTTCTCATTGCTGAATATTCCCGAGTAACTTCCATCTAGCAAAAATTAAAATGAGATATTTCAAATAAAAAGGATTAAAACCAGATTGCCAGTTTATTTTGACTAACGATAACTTTTTTAATTTGATTTATATGTGGATATATCACTTTTATTCAAGATGTACCTAATCCAAAACAAACAAATTTAGGACAACATCTATGCATCCAAATTTAAAATTGCATAAAACCATAGGAAATGTCATTGTGTTTTCTTAAGTTTAAATCATATTAAACGGATACTCTAAAAAATTAAATCATATTCTAGAAAAATCATCTTCGGCAATCCGAAAATTGAGATTTTGATGAAACTATGCACTGATAGAATACCATACTACAGGACACGAGGTATCCGTTCCCACATTATTTTGTTTTCGAAAACTGCGTCATTTCTGAAGCCATGTGATGTTCTCGAAAATATGCTGGTGCTATAAATATATTTTTGATACTGTTGACAGTGTGATTGATAGTGACTGTTTCAAAGAAAAAAAGCACATATTTAACAAGCATCCTATTCAAGCAAAAATAGGTGTTATGAGTACATATGTTGGAAACTGTCAAATACATTAATATAATTTTTTATGAAACATCTAAATAATTTCAATTCTTCTGTGGAACATTTTATTTTAATATTAGGTCAAATATTTAGTATTTCACTTATCAGTTTTATTAATTAGTTAACAAAACACTTGCCTACCCTCAAACAAAACATCCGCTAAGTACTTAAACAATAGCTAAACAAAAGAGCTGAGCAATCGGAGCAGGCGTTCAAGGCACTCAATGGCGTAGCGTTTGCTCAATATCAACATCAAGTGGCAACTCTTGGTACAACTCTTTCATATGAAAATCTTTGTTTTCTCTTACAGCACATACATAATATGTACTTTTCCATAATTTCTTATGCAATAAATGCAGCAGTGCATCTTCAAATAAAGAATTTTTGTCACTTTGTCTTACTAGGGATCATTATCTTGTAGTTTCCCAAGGAAAATGCCCCACTATGTTTTAATAAAATACCAAATTCTACACCTCCTCCGGAGATTCGTATAGTATACATGGTATGTGAGTAATTGACCAATCTTATTGATCCTACTATTACTTTTTCATTAGTTCATTCACTTGCTCCTAATTTTAATTATTAACTTTAAACTTTTGTTTTTTCCCATTATTGTAATTTTTCTTTTATTGGATATCCTTGTAGCTGGGGCTTGATGATGTGTTTTTCGAACACGAAACCGGTCGCCTAATTTCCCAATAGAAAATTGTGAAATCTGAACCATTTTCCATTCCTACCTTTATTATGAATATCATCTTAACTTACTGAATGATTTACTTGGAAGAAACGTTTTTCTATCTTGGATTTTCTTGATCTTCTAACCCTAAGAAAATATTTATTTAATCCAAATAAAATTTCAAGAAAATTATTTTCTTGTACGAGGCGTGTCCGGGAACAAAGGTACACTCGCTTAGGAGATACAAATAAATTTATAAAAAAATAAAAAGCGTATTACAGGATGAAAGTGCGGCCCTTAAATTATTTTTCAACGTAGTCACTAAGCCGATTGAGGCACTTGGCCCATCTGCGGACGAGGTCTGACATACCCTTGGTATAGAAATCAGGTCCCTGTCGACGCAGCCACTGTGTTGTGGTTTGGATGACGTCCTCATCCGACCGAAACCGTTGTCCTCCCAAAAAACCGTTTATGTCTCGGAAAAGATGAAAATCTGAAGGAGCCAAGTCCGGACTGTGAGCTGGGTGAGTGATGACTTCCCATCCGAAAAGACGAAGCTTATCCGTGGTGATTCTGGCGTTGCGTCGTCATGAAGAAACTTGACTCCGTGACTAAGTAGACCAGGCCTCTTTCGTCGAATCGCTTCCCGTAATTTATCGAGAGTTTTGCAGTATGCTGCTGCATTTACAGTTTCGCTTAAACTAAAGCAGAAGGACGACTTTACAATCCCAAAAAACTCTAGCAAGGACTTTTTTAGCTGATGGAGTAACGCGAAATTTTTTGATAGGTGGACTGTCGAGATGCTTCCATGCCATACTTTGAACTGTGCTCTCAGGCGTCGTGTGATGAATCCACGTCTCATCTCCAGTTATATCCATAAGAAACGAGGGGTCGTTATGGTAACGTTGCAGGTTTTCCAAAGAGCATGCAAGTCTCGTTTCCTTATACGCATCCGTTAGTTGCTTAGGCACCCACCGTGCAGAGACTTTTCGGTAGTCAAGCTTGTTGTGGACTATGTTGTGGATTACCGTCTTCAGAATGTACAGTTCGGATGCCATTTCTCGAATTGTCAAACGTCTGTCGGTGATAATGAGTTCTTGAACCCGCTGGATGTTTCGGTCCGTCAGAGACGTTCTCGGTCTTCCAGATCATCTAAGTTTGTCCGACCGTTTCGAAACTCTGAACACCAAACCGACACTTGCTTGCGTGACATAACCTCGCCATAAGCTTCGGAAATTCTTCGGTGAATTGCGGTCGGCGATTCCTTCATTGCCACATAAAAGTAGCGAATGATTGTACGAACTTCCAGTGGGACGCATTTTGACAGAGGAGGCTCCATTATTATCGCAATAATTTCCAAAGTGCTGACTGGAACAAAATAAACGACACACTAACATTGAGTGAAAAGATGACAGAATAGGACGACTTGATTGCAGGGTTGAAATTACGCGATATCATGCACATGCGCAGGAATGTACCTTTGTTCCCGGACACGCCTCGTATTATACTATTTTCTTTTATAGAAACTGATTTTTGCAAGAAAATGTATTTTTTTGATGCAAGAAACCATTTCTGTACGTGTAGAGTCCCTGATCGCTTCGGATAGTCGAAGTAGCTGAAGTATATTAAATTGCGGTTACGAAATCTGTAGTTTTAAATTGAAAAAACAAATACCATCGTATATTACGTAATTCGAAAGATGTAAAGATGTAAAAATACCTCAGTGTGGTTCGAGATAGTACACAAAATGCAAGAATTAAAGAAATATTGTCAACCCACAATACTCAATCGTGTCTTTCGCCAACTACAAATTCCCAAATTCGAAGAACATTTAAACTATTTAAGTAAATAAAACATTCTACCCAACAAGCTAATAAAATCCTATACCCTGTTCGTATACAAAACGTCAAACTAGAATTACTAATTTATAACACAAACTACGTCGTAAAAACGTAATAGATTCTCAACATACTCATTTATATCTTGTGGCGGATATTTTTCATTCACATTCTCGATTCTTATCTCAGCGTTTATCAGATTTCCAAATTTGACGTTAATGAGCTCGAAAATTACAAAACGAACGGGTATAATAGTCGTCGATAGATTCTCGAAATTATTCATAAAGCGCTGCAGTCTATAATTTCACAAAGCGCGTTGTATTTTCACCGTGAAAATGGCCCCAAACTATTTCGGCAATTCGAGACCTCACCGACTCTATAGTGCTAGGTTGGTTGGTTATGCATGAAGCATCGTCCATATGTGCAAGAGCAGCGCGAATTATTAATAACGTCCCGTTCGGATACGTACAATTAAAGTAAAATTATATGTGGAGACGTGTTTTTTCTTGTACAGTGATGAGTAAAAGTAACGTATAGCTTTTATATTCAACTAGTCTAATCTTCTGGCAAACATTACTAGCGCAATTATTTATTATGCAATTTTTGTTTTTGAGCTCGAAGGAATTTGCTCATTTTAAAACAATATCGTCTCTATTTTCGACCAACACTTTAAATGCATTTGAATCGTTTCTTTTAATTGACACCTTGACACCCTTAAGCGGCCTATAGATCGTACAATTGGTCCTATATAAATCCTTTATACTTGACAGTTAACTAAACCCACTATGAGTAATAAGTGCAATACCGTTTAACCCGCAGCGCATTTGTATGATGGCACACTTTTCTTCTACATGTGGCATTATTGAATTCATATATTCAGTTATGTAGGATGAATAAATTGGCTATGGATGACTTATTGTATGATAAATCATACTGTCTACAGTCGATAGTGATTTATATAATAAGCACCTATAAATTTTTTAATTCTTTTTTGAATAATGCAAAAGCTTTTCACAAAAAAATAAGAAAACAAAAAGCGAGGCTTTTCTGTAAAAAGAAAAGTAGACGGAAACAAAGAAGGAGAAACAGAAGATGGAGAAAAGGAGATAAAAGGAGTATGGAAAGAATATGTTGAAAAATTACTATACCGAGTGTCCAGGATAATATATATATATATATATATATATATATATATACAGGCTGTTTATTAAACATACTGCAAAAATTCAAGGGGTTATTCAATGAACCTTTCTAACAATATTTTGTACTTTTATGATTTTTGAAAAGCCCCTTTGTTTCGAAGATACAGGGCGAGAAAAATTTTCGACGAAACCAATTTTGATATTTTTGAAATTAATGTAGCCGAAATAAAAATATGGCGTACAACACTGGACTTACCGAGTATAAAAAAATTGTAAAAACGCGTTGTTATCTTTTAACAACATTCTGATTACAAAGAGCGGCTGTTTTACCCACTAACAATAGGCAAGCGCAGACATAGAAAAGTAAATCAGTTAAAACGTGGATTTCATTTGAATACGTTTCGTGATTGATCATTTTGTATGTGTCCAATTTATTGAGACTGATTGACGTGTATTTTCTGTCTTTTAATGATTAAACATTTGTTAGTAAAGTCCTCTATCATGAATCGCTATACAAACGCTGAGATGACTGACGTGCATTTCATTTATGGACCTGCTGATGACAATTCATTAGAAGCTAGACGGTTGTACATTTAACGATTTCCTGACCGTAATGTTCCTGATAGAAAAACTTTCCAAAGTATTCATCAACGTCTTCATGAAACAGGCACATTGAAACGAAGTGGAGGACCAGGAAGGCCAATGACAGTAAGAACGGTAGAATTAAAAGAGGATGTGCTGGACACGATAGAGGAAGATCCAGGTACTTCCACTCGAAAAATTGCAAATACTTTGAATGTAAGTAATGGAACTCTTTGTAAAATTCTTAGGGAGTATTTGTTGTACCCATGTCACATACAACGCGTTCAGGCACTTCTTCCTGCTGATTTTCCTCCACGGATTGCATTCTGTCAGTGGCTTTTGCACACATTGGTTCAAATCCCTCAACTACTGACACTGATTCTTTTTACCGATGAAGCGAATTTCTCAAGAAACGCAATAAGGAATTTTCACAATAACCATGTGTGGGCTGAAGAAAATCCACATGCGGTACTTGAAGATCGTTTTCAACATCAGTTCTCGTTGAACGTTTCGTTAGGAATTGTGGGTGACTGGCTAATTGGATAATTGCTGGGTGTAACTCAATAAGAAACGACCCTGGTGTTTTTGAAAGAGTTCGGCAGTCAATGAGGAGGAGATTGGATTCTTGCATCCTAGCTGGAGGTAGTCATTTTCAACAGTTCTTGTAGATTAAGAAACTTTAAATGTAATTTTTGGTAATAAAATGTTGGTTTTGTCGAAAATTTTTCTCGCCCTGTATCTTCGAAACGAAGGAGCTTTTCAAAAATCATCAAAGGACGAAATATTCTTAGAATAGTTCATGGAATACCCCCTTGAATTTTTGCCGTATGTTTAATAAACAACCTGTATATATGGGTATATTGGAACCCGTTAGAGATACAAGGTTAGTTAAATAGGGGAAAAGTTGCGCATTTATAAGGCTAAGTATAATCCGTGATTAATTTTTTGAAAATCCATTCCGCTACTGAGATACAGGGTGAAAACTAAAGGTGTACGTTTTCTAAAAACCTTAATATTTTCTTTAGTATAAAAAAATGCAGTCATAAAATTTTCAGCATAAAGGTAGTTAGTAATGAGGAATTCAGAAATGGCCTTAGAAAAATTCTAGGCTCACTGGGTTCTTTGCGCTTGTACCCAACTTTTGTTTTTCTTACATGCGCCATATTGGATTTTTACATTTTTGAAATGGTCATAAAAAATGCTTTTCAACCATGTGTAACATCCCTATGTTCAATGAAGAAAAACTATGAAAAGTAGCAAAATTACAATTTGGCCGTAGTAGGCTGGCACCTACCTAACAAAAGTTGGGTACTAACGCAAAGCACCCAGTGAACCTAGAATTTTTCTAATGCCATTTTTGAAGTCCTCGTTACTAACTACCCTTATGCTGAAAATTTGATGACTGTGTTTTTTATAATAAATAAAATATTAAGGGTTTTAGAAAACGGACACATAGTTTTCAATGGAATGGATTTTTAAAGATGTAATACCGGATTGTACTTAACCGTATAAGTGCGCAACTTTTCCCCCATCAAACTGACCTTGTATCTCTAATGGTTTCCAATATACGAATATATCAAATAATCAAAGACATATGGGGGAGTGAAGAAATGCCAGAAGATTGGACAGAGGGAATAACAGTGCCCGTTTATAAAAAAAGGTAACATGGTAGACCCTAACAACTACCGGGGAATAACCCTACTAAACGCAGTATATTGTAATGATAAATATTAAAATTAAAGAATTCAATGAATCTCAAGATTAACGTTCTTGAAAATGACTACGTTTTCCTATTTTTGAATTTAGAATAATTATATTTCTTTTGAACAGAGTATAAATTCTGAGAGAAAGAACCTATCGTAATCCCTAACCGACAGCTATTTAAATTCTAATTTATTTAGTTGAAATGTTAAGTTTTAAAAATCATTTATTAAATCGCAATTTCTCTTTGTATTTGATTGTTTGGCCATTTAATATTTGGCCAGAGAAATAAATTTCTCAAATGTAAAACACTGACGTTCTTCGCAAGGAGATTATGCCGAGAAATAAATTTACAAAAAAATTGCGTTCTCTTCCTTAATACAAGTATTTATCGTACCATCCTCATACTTGCGTATTTCTTTTAGAATTTAATGGTATTGCAAATATTTGGAGTACCGAATACATCATAACCATCATCTTCAAAAGGTTTTAAAGGTATACGGTTCTACACCTTTATAAAAAAAAATTATTTTCATCGATAACTTCTAATGGTACAATCTCAATAATTCTAATTTTTTGGTACCTTACTTTTTAATTTTATCGTTATCTGTTTCTCAAACCCTAACACTCCTCCAACTGCTTTAGTTTTAGCTTGGCCTACGGAACCAAATATTAAAACTGAATTCCAACAAATTAATTGGTGTTTGTTAATTTCTTTATGTCATCAGAATCAAGTACGCTACTGGCCATAATTATTTGCTCACCCAAAGAAATACGCGTAAATAAAGGAAGTGCTAACTGAAAAAGAAATTATAGTAAAACAACCCCAAAACCATTACCAATCCGCCCCTATGCTTGACTGTAGGTACTACACATGATTCTGCTGCTCGTTCTCCTTTCGATCTTCGAACTACACGGAACCAAAGAGTTCAAATTTGGACTCATCGGTCTAGAAAACATTTTTCCACTCATCAACCGTCCAATGTTGTTGCTCTCTAGCCCACTGCAGCTGTTTTATTTTATTTTGCTTGCATAAAAGTTGTTTACGCAACGCTATTCGACCAAATAAACCACCTTCTCTTAACCTCCTTTTCGCGGTGGTTAAATTAACTTGTTTTTCATGCTCAATATTTATTTCAGCCGTTGTTTTAGGTGCAGTTTTTCGTCTATTCCGTTTATTCGTCATAATTATTCGACGATCTTCCGCCGGTGTTATTACTTTCCATTGTCCTATTCGTTTTCTATTCAATAATGAACCTCTTGATATTTTTAAACGTTGTAGTCAATAGTTCGGCGACGTAATTTCAATTTTCTTGCGATATCTCTGTTACTTCGGCCAAGAATATGTAAAGCAACAATCATTGTGCAAATTTATAAAGGCAGCCCTCTTGTTTTCGACATTTTAATACCAATTTTATATAATTTGATTAACGATATTTACTCTTTAAAGAAACAATAACTACTGAATCTAAATTTATAATTCTAGTTCGGGTAAATAGGGAATTGTCACCTTTGCCTGCACTACATTCAATATTTATTAGTGAAGGATAATTGTATTACATTTCGGGTCTTCCTGTGGCCTTACCTGGGCCCCTATTTAAGAGGAGGCTTTTGTAGAATTATTTAATGTGATATCTTTCTTTTATTTATGGCCGTTAGTGTATATTGCTTGAATAGTCTTATATATTCGCTCACGAGTGTTCGAAGTGTACAACAGCAACCCAACCAACGTCGATTTTCACTCTCATCCATACGCAGCCAACGCAAGCAATTAAAAAACGCTTTAAGTATGAATACCTGTCCAACATTTCATTTATAATAATTATAGAAACAAAAGTCGATTTCGGTCTCGTGCATGGTTGCGCGCTTAAATAGACTTCTAAGCCTCCAGGGTGCGGGTCACGTACGATATTAAAACCTCTCCATACATACCACAATAACGCAGAAATGAGATCCTTGTAACAATTAGATACGAAAGGAAAGTGTCCGAATGCACGCACGCGTAAGTGGTAGATAAATATTTAGCGGTCGTAAATGGAACTAAACAGCGACAATCACGTAAATAAATATTAATTAGTGACTACTGGATGAGGACGCTGTTCACGGCAGAGTAACGAAATATATTTCGTTAACGATAAAAACGAAAACTACACTTACATCTGTGTTCTCTCAATAACGAGTTAAAGTGAAACGGAGATATCTAGGGAAAGAGTAGAATGAAATTATGCGAGATCAAAGGCATTTACGAAAGCATCCTTTTTTTTATTTTTTACGCTCTTCAATTGGTAGATATTTATCATGCGCATATATATGTTAATGTCGAATTATATAGCCGGAAACCACTTAGAGTGCAACCACGTATTTCGTAATTTTAAATATACGGGTTTTAAAATTTATATGCCTTATCGTAAAGGAATATCTGCAGACCAGTGCTATAAAGTTAAAGCTCATACCATCCGAAGTATTATCTGTAATTAGTAGTTAAAGTATAACACGTGTTTTAAGGAGGTTCAGATGCATTGCCAAATTGATCAAGGACCTGCCATACTAAATACTTTTTGAAGAATTTCGTTTTTGTACGATATTTATATGTATATTCTAGTTCTGCAGGGTTGGAACTATGGTAAAACTTCCGAACTGGTACTTCAGCAGGGTCTGCAGGAACATAAGTTTCATCATCAATAATATAATTAGTATTTTCTGACCGCATTTTCTTGCAATATAACTGATACCAGTTTTTGCACGTTGCTCTTGATTGTTAATGTATTTGGGAACTGTTTTCTTTGTCCTAACCTTAATCTTTAGCTTCTTAACTTTAATATAGCTCAGAGTAGATCTTGATATATTAAGCTTGTGAGCCAATTTTCGTACAGGAACTGAGGGTGACTTCTTAAATGCTTTCGCAATCACTCGTTGGGTATTAATGGTACCTACTGTTGTAGGCCGACTAGGTATCGTCTTGTACTTGGAAGTTCCCGTATTCTCAAATTTTCTAATTGCATTATAACAGTGTCTCGATATTCCTTCTGCACAGAGATGACGTACGGTGCTTCTTTTATCGCGATTAACAACATTTACGCAATAGTGCACAACCCGTTTTGCAATAATTTCATTTGCGCGGCTCGTCATTTTTGACGCATCGGTTATTTTGTCAGAAATGTCACAATTTATCAAAACCAACTGTTGGCGCTTTCATACGTCCAAATATTATTAATCCTTTAGAAGCTGGATTACGAACATTTCGATTCTTTTTATGCTAATTTTAGTTTTATACAGTTTTCTACTGAACATTAGATGTTTTGTACTAAAGCCACTTAGCAGTTATAAGCCGTTTAAGATGAAATTAGAAGCCATATTCGTTGTTTTTCTATACCAGTTGATATGTTCTAGTTTTGTACTGTTATGTATTGAACATTAAACGTTTTATACTAAAGCCATTACGTAAGGTGAATTCTGTCCGACTTTCTCCATCATGTACTCTTATTAAAACTGAAGTTTGAACAATATTACACAGATCCTGCGAAATCGATTGCCGCATTAATATCCACAACCGCCCGTAATTCAATTTCCGAAGTTAAGGTAGCCGGTGATTTGCCGTTATTGTATATTAGATCGGGTGCTAAACCCGCTCTGTCTGAGAACAGGATTAACCTGTTCTCGCCTCGTGAAACGTCTGGTGGAAGCGGCGGCGCTGGCGGTAACGGCGGTGGCGGTAACGGCGCTGTGTTCTCGGTGGGAGGTTGAAGGTTAAGTGCATTTACGCGAAACCGATTTTTGCAAAGAAAATTCGATTAATCCATACAGCGGTTATTCAATTCGGAACGGGACCGATGGTATTAATGGTAAAATTGCCGGCTGCGAAAAATCGTAATCATCGCCTTGCTGGACGGATTTAATGAAGAATCTTCTTCTCTCTCTAGTCCATTTTGGTATTAGAGCTTCTCGACAGCGTGGATATGTGCGTGAAGGGTTTATGTCGTATTTGCGGTGGATTACTAGGCTTGATGTTATGATTTATGTTGTTTAATAATAAGGGCGGGATGATTGTGAGATTGCGGATTTGTGTTTTGTTTCTTTTGCTTAGAAATCTCATCGAAATCTTTTGTATTGTCATCTGATGTAGACAAAATAATGTTTTGATATGTGAGGTTAGAATAGAAACAAATTTAGATCATATATGTATCTGCCACGTCATCGCTATAACAACAAAATTCATTTTAGAAACAACAACAAATTAATCTTAAGTTTTTACAAACTACCACTATTGAGAATCTGTAATTCGCCCTTCCTCGGTACTTTGTAGTGTGTTTATTTAAATTTTTGCAGCACCGTTAGTCGTAATGAATGGCGGTGCTTCCTAGTTTCGTCGCAATTATCTTTTTACATGCGTAATAATAATAATAAGTTTACTCTTCAAAACCAAAATACATGGTATAGAATACGTCATTAAGACATTTGCATATTCCCGTTGAAACCATAATCCAATAAAGACCAAAATAGTCGATTAGTATAAATAACCGAAATATCAAATTGTTTTAAATAACAAAAAAAGCCAAAAACAGCACAAAGCCTAATAAATAATAAAAGAATTATTAATTAAAACGATACAAAAATCATGAATGGCAATTATAAAGTGTAGGCGAATGCTTTTCGGACCAACTGATGTCTGCACAAGCGGCGAGTCACGCAGCTGCACTCGTAAGTATTTTGGAATACAAAAGTTGATTCCCCGACGGCTAGTCTGGCCGATAAAGCGAAACGCGGTGCGGATTCGAGGAATGTCGAATTGCTCGCATTCATTATGAGTGAAATTGGATGTGTGTGCGTAGGCAGACGTTGTAGGCAAAAATGTAATGCATAGCAAAACGATAAGAGGCACGAGGTTCAAGAAAGATGCAGATATACGAGTTCTAAAAGTTAAACCGCAGATGAATTACTGTTAATAGCAGAGCTTGGCGTCTGCATGCTTTTGGAAAATTGTCAAAAAGGAACATTTGTGTCTTTTATCTTATATGAGTGTTCGACTAGAAATTAATTTCATGAAAGATACTCAGTTGTTAAAAAAATATACAGCGTGTCCACATAGTAAGTGGGCAAAAGGTGATTCCTTTCGTGAGAAATTTATAAAGAAAGTTTTCAAATAAAAAATATTTGAAAACAAGTTCTGCACAACGTAAAATTATGGAACACCCATATATTATTACGTTTTTGGATACCTCTCACACATCTATCTTAGTTTAGAATCCTTGAAATGGATATTATTTATATCCACATTATTAATTGCATTTACCTTGTCTAAAACAGTACGACATATCCGTACATAATGCAGTAAATTATTCTCTTTGCTTGTGATTTTAAACGTAGAAGTTATCTACAGAATAATGATTAAACAAACTTAATGTAGAAGTACACATGAAAAAGTGCCTAGAAACAATAACCACGATAATGCTAATATAAATAGCTCACGGTGTTGATGGAATCACTCCCAGCAAAAACAGTATGAGAAGAGAAAAGCACTAACGCTTTTTGCGTACAGCGTTTCATAAACATTTTCAAAAGATATTGGTTAATGTAATATTTTCTTTTCTTGTAATCTTTCCTTTATTACTATTTACCACGTCTACTAATTTAACTATGGTTTTTTTTAATAAACCGGGTGTCCCGCGAGGTAAGGTACAAACTTTCACGACGTGTTCCTCGGGTAAATTCGAGTCGAAAATGTCTATATGAATACGGTCCGCAAATGCATCCTTATCGAGATATGATGCTTGTAATTGTAGTTCTGTAATTGGCTCAACGCACATCATAATCTGGTTAATAAAATTTTGTTCACCGCTGAGCATACATTTACTCGCGACGGCGTCAATAATTTGAGGAATTCCCATTCTTGGCAGCTTGAAAATCCACATGCAACCTACGAACGGAATTTCCAACACCGTTTTTCAGTTAATGTTTGGTGCGGTTTGTTAGGGGATCAATTAGTGGACCCTTTCGTATTTGACATCTCCAATTTATCTTCAATTCTTACGAGAAGAACTGCCAGTGTTGTTGGAGGATATTCCGCTTCAAATAAGACAACATATGTGGGTACAACATGACGGTGCTCCGCCGCACTATGGTAGAAATGCTGTTGAGTATTTAAATACCGCTTTTCCCGGACGTTGGATTGGACGGAGTGGCCCAGATTCTTGGCAATATAGAAATAATTTAATTATACTGTAACATATAAAAAAAAACTTTTTGATTAGTTCAGTCACTTACTCCTAATTTTAATTATTAACTTTAGCATTTTTCCATTATTGTAATTTTTCTGTTATTGGATATCCTTGTAGCTGGCCTGATGATGGGTTTTTTGAACACGAAACCGGTCGCCCAATTTCTTAATAGAACTTTGTGAGATCTGGACCATTTTTTCATTCCTACCTTTAATATGAATATTTTCTTAACTTACATAAAACTAAATGATTTACATATAAGAAAAATTTTTCTGTCTTGGATTTTCTTTATTTTCTAACCTAAGTGATTTACTGTCTAACTAAGTGCTTTATTTTTCTGTTTATTATGTTTCACTAAGTGTTGACCAAAGAATCAATCGAATTTGTGACAATATTTCTTGTATATTCGTTTACTATGCAAATTTAGCTAACATTACAAACGCTTTATGCTATAATTATTAATTTTTCCATTATTTGTTACTAGATTTTCTTAAAAATATACTACTTACTATCTATTTCCCTCCGTGCATTTGCATTATAAGCCATGTTTATGATTTTGCTACTAGCATCCTTAGACATACTTTGAAAAATACAGAGAAATACAAGAAACGCCTTCCTTAGAATTCAAATGATATCAAATAAAACAATTGTATACGAAACAGCAAACGGTTACTTCTTAGAAAATAAAGCGAACATTGGACATGTCAAGCGAAATAGTTACGCCGAATACCAGACACAAAATGAAACTGCCAACGAGCACTATTCAAATAATGTTAACGGACAGCTTAAAGAGAACGTCTCTATTTTCATCTCGAAAATATCCTGGAAATTCCGTACTCGTCTGCAAATGTCTCTCTTCCAAGACGACGCCGATGCCGCGCCGCGGATGTCGTACAACCCGTCGATGAGTAAGATATTTCTATCACGACGAAGCTGGAAATATTTATTTCTAGATGGAGGCGACGAGTAATTGCGAAGGAATCGTTCAAATAATGGAAGGGAACTTTAAAGAAGGGAGTGGGAGGATATTTACGACAGTAAAGCTAACATCCATTAGAAGCTTGGGATCTGTGGGAGTGGGCGAACAGTCGCTTTTCTTGTTTTCCAAGTCATCAGATTAAACATGAACTTTACGATGAATTTATAGAATAGGCATGTTGGGTGAATATTTCATATTAGATTTTATACAGGCAAGTAATATAAAGTGAAGTGGTTTTCAAATGAGCACTACTTGGTCAGTTAAAAAAAAAATGCTTGTATTTGTAAATAAACGAAAGCCCAAACAATGCCATTTAAGAAAATTATTGGGTCTGAAAAATGATGTCTCTAAGTTGACGCACAACCTCCTGGATACATTTCTTCTGCCTAGTCCTCAAATACACTTATTAAAGTCTCTTTATTGATTTCCGAAGTATCTTGACGAGTAGCGGTCTTCAAATCATTGAGTGTACAGGATCTGTGGACGTATACTCGTGACTTAGGAAATCCTCACAGGTAAAAGTCACAGAGAAGTCGAGGGGGTTCAGGTCAGGCGAGTACGGAGGCCATTTTGCGGAGGTGATAAAGTCCGGCAACTTATTTTGGAAAGCCTACTGTGAGTCGTGGATAGAAACGTTTTCGGCCAATAATTTAAAATCTTGAAAAACAGTTAATACGAGGGTAAATCAAATATTATCTACACTTTCGCCATAACAAACTTTGAAGGTTATCGTAATAGCGGCCGCTTGCGCATGCGTTGAGTTGGCGCCTCTGTGCTCATGTTTGCGGAATTTAATCACGATCACGTCATTTGTCTGCTAGCTACAACAGCATAAGCATGTCAGCTTCGCTATTAGTTTGCGCCAAAGAGGAACAACGAGCAGTGATCCGGTTTTTGTGGTCAGAGGGTGTGAAAGGTGCTGAAGTTCACCGGAGACGTTTGTCACAATACGCGGATAGTGCTTTATCTCGTAAAAGCGTTTTTTTGTGGATCGAAATGTTTCAAGGTGGCTGCACGAGCGTAACACAAAAAGAGGGAGCAGGACGGCCGTCAACCTCGACCACCAACGACAACATTCAGCAAGCTCGAAAGATGGTTAGAGCAAATAGGCGAGTTACCATAGGTGAGGTTGCATCTTCTTTAAACATCAGTTGCTATTCTGCTTAAAAATACGTCGCCTTCGGCGTTGAAGCAATCCAGTAAGCGTTGGCAGATGTCCAAACGTTTGGTTTTATTTTCTGCGGTAAGCATTCGTGGTACCCATCGCGCACACACTTCACGAAATTTGAGTTCATCGTGGATAATTTGATAGGCAGAACCGTGACTGATGTTTAAAGAAGATGCAACCTCACCTATGGTAACTCGCCTATTTGCTGTAACCATCTCTCGAGCTTGCTGAATGTTGTCGTTGGTGGTCGAAGTTGACGGCTGTCCAGCTCCCTCTTTTTGTGTTACGCTCGTGCGGCCACTTTGAAACATTTCGATCCACAAAAAACGCTTTTACGAGATAAGGCACTGTCCGCGAATTGTGACAAAAGTCTTCGGTGAATTTCAGCACCTTTCACACCCTCTGACCACAAAAATCGGATCACTGCTCGTTGTTCCTTTTTGGTGCAAACTAATAGCGGAGCTGACGTGCTTATGCTGTTGTAGCTAGCAGACAAATGACGCGATTGTGATTAAATTCCACACACATGACTACAGAGGCGCCAACTCAACGCATGCGCAAGCGGCCGCCACTACGATAACCTTCAAAGCTTGTTATGGCGAAAGTGCAAATAATATTTGACTTTCCCTCGTATAATAACTTTAAAATTTAGCTATCGATAGGGTTTGAATTGGCGATTCTTGAGAAATCAAAATGTTATAAAAGCGATATAATTATTTCTGTAATGGAAGAAATTTTTATCCTCTTTTGGCATTCAAATTTTCTTTCTTGTGACTAATTTTAATAGTAATTGCAAATTTTCTTAAGATCCGACTTATTTAATTTTACATTTCAAATTTCCCTGAGAAACTTTCAAAAAACTCATTACAATATACTGTTTAAGTTATCACTGAACAATTTAAATTTGCTTTTGTTGTCGTGACATCACAATGTGATATGATTTATTTACATGTACAGCTCTGTACAATACCGCAGCGTTGAGGAATTTCAGCCCAAAACGTTTTCTAAATACCAAATGTGCGTCTTGCATTTAGTCGCCCACATACCGAAATTCGTTTTAAATTGAAGTTAAGAGCATCATGTAAGCGGCTACAAAGAGAAGTTTCGGCTTTTATATTCCGGCCGTTAATATTTATTACACTACAGAATTAATTATTTAGTTCAATAGAGCACGTCAAGTGTTTTCATATATATATTTTTTTTTGAAGCGCAATGTTCACATTTGTATATGCAGTGCGTGTACTTACATATGTTTGTTCTGTATAAAAATACGACTGTATTGATGCATACGGTGCTCGTGTGCTTGTCGGTGATAATTGACATGCTGTGAAGAAATGTACGGATATCCTTGCATACGGACCCTAGTATATACAGTATTGTTCACGATTCAAATATGTTAGTTTTGTGAATTACATGTAAGTGAGGAAAATGAATTAACTTTTTTAAATAACGTGAATTATAATTTGTATTACTTGATTTTATATACTTGAAGATTTATATTTTACTCACAAGGGAACACAGGGAAGTGTCCCCCACCGATTTAAATGAAACTTGGTGGGTTTGTAGACTGATGCAGTGTAAGAACAACGATAACTTTCATAGATGCTAAATCGCCCGTTTTCGGGGATAGGGCGGCCTACAGCCAACGCTACCTTTCGCTATTTGCTTTAATATCTCCAAAACTATAAGACATATAAAAAAAAAACTGAGACAAATATATAACTGTTTTATGAGTACTAAAGGATAGCGACAATAGTTTGCCTGTCATAGTTCTTGTTTTCCAGAAACAACACCCACCCCCCGTATTTTTTTTAAATTTTAAAATTTTTATTTGCTGGAAAAATACACAAAGTTATGCAGAATTCACCCATATATATTAAACATGCTATAAAATAACTCAATTTAAAAAGAAAACAATAACATACGAATTGAGTAGGTATACCTCCGTATGTACATATGTATGTAGGTATATATGTAAATAATATTACTTATTGTTATTGATGTGAACAAATCGTAGAGATACTTATCTAAAGTATCTGTCTAAATATCTTTAATACTTTTTAGATCATTTATACCTTATCAGCATTACATTCCATTATTTATTTTTAAAAGTATTCGATTAGCGTATTATCCGTTATACTTATAAAATTCCTCATTGAAACTCCAAGTGCTGATTTTCACGTGCAGATTTCTATAGTATTTAAATTTTATCTTGATTAATGTAAGTATTAGGATATCTTGTATACCATAAATGCTTTTGCATACGCATATATATAAAGCAAGACAAGTTACAATTAGTACTTGCAGTCTTCAGTTTATTGACGACGAGTACGTTTCGCAATTAGGCTGTCGAAAAGTGTTTACATATATACCTACATACATATGTACATACGGAGGTATACCTACTCAATTCGTATGTTATTGTTTTTTTTTTTTAAATTGGGTTATTTTATAGCATGTTTAATATATATGGGTAAATTTTGCATAACTCTGTGTATTTTTCCAGCAAATAAAAATTTTAAAATTTTTAAAAAATACGGGGGGTGGGGGTTGTTTCTGGAAAACAAGAACTATGACAGGCAAACTATTGTTGCTATCCTTTAGTACTCATAAAACAGTCATATATTTGTCTTAACTTTTTTGTGATATGTCTTATAGTTTTGGAGATATTAAAGCAAATAGCGAAAGGTAGCGTTGGCTGTAGACTGCCCCATCCCCGAAAACGGGCGATTTAGCATCTATAAAAGTTACCGTTGTTCTTACACTGCATCAGTCTACAAACCCACCAAGTTTCATTTAAATCGGTGAGGGACACTTCCCTGTGCTCCCTTGTCAGTGAAACACCAAATAAGAGATCATGGTTTGTGCGCAGCTGCACTCTTATAGAATTCAGTTTACATACTCGGGTATAATTTTTTAATAATTCATCCGTTGCTTGGCCATCTCGTTGATCCGATTTCATTACTTTCAATTATTTTCACTAGGGACATCTTGAATCATTAATCGTTCAAACAATCGTTTTCTAGTAACGATATTTCTAACCACATGAGATTTTCTTAAAAAAAAAACAAATGCAAGGATATATTGCCTTTCGGAAATTGACACCAAAACAATTTTAACGAATTTAATCAATTAATTTGTGTGATGCTAAGTGCGGAGGTATATATGTAAGCCGCTAAAGAATTAAAAATAGGTCAAAAACAGGATCACTCTGACGTAGGTTCTCGGATCACACGTCACGTCACTCCACATGCCACTAATGACAACGACCTTCGACGTCGTAATTTTTAACATCATACTATATACGTCGACCGTTTTTGCGGGTGACCTCAACCCCAAAAACACTATTTGGAGCTGTAAAACGTCTAATTCCTATGTGAGGCAGCTTTATAAGTAGTGGAATCAAGGTTCACTCGCCCAAAGGGCCAACTTACGTTCGGGTTGGCACACGGCCTGATGAGATGGCAATCCTGGATCCACTGCCACAGAGCAGTTTGGATTCAGGGCAAGTTTATTTACTAATCTTGAACTACTTCACTTGTTTGAGGCAGTTCGTGATGCCTTCCAGCGGAAAGAGAGAGTTGGAGCTGTTCTTCTGGACGTGGCCAGGAGATGAAGAAAGTTGGACTCAACAAGAATCTGATAAGATTAGTTCTCGCTTACCTCGGTGACAGAACGCTTGACGCGAAGGTTGAGGAATCTACATCTTCTACGTGTCCGATGGGATCTGGTGTTTCACAGGGTTCCCTCCTTGGCCCGGATTTGTTTCTGATCTATATGTATGACATTCCCAGGCACCCTGGGGTGCAACTCTCCATCTACGCGGACGACACTGCCGGCTACAGTGCCAATGGGAGCGAGAAACTTATCGTCAGAAGACTGCAAGCTGGCGTAGATGGCATAATGGAGTGGGCAGAGACCATACTGTTCACGAAACAAAAAAGACCGCCACCGGAAGATGATGATCAAGCATGGAATGGAATTCAACCGTCAAATATTTGGGAGTTGTGCCTTACGTAGAGGCAGCAGATGGAGTTATGCCAGGGCGAAGTTCTTGCCACTGATCAGCAGATGAGGCCAGCTCGACATCAGGACTACGAGGTGTGGCAATTAAATAACCGGACTGGTACCACAAAACATTTTATTGATCACCAATTACATTACAAAGTTTATCCCCTTCAAGGTACTCTCCTTGCCGATCCCTACAACGCTCCATACGAATTTTCCACTGTCGAAAGCAGTGCTGGAAGTCCGTTTTTGTCAGCTTGTTGAGAACCTCCGTCGCTTTCGCCTTCACCGCTTCCACACTGTCAAATCTTGTCCCCTTAAGCTCCGATTTTACCTTAGGAAATAAAAAAGGCACAGGGGCCAGGTCGGGCGAGTACGGTGGGTGGTCCAACACGGTGATGCCGGATTTCGGAAAGAAAGCCTTCACAGACAAGGCGGAATGGGCTGGCGCATTGTCTTGGTGGAGCATCCAGGATTTGCTCTCCCACAAATCGGGTCTTGGTCTTCTCACTCATTCACGAAGGGTAGTTAGAACCTCGTGTTTCACAAGAAACTTGAGGTTAACTCGTTGCTCGATCTGAACACTCTACATTTTTCCGACGCGACGCTAGCGTAAGGACTTGAACGGACGATTACTACAGCGAGACTGAGCGACGTACAACGTGCCCATCGAGCCCAGGGTGAGGGAAGCATCTACAAGCACGGACGTCTTCAAACCTGCCGTGGCGTGCTCGCTGTTTGCCGATAGTAGCACCAGTCTGGTGATTTAATTGCCACACCTCGTAGGCTGCTGCTATACATTACGTGTTTGAGTCCGATTTTGACGTATGAAGAACTACAGAGTCAAGCCATAAGGATGTTTACCGAAACTCCATGGTTCGTCTGGAATGAACATTTGAGGGCGGACTTGAACATTCCCACCTTGACTCAGCATCTTCATGTGTTAGCTGAGAAAGTATGGATGCGGGCGAGCATTTCCGACAACTCGTTGCTCGCAAGAGTTGTTAAAGACCCGCAAAATCGATCACCACCTCGTTGTCACGCTGTGTGAATAGAAGACCGAATTTCACTTGGAGATGCTGTCTAGAACGAAGACGCATGGAGTTGCCCAAAGGAAGATGCAGCCCCAGCTAGAAGGCATCCCGATCAATGGCTGTGGGGATGCCATTTCCCAATGATAAGGGAGTTTATAAACATCCAACCTGACTCTGAAAACCACTAAGGACCACATATATTACTTTAGAGGAAATAAATCATACATAACATTATAACTACTAGCTAATTCAATAAGATTTTCGTCATTAATGTTTCTTAAACGCAACAACAACCCGTACAAACTATAGTTCACCACGTCTGTCTGAAGGCAAAAATATCTTGGGCGACAATTTCAGTGTTCGGTTACTTCACTGATATCCCGAGAAGAAATACAGTACGGTGTCAACTGCGTGAGGCAGTTAAATTAAATTCCAACTAACGATATTATTCATTTATTCATGGCACTGGTACAGTTGTGTGTAAGTCGACCTTTATTGAGATACAATGTTAGTAGTATACCAAAGAGACTACAGATCTTACATCTAACTGTTTTAGCGCTTTCAATAATCAATAGAAATAAAAGGACCACTAGAGACAACTTTCTTCTTTTACGAAACGGCTTCGTCACTTAAATTAGATTACTTTTCTAGAAAATAATAAGCAATACACATTTCTTTAATAATATTTACCGCTACACACCATCTACGTATGTATTGTAGATCGTTTCCTACATCCTTACTTTCAATTGAATACGAAATAACTTTTTAATTTGTCAGCTTCCCGTTTGCGTGTTCAGCAAGCGACCGGATGTAAAGGAAAAAAAGCACGCCCTCGCCCGAGGTTATAGATTTTTATTGTCGGCATGCGGACCGTCCTAATGAAACATGCCACGGGAACGATTGAACGTAATTTTATTCTGGTTGCTCGTTTTGTTTCGAACGAGAAAATTGAGAGATTTATAATACACCAATAAAGTGGGGACAACGTGTACGGGACGCACTAGAAGAAGAAAGAGACGTCAGACGGCCTTAGGGTTCTTTTTCGGGAAACCAACACGACACTCACACGCGAGCATGGAAAATATTGTTTCCCTAATAAAGTTTTGCCAGCGAATTCGTGTTGTTTTGGTTGAATTTGTTTTTTTTGTTTCGTTCTTGATGTCGTGGATGTTGTACCGAAGTAATGTAAAGTGTGAGGGTCGCTTTTTAAAGTTTCACAACCGAAATTTGCTTTTTCAATGCTTTCTAATAAAACTTTTACTTTTATTAGATTTTGATAGAAGAGCTAAGTTAAGTATACAATTTGTTCCCAGATGGAGTAGTTTAATTTTCTTATTTTTTATTTTTTGAAAAAAGGTCATTTTTAATGAATTGTTTTGCTTATTTTGAAATGCTTGAATACAGTGATCAATAGAGTTCCTCACTAGCGCCAACGGGCAGTGGCGGAGGTTCGACACAACCCTCAGTATAACTGCGAGTCTCAACCAAACGTGTTGTGTATACATGTACGCAGCCGTAAATATTATTTCGTAGTTCTACGTTTGTTTTAAAAATGTTGCCTACGTCGCGAAAACGACCAATGTTGCACAAAGTTACAGAATTTATAACAGAAATGCCTGACCTAAATTATGATGGCGTTAAAATTCAATGTATAATTGTGTGCAATATCCCTTTAATGTGTTGGTCCAAAAGGGATTGTCTACGTCACGTAAATAGTAAACAGCATTCTTCAAAAAAAAATTACACATGGCACCATGACAAATTTAAATTAATTTATGTGTTACTTTTATTGCATGTAACCTATCGTTTAATTTACTAGACAAGGACGCATTTGTCTTCTTTTGGAATAAATATTCGGACTGCAAATTACCAAGTCGGGCACCGTTACAAAGAATTGTGCCATCTGCTGTGATTATGTGTGGACGAAACAACAGATCGTAAAAAACATTCTGTGGTTAATGTAATGGTACGTATAATCGTCACCTTCAATTCTATTAGCTTCCAGACGAGTACAACAATGTACTGCCGAAGTAATTTTAAAGTTAGTGTTAAATACATTGGAAAAGTTTGAACTTTCAACAAACCAACTCTTGATGTTTATGAGTGATGGTGCTGCAAACATGCTTTCTGTAGGCCGGTCTCTTGAAAAACATTGTGGTAACTTGTTACATATTACGTGTAAAATTCATGCTTTCAGTCATGTGGTAGATAGTATTCGAAAATGTTATCCTGAGGTAGACGCTTTAATAGCGCATACAAAAGCAGTGTTTGTCAAATCCCCGAAACGCATTCGCAAATTTCACAGACTGTGTCCCCGTATGCCTGAGCCACCAGAACCTATTCCTACACGTTGGGGAACATGGTTACAGGCCGCGTTTTATTATCATAAATATTTTGAGAATATTAAGAATATTAAGAACGAAATTTCAAGATAGTCAGGTTAAAGACTATTCAGAACAATTACTTCGGACTAGTGGAGGTAATAGAAAAATTACAAAATCCTTCGGTGTCGTTAGCGGAATCTCTGCAAATAGTGCAACATATTCACGCACAGCTATGCGCGGTAGAAGACGCAAAAAATGTTTGTGTTCTAGAAAGGTTTGAAAGTGTTTTAGAGAAAGATTCTGATTTTGACACATTAAGTTGTTCCAAAGATTATTTTAATTACGCAAATATAACGTCACTAGATGTAGAACGTTCGTTTTCTGCATATAAACACACTTTTTCCTCACACCGCACTCGATATGGATTGTTTCCTCGTATCACAGACATTCTCAAGGGACGTCGATTCGCCAATGACGAGGAATTAATTGCGGTTTGGGAGGAGGCCTATATGCAACAAGGACAAGATGTCTGGCAGGGAATTTTCGATACATGGTTCACAAGAATGCATAAGTGTATAGAAAAAAATGGAATGTATTTTGAAAAATTATAATTTTTAAACCCGAGTCTCAAAACTTTTTTAGGTCCCTACGTACTTATTGTATGCTACACTTTCAGTCTTAAACCAAAAATTTTGCAAATTCTTTATTCTAACGAAAGTAAAAGGATCCCAATGCAAACAAAATATGCCTGTATACGTAAATAGCACAGATAAAACTGTATTAATATTCACACGGCCTACAAATACACGCATCGTAGAATAGTAAATTTGACAGAAATAAAAATCACGTTGAAAATGCGAAGTAGGAAACGTTAGGAAAGGAAAAAACTCGTCATACACACATGCACACGCGTAGACGCCCACGGAATAATTTATCGCGTTCCTTCACGTTCAGGAAGTCAGCGTGCGGTTTCCAGAAAGAAAAAAAAACGAGACGCTTTGAATTCCCCTGTATCAATCCTGAATTCGCTTGTTACCGCTTGTTTAAAAAAATCTGCCGCTGTTATTGTATAGCGGCATAGTATTGCGAAATTTACTACTCTGCGTGTGCTAAGGTTTCCACGAATGTGGAAAATTATGTTGTTATGTAGCTGAGGGAGCTAATGAACTGTTTTGCATGAAGGAAGTGATGATATTATCGGGCTTTTTAAGATGCATATGTAGTAGATGTATCTACATTTGCGCCTTTAAAATTATAAAATTCGTGACAGAATCTAAATTTATTATATGCAAGGTATATTGAGTTGTTCTTTACAATGTATAGAACACGCCAAATAATTACTAACCTGGGCAAATATGCGGTAACAGCCAGAGGCGTGGCGAGCGCATAAAAATTTACACATAAAATAGAAGGTAAGAAATAAATTATAAAACGTGCTGAAACACTTACCGTTTTAAACGTCTTCCGTGAAATCACAAACTGGGCAACATCTGTTAAATATTTGAATCATTAGATATGTTTCCACAGCTGTTTCAGGCAAGTGAGTACGGCGTGCGGAATAAATGTTTTTTAATGCCGAAAACGATCGTTCGACATCTAGCGATGTTATATTTGCATATTTAAAATAATCTTTGAAACAACTTAATGCATCTTCACACGCACCTTCACAAATTTGTCTTAATATAAGAAAATCTACAGAATGTTCTTGACGATCTGTTGTTTCGTCCACACACAACCACAGTTTTTTATCTTTCAATTCCGTTTTCATTCTTTTTTCTATATGTTCACGAGCAAATGGTACTACATTTCGTATCGATGTCCGACTAGGTAATTTACAGTCCGCATATTTATTCCAGAAGGAGACAAATGCTTCTTTGTCTAGTAAACGAAACGATAGATTACATAAGATAAGAGTAACACATAAATGAAATGTAAATTTTTCTTGGTCTCGTATGCCACTTTTTGCAGAAGAATGCTGTTTGCTTTCGATGTGACGTTGACAATGGCTTCTGGACCAACACATTAAAGGGATTTTACAAACTAAACATTGAATTTTAGTTTTTTTTTTTAGTTTTAAGTCTTCCGTGAAATCACAAACTGGGTAACATCTGTTAAATATTTCTACAGCGCATAACTGTGCGTGAACATCATTCACAATTTGAACAGAATCCACTAGCGACATCGAAACATTTTGTAATTTTTCTATTCCCTCCGCTAGTCCAAAGTAATTGTTGTGAATAGTTTGTAAATCTCTTTTAACGTGACCATCTTGAAATATTTCCTGGCTTTTCTTGATTGCTGCAGCTTCTGTCGGATTGAATTTTAAAACTACCTTCTTTACTTGATCAAAATATTTGTTGTAGTAAAACGTAGCCTGCAACCATGTTCCCCAACGTGTAACAATCGGCTGGGGTGGTTCAGGCAAATCAGAACACAGTTTGTGAAATAATCGGGTACGTTTCGGGGACTTTAGAAACATTGCCTTTGTACTAGCAATCAATGCATTTACTAGTGGAAAGCATGTGGGAATCGTTTGTACCGCAAGATTTAGAGTATGGATTTTACACGTTACATGTAAGAAGTTACCATTGTGTTCTTTAAGAGATCGACCCAAAGAACGCATGTTTGCGGCACCATCACTCATAAACATTAAAAGTTGCTTAGTTGAAACTTTAAATTTGTTCAATGAGTCCAACACCACCTTCAAAATCTCATCGGCAGTACAATTTATAACTCTTTTGGAGGCAAGTAAGAATGAGGATGACGGTCGATGTGATTCCATTGTACGTACCATTACATTAACCACAGAATGTTTTCGACGATCTGTTGTTTCGTCCACACACAACCACAGTTTTTTATCTTTCAATTCCGTTTTCATTCTTTTTTCTATATGTTCACGAGCAAATGGCATTACATTTCGTATGGATGTCCGACTAGGTAATTTACAGTCCGCATACTTATTCCAGAAGGAGACAAATGCTTCTTTATCTAGTAAACGAAACGATAGATTATATAAAATAAGAGTAACACATAAATCAAATGTAAATTTTTCTTAGCCTCGTATGCCACTTTTTGCAGAAGAATGCTGTTTGCTTTCGATGTGACGTTGACAATGGCTTCTGGACCAACACATTAAAGGGGTTTTATAAACTAGACATTTGAATGAATTTTAGCGCCATCAAAAATTAAGTCCGGCATATCCACTATAAAGTTTTTAACTGTGTCTGCCATTGGTCAGTTGTGCAACAACTTCAATACTGTGGGTCAGTGTGATATTTTCTCTGATTCGATCCATGTAGTTGTTGATGTTTTAGAGAAAAATTGTACAAGTAGCTAAGGATAGGTATCTACATACATATATATTTTTTATTACTGTATTCGCTTTGTTACTGTCCCTGTACTTGGGTGTGTACTGTTGGGAAATAAATCATATTGTTATTATTATTATATTCGATGTACTAGATTTTTTTTTAAATCAAAAATTGTAGATCACGCTAAAAACGGTGAATAAATCCAACCTATTTCGCGACCACCCAATATATCTCATAAGCAATTGGGTTAAATTGCTCGTTAGATACTATTCTTCTATTTCATATCACACAATCAGCGAAATTTCTAACATCACACCCACGCCAGGAAATAAATCGAAAGGAAGTAAAATAACCAGAAGCACTTCATTTATTTGCCGCACACATATGAATAATATTAAGGAGGGAAAAGGGCGTCCGTTCCCCCTTCTCGTTCGCCACGAACGCTATCCGAAATGAAATTTCCCGTGGAATTCAATCATGTGCCACCGGTACCACTGCGGAAGAGACGAATTTAAACAAACATAAAAAAATTCACATTGCGGTTTCAACTGAAATCTCACCCACCTACCGATGAGAAAAAATCTGTCTTTTTCGCGCGTCGTAAATCTGACGGAATAGATTTCAGTTACCTCTACGTTGGAGCGACGGAAGATAGCGTCTATCACGTCGGCGTGCAGTAAATTAAAAAAGAATCCGGCTCGAAAGAAATTGGTAGGGTTATATAGGTTTGGAATGGAAGATATATTGAGGTAATATTCATCGTAGCAAAGTAGTCTCTTATTTAAGCTAAGAAGAAAGTAATAGAAAAGAAAATTGTATTCAAAACAACCGTTGCGTCAATCCAGACTAGTTTTCTTTTTTTCTTTTGGTGACGCTGATAGTTTCAGATCAGCGTAGGTTCTATGAGGATAAATCTTCTTTTGCTTTATTTTTCACTGACTTTCTTATATTTATATTACTATTGAATCCCAAAGGAAATAAGTGTGGTACGTACTGACATTTGAATATGTTAATGAGATTTCAGTGCGTCATAGAACTGTTTATGTAAAAGCTATGTGGGAAAGGAATAATTTCTCTGGTTTTAAGATATTAGTGCGATTGTTAGCTAAATCGTTTACTTGTGGAATACCATGACAAAGAAGGACCGTTATCATATTTCTCTCTCTATTATCTGCATCAAATAGTGTCGAATTTTAGAAATTTGCATACAAGATATAATTATAATTTAAGAACCGTCTCTGAACCAGTAACAGCAGCAACCCAAAGCCTTTTAAAGAATTGTACACAGTACGAAAGCTTCTTCATCCTTTTTTTGCAACATATTTACTATTTAATTCGTTTAGTTTATAATTACTCCTAAAATATTTTAGAAAAAATAATCAGCAATGAAATACTAAGGAAATGTTAGGCTCTTTATGCGGCAAAACAATAATTTTGACAATGGCGAGGTATCCACACATCACAAATTAGTCAGATACGATTTGATTGGTGGAAAAATTAAAAACTTTTTGCTGACTAATTTTACAATAGCAGTTGGCTCTGACTGATTTGTAATTTCTGCTGGAACAATGTTATTACAAACTAAATACAACACTGATAGGTTACAAAATTTAAAGCATTCAGAAACACTAATAAGTAGAGTTGATCACTAGCGCCAACGGGCAGTGGCGGAGGTTCGATACAACCCTCAGTATAACTGCGAGTCTCAACCAGATCTGTTGTGTATACATGTACGCTGCCGTAAATACTATTTCGTAGTTCTACGTTTGTTTTAAAAATGTTACCTACGTCGCGAAAACGACCAATGTTGGACAAAGTCACAGAATTTATAGCAGAAATGCCTGACCTAAATTATGATAGCGTTAAAATTCAATATGTAGTTTGTAATATCCCTTTAATGTGTTGGTCCAAAAGGGATTGTCTACGTCACGTAAATAGTGAACAGCATTCTTCAGAAAAAAATTGCACACGACACTATGACAAATTTAAATTAAATTTATGTGTTACCTTTATTGCATGTAATCTACCGTTTAATTTACTAGACAAGGAAGCATATGTTTTCTTTTGGAATAAATATTCGGACTGCAAATTACCAAGTCGGGCATCGTTAGAAAGAACTGTGCCATCTGCTCGTGAACATGTTGAAAAAAGAATTAAATCGGAGTTGGAAGATAAAAAACTGTGGTTATGTGTGGACGAAACAACAGATCGTAAAAAACATTCTGTGGTTAATGTAATGGTACGTATAATCGTCACCTTCAATTCTATTAACTTCCAGACGAGTACAACAATGTACTGCCGAAGTAATTTTAAAGTTAGTGTTAAATACATTGAAAAAGTTTGAACTTTCAACAAACCAACTGTTGATGTTTATGAGTGATGGTGCCGCAAACATGCATTCTGTAGGCCGGTCTCTTAAAAAACATTGTGGTAACTTGTTACGTATTACGTGTAAAATTCATGCTTTCAGTCATGTGGCAGATAGTATTAGAAAATGTTATCCTGAGGTAGACGCTTTAATAGCGCATACAAAAGCAGTGTTTGTCAAATCCCCGAAACGTATTCGCAAATTTCGCAGACGGTGCCCCCGTATGCCTGAGCCACCAGAACCTATTCTTGCACGTTGGGGAACATGGTTACAGGCCGGTTATCATAAATATTTTGAGAATATTAAGAACGTGGTTTTACAATTCAATCCAAAGGAAGCTGCGGCTATCAAGGAAAGCCAGTCGAAATTTCAAGATAGTCAGGTTGAAACGGATTTAAAAACTATTCAGAACAATTACTTCGGACTACTGGAGGCAATAGAAAAATTACAAAATCCTTCGCTGTCGTTAGTGGAATTTGTGCAAATAGTGCAACATGTTTAGAAGGCGCAAAAAATGTTTGTGTTCTAGAAAGGTTTGAAAGTGTTTTAGAGAAAGATTCATTAAGACAAATTTGTGAAGGTGCGTCAACAGATCCGTTAAGTTGTTCCAAAGATTATTTTAATTACACAAATATAACGTCACTAGATGTAGAACGTTCGTTTTCTGCATATAAACACACTTTTTCCGCACGTCGCACACGGTTTGCCGAAACAAATGTGGAAACATATCTAATGTTGCAGATATTTAACAGACATTATTCACTTTGTGATTTCACGGAAGACATCTTAAGACGGTAAGTGTTATTATTATATTTTATTTCTGACCATTTATTTTGTGTAAACTTTTATGCGCCCGCCACTGGCTGTCGGCGCAAATTGAGCAACAAGACATTCATAACAGAATACATACAGGCTGTCCCAGCATCAATAGGCCAAATTCACCGTAGAGATACCTTACATAATTCTCAACAAAATAACTTAATAAACCTGAGCTCGTAAATGGAGTACTTTCGAATTACAAATAAAACAATGGATTTTTTCTGCATTTCTTTAGAAACTAGCATATCGTTGCCTTACTGAGAAAAGCACGTAACTCCATTAAAAGGAAATTTACAGGAGACTAAAAAAACTGTTTGATTTTAATATGATCACAGTGTAATCTCTTGTTTTTCTTTTAGAGGTTATTATAGAATGATTTTACCGATTTTTTGGAAAAGATGATTCTGAAAACCTTTTTTTTAGTTATTATTATATGGCAGTTAAATCTCATTTTGGATAAAAAATGGAGTTACGTGCTTTTTTTAAGGCAACGATATAACTTTCTTTACAACTAAATAGGCAATATGATTAAACAAAATAAAAGTTTACAATAAATTTTCAATTTGTTGAAGACATGTTGAAGACGCCTAGTTATAGCGTCGGCCATATTGAATGTTTGCAAATTGTTTTTTAATGTTTCTCCAGCTCAATGTGTTGTCTCTCGTAATGTAAACATGGTTCTTAATAAAGCCCTACACATAAAAATCCATGAGTGTCAAGTCCGGTGATTTTGGTGGTCAAATGGTAGGTTCATTGTCACCGGTCCATCTTCTACGAAAGTTTTCGTGTTGGTAAACAATAGGGTTACCCAAACGTAATAGTACTTTCTCAAATCAGAACGGCATTATTCGTTCATCTAATGCTCATAAATAATTTCAATTATGTCTTCTACAAAATGGTGGACACATTGACAATTTTTTATAAATTTTTATTTTGTTTAATTCTAAAAAAGTTATATGCTACTTTTTAAAGAACTTCGTCAAATGAGACTCTAACAACGTTGTATTAGCTGATATTTATTCTGAAGGCGTATGGGTTTGGGTTGTTACTGACGTAAAAATTGAAGAATGGTCAAAATAAGATAACAGAATAAAATTTAGAATTCACATACATCATGCTGTTCTTCTTTGAATAATATTCTTTTTCGGACTAAAAGGATGCATGCGGTTCTATTTTGTACTGGGAGGAATAGAGCAAATTGATACGATTTTGACATGTACATACCTTACTAACATCAGAAAGTTATATTCATTTAGAGAGATTTCAAATTACGTCAACATATGGCTGACGGACGAGTAACTGGTTTTAAATAAAGAAAAGTTTTGCAAATGAGATAAAAAGCGGCCTAATATCCAAGAAAAACATGTCTCAGTCCCATATATCCTCAGAATGGTCCTAGCCGTGGTTAGAAAAGTAGCCTTAGAAGTCAGTCCTGGAATCAGTGTCCTAACTCACTGTCAGAACCAATTCATAGATTGTCACGACGCGAACTTTAGTTTTACTAAGGATTTCAAATAGACTAGGCGAAGCCAAACAAACTAATCGTTTAGAGAAAAATATTGGCAGAATGGTAGTATTGGTATACAGTACTACTATTCCGCATATACGAGGGTAGTCTGAAAAGCTTCAAGCCTCAATACAAAGATGGCGTTACTCGTCAAAAGTATTCCAGTAATAAAATTGCGCATGTATTGAAAGGTGTTTTTGAAAATTTCAGTCATGTTGGACACTCATTTGTTGTGTAACGGTCTTTTGTGTCGATGTTAGTGTTTCGGTAAAAGTGGAAAAAATCAAATATCATTAAATTCTTGCATTTGAAAGGCAATACGCCTACGCAAATTGAAACCTAGGTTCACGCTGTTTACGGGAACTCTGCACTACAGTGAAATTTGGGCCATCTGAATTTAAACGTGGTCGTACCAGCTTGACTGACGATGAACTTTCGGGAAGGCGAAAAACTGCAACCACTACCAATATCATCGGAAAAGTCCACCAAATGGTGTTAGACAACCGTCGAATTAAAGAATTAAGCAGAGGCTACGGACATCTCGACGAAATGCTAAGTATTTAACTCGTGTGTAAAATCACTGCTTGTATACGGATCAGAAACCTGGCTGACTACAAATATAATTAAACAAAAAGTACAAACCTTTGTAAGTCGATGTCTAAGAAATATAACAGGCATATGGTGGCCGATGAAAATTACAAATAATGAAGTTTGGGGAAGAACTGGACAAAGAAGCGTAAATGAAGAAATCAAAGTAAGGAAATACAAATGGGTAGGACACACCTTAAGAAAACCCATGCAAACCCCATGCCACACTGCATTACACTGGACACCAAGAGGGAAAAAAACAAAGGGTAGACCATACAACACATGGAGGAGAATGATCAAAGAAGTGACTGGAAAAAATATTGCAGAGTTACGAAAAATCGCACAGAACCGAACAAAATGAAGAGAATACATCGAAACCATATCATTACAGAACATTACACTCTACGTCCCAATAGGGAATAACGAGTATCATTATTATTATTATGGGTATCTCGAAGAACGTGTTTGTCATATATTGCCTGAAGCCAAGGTACGGCCGGAACAGTGGGCTGCAAAGGGTGAATCGGTTCAGAAAAGAACGATTCCATCGGCTATGAAAGTGATGACGACTGTTTTTCGGGATAGATTATAGAGCTGCGTTAATCGATTATCTTGAAAAAGGAGAAACAATAACGGGAGCGTACTACGCATCATTACTTGACAAGCGGAAGGCAAAAATTGCGAGAAAACGCATTTGAAGAAAAAGGAAGTTTTGCTTCACTAAGACAACTCAGATTCATACTTCAGTGGTCGCCATGGCAAAAATTTACGAATTGGGGTTTGAATTGGTAGACCACTCACCCGATTCACCAGATCTAGCACCCAGTAACATTTTAGGCTCAAAGTTTCGCTGGGAGGGCAACGATTTTCATCGGATGAGGAAGCCATCACATTGGGAGCATAGCTGGAAAAAGTGTATAAATTTACAAGAATTTGACAAAAAATACTCGTTTCTATGTTACACTGGAAATTTTTCCATCCTCGTATATCACCAAGTAAATATTTATTGAAATAGTAATAAATCTGATACAGTTATTAGGACAAGGTTCCTCAGAAAGTATAGGAGCCAAAGTCGAAATACTAGCTCGGATAGTTACCATCTTAAAAACAAAAGTGCACTAGAAACTCTTCCGACCCCCTGTACACGTTGGTACGGAGCATGTGTGTTCAGCATAATTTATCAATTCACGTCATGAGATACGGTAGCTTTTGTTTCACACTCGTCCCGAGAAAAAATCCAGGACTTTTTCTTCCTTGAATCTCGCCGATTATATCGCGTTCTGTCTTGGAAACGGATCGATTTCGACGGCATAACTCATATTGTCTTTTTTTCCCTTACGCCGAAATGCATTAAGCGAGAGACCGAAGACCTAAAGGAAGAGGAAAAACAAGACGAAGAGCGAAGAGACCGTGAGAGGCGCGGATATTTTATCATTTTTATATTTCGCTTTAGATTCATATTCGTGGCAGGAAAAAAACGAGATATTAAATTCAGTTTTCCAGAGATGTTAAAGTATGACAAATCGAATTACATGCATATATGTATGTCGTACGCCGCTGGTTGAAGAGGTACTGCCGAACATATGTGCAGCATATGAATCGAAGTGTTATATTAAAGACGTTTGGACGAGAATGTATTGAAAGGAGAACGTAAGCATGTTTTCTTCGAAATGATTTCTTTATAATATTGCCGAAACGTTGCAGTTAGTACTTTTAAAGTAGAATTTGTGAAACTCGTATCTTTTATAAAAAATTTCGTCAGATTGTAATAATTTTGTTTTTTCTTTAAATATCTAGTTAAAAACTAGCTTTAAAATTTTGTTTATTCTCCTTTTCTTATTACAATGGAATCTCCCTTATTCTTATTATACTCGCTATACCTCGAACCAGTGTTGCCAGCAAGAAGATTGTATTCGTACCAACCTTTAGTTTTGAAGGTACTAGATTTGCCTACCTATATACTAGATGGCGTTACACTTACGAAAGTTCACTGTAAAAGTAATGGTAAAAGCAATATAAAGCAATTACTTTTCGAGGAAACACAATCAGTCTGTTTTTTTCATAATTATAATTCCATTTTACAAATAAAAGATATTGCTACAATAATAAATACCATCAAATACAATTTATGAAGAACAATTCAAAACACGATTCTACAGTAACTAAATTTAAAGACGTTTGGTCGTACTTTTTTGGTACTTTTTAATATTTCTAAATCAAGCATTTGTTTAATTTTCTTTTCTATTAACTCAGGTTCCGATTATAACAAATATTTGTTTTGAGGAATTGCTTGCAGCGTAGTAGTAGATATCACGTGTGTCTACTAATAATTTATTTCCTTTTTTGGTCACATTGCACTCACAAGGGAACACAAGTAAATGTATCTCACCAAATTAAATGAAACTTGGGTTTATAGACCAGCGGTCGCCAACCTTTTCAATGTGTTGAGCTACTTTGATAATTTTGGAAGAGTGAGCTACCTAGTCGTAAGCGATGTAAGCCAACCTAAATGAAATAATCCACAGTTATATTCGACATGCATGTATTTATTTTACTAATACATACTAAATCCATACCTACCAATCGTAGGTGTTTGAAAAATAAACAAAATTTTGATGCAGCCACAATGGCATGTCACATACGATTTAATAAAAGTGAATAAAAATAACAAAAAAGTAGCTTTTTGATAAATGCTTGTATATCAGAAATCATTTCCACTAGTTCTTTGTCTCTTCCCTGAAGCTGCAAATTAAGTTAATTTAATTTTTCTGTAATGTCCACAAGAAAACCAAAATCTCTAAGCCAGATTGAATTTTCCAGTTCCGGAATCGGTTCATCGCGTTGTTTGAAAAATTGAACCATGGCAGATAGGACATCATTAAAACGTTTCAGCACTCGTCCTCTACTTAACCATCGGACTTTAGAGTGAAGAAGTAGCTCCCCGTAGTGACAGTCAATTTCATCAGTCAAGGTTTTGAATAATCTTCCTTGTAACGCTGGAGCTCTAATTTTGTTCACAATTTTTACTACCAATTTCATAACATTCTTTAGTTTTAAAAAATGTCTACATAATGCTTGCTGACGGATAATGTAGTGGTAACAGAGAAATTGCGGAAAACTTTCATCTTTACGACATAACGCCACCAGACCCTTATCACAACCCACCATAGCTGGAGCGCCATCGGTTGTCAAGCCTACCATTTTCTATATTGGAATTTTCTCAGAAGAAATAATATTTTTGAAATGAGAAAACAACTCCAGCCCAGTAGTATGTCCTTTCAGTGGAATGAACTTCAAAAGATCTTTAATCGTAAAATCACTAAAAACCATCCTGACGAATACGGCCATCTGGGAGATGTCAACCACATCTGTTGATTCGTCCAGTTGCAGTGAAAAATAAACACAGTTATCTAAGTTACTTCTTAACTGTAAAAAAGTACCATTGCTCATTACTTCTACTCGTCTCATCGCTGTATTAGCAGAAAGTTGCATAGATTTTATAGCAGACACTATCTCGTCTTTATTTCTAAACTTGGCAAATAACAAATCTGCAGTTTCTAAAAACGCCTGTTTTATCATTTTCTTCTTTTGTGTAATTATTTGGGACACACGGTATGATGCTTCAGTTGCAGCCTTATTTTTGTCGACTATTTTTAAAAATATTGACTGTTATCCAATTAACTGGTTTTTTAATTGTTTCAGTTTTTCCTTTCTGGTGGCAGAATGTAATGGGAATGACTTTTCAAAATTCGAATGTACAATTTTATGATGCCTCTCAATATTTCCTTTTTTAGTAACAGAGACAGAGTATTACATAACAAACATACATTTTTACCTTTAACTGTAACGAACTGTAAAGAAGTATTGTTCTTCCCATTTCGAATGGAAATGGTATGTCTTTACCTTCTTACTATTGCTTGCCATAATATTTTTAATTGTAGGCCAACTGTAACCCAACCGCTGGACGTTGATTATGCCGTTCAGTTTCAACTGAGCGCAATGTCGCCGCGCGTTGCGTATATATCCCCTTCAAAGCAACCCAGATCGTTCTCGAACACTGGCACGCTGATCGGTTCTAGACGATTCTAGCGTGGTGACGTCGGCGGCAGATCGCTCACCACAGTGTTGCCGCGGCTTGTATTTATTATGAGAATTTGCGAAATTTACGGAAGCTTCTATGATTTTTATACGTTTGTATTTTCAAAATATGTTATGAGCTACCAGAATTCCCTTCGCGATCTGCCGGTAGCTCGCGATCGACGGGTTAGCGACCACTGTTATAGACCGATGTAGTGTAAGAATAACGGTAACCCTCTTAGCTGCTCAATCTCATACTGGCAGGGTATAAAGCATCCTAAGCTCAACACTACCATTCGCTGTTTGACTCAATAACTCAGAAACTAGAAAAGATATCAAAAGCGAATTAAAACAAGATTTAAACTATTTTACATGGTTTTAATAATGGCTTAAATATTTTCCCTATAATAAATATGTGTTGATGGGAACAACCCCTTTATTTTTTTGCAAATTTTTATATACTAGAAAAATGCAAAGGCTGAGTAGAATTTACGTATATACACTACATCAGCCACGCAATATTCTTATTCGTGTAAAAAAAAATTTAATGAAAAATATGTAATGAAGAAAACGCGCAGGTTGTTATCAAATGATTTTTTTGTTTAATACAATGTGAGTCAAGAAGTTAAAAAATACATTACGATGCGTACATGCGTGTACATATACATTTTGTGCTATAATAATAAAGAATGATAGGCGGTACAGTCTACGCTGCATAGTTACTGCCCTAATGGTAATCCATGTAGAAATGTTGAAAACAAAGGAATTGCTTACACCATGCACAACGAATAAATGCAGACTTGCCATAATTACCGCATTATAATGTACATTGTGTATCCTTCGGAAAGCAGAATCTTACAGGATTTTCGAAACGTGGTCGCCGTTCGGCGATGTATCCACTTTTATACCATTCGTATTGAAATAGGTTGAAGAACCTTGGCGATGACAATTGATTATGAGTTTAAGATTGTGACTGAATAATACTGTTTTTTTGGTGTAAAATTATGTTGTAATTCGTAAGTAGTATTTCATCTGAAAATGTTCTCACGACATTTTTTCATATTCTAAAACCGCAAACGTCTAAAGGTTGTCTTGTTATTTATTTTTTTGTTCCTTGTTACTAAAATTTGCACATCACTCGGACAATACCCACAAGTATACATCTGTAAACCAATCTTTAAAATACCGAGAAGTTAGTTTCCCGGACGTTGAAGCAGAGATTAACAGGTCTCCAAAGTGCTTTTTACACCTGCTGCCTAAACCGACTTGTTGTTTCTTTTAACACAAAGAAGAGGGAATATAAGAGGCGTCCATTTGCTTAAATTGTTGCCATGATTGTGAAACTATGCGTAATAGAGGATAATGATAGCACGACGACTTCCACTGTTTTTGTTCCTATGACGGATAAGGTTCGACCAGAATGTATTTCGAAATTAAAGCCGCTCTAATCCGCATTATAAACGTTGTCGTGTCCATCATTGATAATTTTAGGTTTCACTTGATTAACAAATCTTTTGGCTGTAGACTGTAATTTGCCAACATCGATGTTAGTGGGTCGTGCAAGATGGTAACTTTTACAACAATTAATTATTTTACAGATCTTATGGAACAATGCATAGAACAACATCATACAAATTTCACTTAACCACCGTGAAAACCACTATGTCACTACATAAAATTATCCCACAAAAAATGTTTACTGTATTAAGATGAATGCTTTTGAAGTGAACGCATAACAATGCTGTCATATTAATTATCCATTTGTAAAAAAAGTGAAAAGAAAATGATATTTTTTAGAGAATACATGACAACATACATTTATTAATTACAATTTTCCAGACGTGCACGTGTTTGCTGCTAAATATCTCTTCTATTTGCCTTACAGAATTAGTATTTTCTCATTCTCGAGACGAGAAAATGTATATATGTCTGCAAAGCGTACCTACGGCATGCAGGAACTAAATATTAATCAGACGTATACGCAGCCGCACATCTAAAGACTAGTTCTGAGACACGAAAAAAGCAACAAAGACATTTCACAATACTCCGTAATACCATCAAAGTGATTTACTGCATCGTGCATACATGCGGTCGCAAAGTTATACAGCCAGCTGTCGGCACGAGCAAATAAAATTCAAAAACGCGTGCAAACTAAATTTGGCTGTTCTTTGTAACCGTGTCTGGCGTATGTACACAAAAGCTCTATGCTCCCAGTCGCTATTATTAAATCCATGGTATATACGTACGCAAGTCAGCACTTCCGAGCTAGTCTGGATCTTAGACATGTTTCATTGAACTTCCCAAATTATTTCTGGTTTATCTTACGTCGAAGAGTGGCGTAAGGAATACATCCATACCAAAGGAAAATAATTGTAGAGCTTAATTTAAAATTTGAAAAAGGACAAGCTTAAAGCTATGGCAAAATGTGCGAAGCTATTAGAAGCAATAGAAGTTTGTGAGGCAAATAAAACTATAAAAGTTGGCCGAAAATAAATAAAATTAAAGAAAGAATATTGAAAAAAGACAATTGGGAATATAAAACACAGAAAAATAAGATAATAATAGTAATAATAATGGTAATAAAACATTAGGAAGAAGGGTCCTTTTTCTCGCAAAACTCTTTTTTAATATAACTAAATAACGACCGGTTTCAGGTCAAAGCCCATCTTCAGGTTAAGCTAGAAGGATATCATATAGCTGTATTACATTGTTTGTAAATGGAATAGTAAAAATACATAAGAAATTGTTAGACTTAAACAAATTATAATTTAGAATTATATGGTAATTTGTAAAGATAGTCTCAAGTTGTAGCAAAGCTGTTATATTAGTGACCAATTCCAATTTATAGAGTAACTTTTTTTAGTTTATTTATTATTTTAAATTAATGGTTAATTTTTTTTTTTATTATATAATATTAAAAAAAAAAATTAACCATTAACTTAGAAATTAACCTATTTAGGTCATCCAGCACTGTGTCTGTTGACCTTCCTGGTTGGTATACGTATTGACAAGCGCTGAGTGGTTGCTTTGTCAGCGTTTCAACTCTAACATACCTGTCTACCAGCCGCTCCAGTGTCTTTAATAGAAAGGAGGACAGGCTGATGGGTTTGTATGATTTTGGTGTTAGGTCAGAGACCCTTCCCACTTTGGGTAAAAATATGACCTTAGTCATACGCCACTGAATTGTCATGTATGTTTTAAAACTGTTTTGCTTGTAAGCGTCACGTACAAGGTCGCGATACGTCACGAGCAAGAAGTGCAACGTCACGCAAAATTTTGGTATATAGATCCTTCAGAATTGCATTTCGGAGAACTTCTGTGTGGCAAGTCGGCCCTTTAAACTGGCTAGAAGCTAGGCAATGGAAGTCCACCTCTACAAAAGATGACTGTATCATTTTTGTATTATTTTCAAAACTCTTTAAATTTGTGCGGATTGTCGATGGCTCGTTACAAGTTTAGAAGAATTTTTTAGCATCATATGAAATAAGTCTTGAGAAACACCTCTTCAAAGTTAACAAATTGAGCAAAAAATTACGAGTAATAAATTTGACAAAAAAAAAATTGGAATTACAATAACTGAGCTGGCTGGAGCATTTAGTCAAAATAGAAACAATTAATGAGCTAGAGTGGCTAAAGTAAAGATTTGGGATATGTTAAACTATGATTAAGCATAGATAGCTAGTATATACGAGTACTTTAAATAACAACAAATTAGAAACTAACAAGATTGAAGACAATTACGATCCAAACATGTTACATATAATTCGTCTACCTAGTCTACTATATAATTCGTTTCGCAATTAGTATAATGGTTGTAATTTTTTTATTTAAACTATATTCATTAATAGGATACAACGTAACGTCCCATTAACGGCCAATAATTAACTCTTTTTCTTCCTTTGCGAGAGTTATTTCAGCGGTAGCGGCAAAAATGTTAATTTCAATAGGATTATGATAAATTATGGTTATGTTTGAAAATTACACTCGTTGGACGTTGCGTAGTACCGCAAAATAGAAACTATTAATAATTTTCCATTTATGGAAATTAATTGGTACGAAATTGATTAACGCAATACATTATGGTTAAATTGGCCCAACGATGCGCTTTTATGAACGCAGCGTTGATGTTATTAATAAGTAACCTTTAGAAAATCAATTTCCGATATTGTATTTAATTGCATATTTGTTCGAATATGAATTGCCGTGTTTTGCTACTTAAGACTATCGTGTTTAATTTAAGTAAGTAGGTAAATTGAATATTGCTCATCATAATTATGTCAAAATCCTTACTCAACATGACCTTGAAGAACGCCACAAGTAACGTACAGTGGAACAAGAGTAAACCTGGACGATACCCAGTAAACCTGTACGAAAGTAAGCCTTATTTATACTGCCAGTACTCGGCGCGATACTCGTCCTATGCCAATCCGCATTTTCAGAATTTAATGAAACTTGAGTGGTTTATAGACCTCATAGGACTATGTCTAATACCGGTTTCCGTTTCTGCTGAGTAACGATTTTAGAAGATGAAATCGGGGGTTTCTGCGTTTCTCGTTAATTATTTCCTATTACATGTATAACAATTCTTCACATCAGTTCATATTAAAACAAGAAAATAACGAGTATCAAATTAGGTGTGACCCAACTTGAATCATTAATTACACATATGTGAAAACAGGTTTACAACTTTTATTTATATACAATAAATGAATAAATGTTCAAATTTTATTTTCTCAATTCTAATATCTAAATGTCACGTCCTTTAGAAACCCTCCGTTGCGATCAAAGCATATTTGAGCACGTTTCAGTAACGAGCTCATTGCACATCGACTCATTTCAGCTGGAATCCCTGCAATAACTTGCCCGATGTTATTTTTTAAATCTTTCAGATTTTCTGGTCTGCTTTGACTTAATACAGTCCCACAGAAAATAATCGGTAGTCGACAAATTACAAGACCGTGTCGGCCAAAACTGACCTCCACGCTCAAATACCAAACGACCTGGAAACATTTCAAGCAGGACATTGATAAATTGGACACATGAAGCCTTGCGCCATCTTGTTGATACCAAGTAATGTGTAAAGACCGGTTTATATGTACAAAAAAAAAACTATAATAATATATGCACGTATTTTCGTCAAAATATGCAAAAAACCGAACATATATGCAACTGAAAATTCCAAATAAAAATGTAATTCAGGTTTATTGTTTCACATATAATGTTAATTTATATAGTTGTAATTGTACAGGGTGGGGCGGGGAAGTATCCTTAACTTTGAAGGTAAATAAAAAAAAAATGTTAGAACAAAACTCTGTTGTGGCATCAGAAGGGTACAACTCAATGCACTGATGTAGCCGGTTTCTGACGTTCTCCACAACTCTGCGAAGCATCTGTTGCGGAATGCGGCCAACTTCAAGGCGTATTGCATTCTTCAAGGCTTCGAGGGTCCTGGGTCGATGTTTAAACACCTCACTCTTGAGGTAGCCCCATAAAAAGTAGTCGCACGGAGTTAAATCCGGCGAGCGCGCGGGCCATGGCATGTCACCGTACCGGGAGATCAAGCGCCCGGGGAACATTTCCCTCAAAACAGCCATGGAATTTCTAGCAGTATGGGCCGTGGCACCATCCTGCTGAAACCACACTAGTCCCCAGCTTATCTGTTAAAGTCGTGGTTCAAGAAATTGTTGGATCATATTAACATACCGCTCAGAATTGACGATAACCGACCCCTGAGCCCCAACTCTGTTTTGCAAAACACTACCACGTGCAGGGAAGTTCTCCACCCTTAACAAAATGGATTTTCGGTCTGGAACAGCATTACGAGGGGGAATTCGATAACGAGTACGCAGCGCACGCTGCACTGCAACGATAGACTTGTTTTGGGAAAAATACGTCTCGACGGCAAACGCGCGTTGCTCTTTCGACCAACCCATGTCTACAACTAATGGCTGCACTAAGAGAAACTTCCAAGACTGCAGCGTCATTAGAGCCTACCCTCACCCTTTCAACACGTCCCTTCCATTCACAACGCCATCTCGAAAGTAGGGATACTTCCCTGCCCCACCCTGTATTTATAAAGAATTCTTAACCCTGAAAATGATGAAAGCTTCATCGAAATGTCAGTTGTATACATGAGGGTAGAATAAACAATTTTTGTTCAAGAGCTGGCCATTTTTATTTGATCTTTGAACTTCCGAGCGTCTACATCGTTAATTAGTATTCTTTATGTTCACGAATTATTTAGGTTTACAAAATAAAACTTATTAACTTCATACGCACACCCTGGTTTTCTTTCCTCAAAGAAACTTTTAGCCTTTCTACAAAACTTTTACTAGCGTATATAATATACGTCTTTTACAATGTGTTCAAATTCTTCGACCTCTTCCCTCACTAAGTGTCCCTCAAGAACCATTCACCGACACTTCTGTGTACTTTGCGTTAATGGGTTACTTGTAACTTTGTCTAGTATTACATATGCTTACCTGCGAAAATGTACTCAACATATACCTATCCATTATAGTCCAAGATGACATGCCTTGCTCGGAACATAATCAAGATATATAATGACGTGAAGCTTCTTTCTCAAGATGACATAAAAGTAAGAGAATACGTCTTTTGAACAAAAAAAATGTATGACATGAAAGTTATAAGATGCAGTTTCTGCTACTCTAGTTTTAAGTTTCTACAAAATCAATGAAAAGAAAATGTTTGGTACAAATCGTTTTGTGGTTTCTGAAAATATTCGCCAGTAAGGTTCATTCACTTTTGTATGCGTTCGAACCAATTCTCTAAACATTGTTTCTACTCTGAAGGTAGTATCTCCAATACATGGATTTTTAGACTTCAACAGCTTCTTGAGGTAATAAAAATCGCTGTCCACCCTTTTTTTGTTTGACATTCAGGGACAAAAAGATGAATACAGGCAATGAGACATTAATCGATGTTTTTTTCGTTCAAATAGTCAGTTGTGTGACGTGCTGTGTGAGAGCTGGCATTGTGATGATGGTGCGACGTTATCGATTGTTTTTCTTGATTTCATCGATCACTTCTGGCAAACAATTTATTACATACCATTCAGCATCAACTATTCTTCGATCCTCGAAAGCAATACTTGCGACATGTCCAGCACAACAAAAGAAAAGTTGGATTCAGTTCACCTAGGAACACCCCAATAGTTGACTGTTGCTTAATTTCCATCTGGTATCCAAGTTTCGTCATCTGTTGCGATATTATTTACGAATCTTCAAGTTCTTCTGTCGAGCTTTTTTGGGCATTTCCTTACACCAGTTGACACGAGCCTCTTTTGTGCTTGGATCAAATTATGCCGAATGCACCAGGAACAGATCTTTTTGACACCTAAATGTTTATGCAATGTCGAATGTACTGCAATCTTCCATATGTCTAAGGATGCCTCTATCTCATGGTAAGTCACATGCCGGTCTTCTTCCATCATGTTACGCACAGCATCGATGTTCTTTTGGAGTAACAACCGATTATGGTCGACCTTCACGAAATTCATCGCCGAAGGAAGTACCACCACGACAAAATTCTGCGAATCAGTTGCAAACAGTCTCTTCTGATGGTTCGACCACCTCGTATATTGTGTAGGCAACCATATTAACCCCAAAATCTGACATAACAATTGTACTTATTTAAATATATTGAATATGAATCTTAATAGATATGTCTTCTTAATGTTATCCCAATTTCTATATCTTTTTCTCCGCATACATTTCTTTTTCAACATGAAAATCGTTAACCGTAACTCGAACAAGCAGGAAATGTCCTACAAAACAAACAAATCGTATCTAATTGACGCCAGAGTCCTTTTTGCGCAAAAAAAAGCATAATTAAAGCAAGCCATTAAATTATCAATCCCGGAAATTCGGGAAACTCGAGACCGAAGTTTAAGCAATTATAGAGCGAGTTACGAATTACTTATGTAAAAGAAATTTGACGAGAAAAAGGAGGTTAATTGTAGGAGGTAGTAATTTGTAACCTAGAAGTAGGTCGTTGATTAAAACGAGGGGCAGATACGGTTTTACTTCCGTATTTATTTACGCCGTTGCGACTTTGTATATAAAAACACTTTATCTATAAAAGTGCTTCTATTTTTAAAACCATAGGGTTTAATTGCTTAAAAAACTGCTTTATATTTTCCAATGCGTAAAGAAATAGGCTAAAATTTTAATTCAATTTAAATAATTAATAAAAAAACGTACAAGGCAACGCCAGTTGTTTGCTTTTAAAGCGTTTCGCTTATTTTGATTGAAACATTGCGAAATAAACAATAGAGGACAGGATCATATTCACCTGTCTCTAACAAATTCTCGGCCTGACAGGCTTATACAGCGAGCGTGTTCAAACTCCCTTGCGTCATAGTTGCACATGTGCGAGGCCTACACCATACTAGGTTGGTTGAAAAGTTCGCGGAGCGACAACTATGTGTGTTTTTTTTTAAATGGAAACAATTGAACATCGTGCTGTAATAAAATTCTTTGTGAAAAAAGGTTTAAAGGCAATGGAAATTCATAACGAAATGGTAAATGGATTAGGTGATGATGCTCCTTCAAAAACAATGGTATGTAAGTGGGCTAAAGAATTTCAACCCTCGAAGATGATCCTCGTTCTGGACGTATAAAAAGTGCTACTACTGAAGAAATGATTAATTCTGTACATGATATGGTTATGGATAATAGACGATTGACTAAGCGTGATATTGCTGAGGCTATGGGCATCTCAACTGAACGGGTGTTACATATTTTGAAAAATGAATTAGGTCTGAGGAAGCTATTGATAAGATGGGTGCCGCATTCGTTATCTTTGGATCAAAAACGCATTCGAGTAAGACTTTCTCAACAATATTTGGCCCATTTTCAGAAGAATAAAACAGATTTTGTGCGTCGATTCGTAACTATGGATGAGACTTGGGTTTACCACTATGATCCTAAACTGCGACAACAAACCGCAGAGTGGACTAAACCCGGTTATCCAGCGGCAAGTGAAGGGGTCGAAATCATCCAAGAAGGTTATGGCATCAGTATTTTGGGATGCAAAAGCAATGTTGTTAATTGGTTACCTTCAAACCGATAAAAAAATAACAGGAGAATATTATAAAAACCTTTGGGACCAGCTAAATGAAAAAAATTGTAAGAAAAGACCTGGTTTGCAGAATAAAAAAATTATCTATCACCAAGACAATGCACCTGCTCATACCAGCGGTGTTGTGAAGACGAAATTGGTCGAATTAAAGTACGAACACTTGGAACATTCACCCTATTCATCAGATCTGGCTCCCTCCGACTTCCATCTGTTCCCGAACCTCAAAAAATTTCTACGTGGAAAGCGTCTTCCATCAAATGAAGAAGTTATTGCAACCGTAGATGGGTATTTTGAAGGCCTTCCGGAAAATCACTTCGGGGATGGGATACGTAAATTGGAGGATCGCTGGAAAAAGTGTATTGAACTTGAGGGAGAATATACTGAAGAATAAAGTAACTTTTTGAACCATAAACTTGTTTTTTCATTTCCGTTCAGCGAACTTTTCAACCAGCCTAGTATATAAGAATAGTATATAAGAATAGTAGTTTTTAGTAGCCAGCCAGACAACGTGACTAGTGCATGAAAATGTCTCAGCTAACGAAAATTGCCGCGTGGTCATTCAATTTTTAACAAAAGAAGGGCATACGCCTAATCACATTAAACGTTTAGACGGCGTTTATGGTAATTTATCTCCTACGTATTCCACTGTAAAAAAGTGGGGAAAATTTTTCCGTTTGGGGCGAGAATCCCTTCAAGACGATGAGCGCCCCGGTCGGCCAATTGAACTGATAACGCCTCAAAACATTTCAATTATTGAAGAAATGGTATTAGCAGATCGCCGTTTGAAAGTGAAGGAATCAGCAGTGATGTCTAGCATTTCTGAAACAAGTATTCGCCGAATTCTCCATAACCTTTTGGGTATGAATAAGATTAGTGTAAGATGAGTACCGCATCTTCTGCTCTCCAACGTGAACGTCTTTAAACATGTGTGGAGACGACCCGAAACCGATTTTGGATTCCATTGTGACAGATGAAGCAATGGTTCTTATTTATTCTCTCATTTAAATAAAGACCTTAGGGGACGTCGCTTTGACAATACAACATTTTGAGGGAGAAATTTTAAATAGAGGGTATATAATTATTAGTTAGTATAGTAATAAATGTGTTGAAGTTAGGGGAGATTATATTGAAAAATAAAAATTGTTATATTTTACTAAGTTTATTTTATTATTAAACAAATTGCCTCTCTCAAATAAATTCATGAGTGAATGAAGCATTTGCAGAAATTAATTAGAAAAGTCTTACTGTATATTGTCTTATATTAGATTCTAGTTTGAGTATCCTTACAGTTAACAACGTTGTAATCCATAAGGGGTACAGTTCAATAATTACACAATTTCCAAGCGTACAGTAATGTAGTGTATAACGCACATTGCGGAGATGTTAACCTCAAAGGGCTTCTCGTACGCGAAGTTGTAAGGCCAGGTTCTGTTTGTGTAGCTTAAGGGACGCCTCTGGTCTCTACAGAGATCCTTTAGTCCTTTTGAAACACGGTAGCAGTACATTCATTCATTTCCCTTGACCTACATTTTCCAACGATCCACTTTTGTATCGAAGATGAAAATATATGCAATATGAACGTACAGTCACTTGCAAAATTGAATGCCCAACTAATGGAATGGAATCAATAGGTCCTTTACATTAACAGACGAGATACATCATTACCTGTAATTTTAGTCCATGTATACGTAAATCACAAATACCTAAGCAGTACATTAGGGCGTTTCTACTCTAATGAAGGTATGTTGGTATTTTACTATTGTTAAAAATTCTTTACCCCCTTGGAGTTGCGCAATCGGTTTCAATATAAATCCTTACTCGCCGTTTCATGTTGTTAAATGCGTCGATGATGTATTGAGGCGTTATTCTTTCACAGACATTTTGAATTGCTTCGGATAGTTCTTCTATTGTGTGTGGTGTGTTTTTTAAAATTGCATTTTTTAGGTGTGGAGAAATAAAACAATCTAAAATAGTTAAATCAGGAGAACGTGGAGGAAAATCTATTACATCGTTATCAAAATGTTCATGTAAGATGTTCATTGTTTGAAGTGTTCTATGAGCTATTGAACTGTCTTGCTGAAAGTGTCTATCCCTTCGTTCATCATCTGGTTTAGAAAAGGTTGCAATAAATTATTATATCTTTCGGCGTTTACCGTTTTCTCCGTAAGCCTGCAATCCAAACACCAATCTTTTCAGAATGTAATGGTTTCTGTATCATGACAAGAGGGTTTTCACTGAACTACAGACACATGGTTTGTTTGCTAATAAAACCATTAAATTGTCAAAGATATTATCTTGCATATGATTTTCAAACCAGTTGCAGGCAATTGCGGGCTTCTGTTCTTACACAATACGAATTTTACAAGATCTTTTCTAGGAATATGCTGGCAAGTACCATATAATGAACTAGTTTCCTGCGAAAGTTTTCTAACTGACTTTTTAGATAAATGATCTATATATGTATGTACTTCTCATATCCAGCAGTTCTTCCTTGAGTCTACCACTATCGGGTTTGCAACTTACTGCGAAATTTAACAACGCAGCGAACAATTTTTGATATAAACCAAAATATAATACTGCAAAATGGGGAAACTAAAGACGAAATTCATCCATAGAATGCATAGAATTACGAAAATTATGAAAATAGCTTTCAATTATAAATGTTTGGTGATCTGAGTAGAATAGCTACAGGAGTTCTGGCGCAAAATACGATCTATTTTCTTGGAGTGGTTCAAATTTACTTTTTATCGCCGCCACTCCTACCTCTGGCATGCCACGTTACCTGTAATCTCATAAACCCCGCGACTGCTTGTATTATATGCGAAATGTTCATTCACCTGTGTATATTAGGAAGTCTGAACTAGTTTAATGCATGCCGACGAACAAGTCGAATGACCTTTACATGTATTCAAGCGAGCTATTAAATTCAATTTAACATTGTTTCTTATAGGAAATAAACGCAAACATTAGAAACATCAGTAGACCATAATTTGCTCTACCCTGATTGGCTTAAATAACAACACTTCTAATTGGGTAATTAATTTTGGGAAATTGATACACCGGAACAATTTATTCTTTCTATCAGCTGTATATCAAATAAAAGACGTTTATATTTATATTTGAACAGCTAACTGATGTAACTGATCGACTATCCCATATAACTGAATGGAAACTTGATATATTTGATCAGCTACTTGATATATCTGATCGGCTACCTGATATAATTGATCGGTTACTTGATACATCAAGTACCTATTCAGCTATATCAGGTAGCCGTTTAGTTACATCAAATACCCGTTCAGTTATATCAGGTAGTTGATAAGTTATATCAGGTAGTCGATCAGATATATCAGGTATACGTTCAATTATGTGGGAAAGCCGATCAGTTACATCAGGTACCCATTCAGATATATGTGGTATCCGATCAGTTACATCCTGGGAAAATACAAACTTCTTTTAACTAATGTTGATGTTTGTGTATCCAAGCACCAGATTGATTTTGAGCCCTTCTTTTGTCACAATAAGTTCAAAACATTAAAGAAAGTTGTTCCCACTATAAAAGGCAACATACCAGGTGATTCATTTATCTTGAGACAACTAAATAACTCCATTTATTTAATTCAAAAAAAAATGTAGAAAAAAAATTTATCATATGAAGAAGGAAAGTATATTGTAAGGCCCACATTTAATTTTGGAAGTGCCATCAATGTCTTTCGCGTGTTAAATTCGGTTTTTTTCAAATGGAAACCTAAGTCTTATGTGATCCGGACTTTCAATTTATGTGATAATGTATTATTTATATTTTATTATTTTTTTTTTGTGACTAACTGTAAGATATGTTTTTTCAATTCTTTTTTTTTCACGTAGTTTTAGTTTATTTTGGTGGGAATTGAAAACCAATCATCAACATCATGCTGAAGACTGATATTCTCTCTCATTTGATCCTTATGTATTACGTTTATCTTTTTTTTTTATTGTATTATTTCTTTTGCTTTTTTTTGAATCAATAAACTTCTCCTTATTATTATTATTATTGTCCACGGAAAAACAAATAATTTTTATCTGAAACTTTTTTCATTTAACAGCTATTTACGGATATAAACATTAATAATAAAATAGTAAAAAAGAAATTGAGAAAACAAGTAGCCTTCGCTTTAAAATTACTGCAGTAAAGGAACAGATGAGATACAAATCAAGGAGGTTTCTATTGTTGTTGCAGACATCTTTGTCTGCATTTGTCAGTTTCGTGTGTTTATTAATTACTCCAAATCCACACTGGTTACGTTAAGTTAATTATCAACAACCTTGGACAGTCAATGGTACATTGAATGAGGAAAAATACAAACACTTTCTGGACCAAAACTACCACTACTACTAGAAGATTCAACATGATGGATGTACAGCACATTATTCACTAGATGCAAGACAAATATTGAATAGGAATTATGACAATAAGTGAATACGAAGGGGTGGTCCTAGAAATTGGTCTGCTAGGTCTCCAAACTTAAGAAGTCTTGATTTTTTTGTAGGGTACAAAGAGAGAATATACCTGGAAGCAGCAACAGCACCAGATAATATGAAAGAAGGACTATGTGATGTGTGCAGACGAAATCCTGCGAAAGGCACATGAAACTTTTATTTCTCGTAGACAAAAGTGCATCGAAGTAAATGAACAACATTTTGAACATTTATTAAATTAACGCGAGTTATTTTAAAGTGTAGCCTACTTTTCTTCTGTTCGTTTTAACTATTTTATTAATATTTATATCCATAAACAGTCGTCAAATAAAAAAAGTTTCAGATAAAAGTTATTTGTTCTTTCGTGGAAAATAACACACTTATTAAAACAATATAGGTTTCCATTCGAAAAAAACAACTTAACATTTGGAAGACATTGATGGCAGTTCTAAAATTAAACGTGGGCCAATATACTTGCCCCCTTCATATGATAAAATTTGTATTTACATTTTTTTCGATTAAATAAATGGTTCCTGAGTTATTAAGTCGTCTCAAGATAAATAAATCACCCGGTATACGCCCAAACTTATCTGGTTATTTAGGTCTAAACTCCCAACACCCTGTAAACGATTCAAAACGAAATCTTATCGCATGAATTCGGAAAGAAAATCATTCCAATTCCCGTGATTTATCATCCGGAGTTCACTTCATTAAAACCTTATTGTTTATAGATTCCATTGTAGGTACTAAGGAGCAGCAAATTATGAAGCACTTAGGGAAAATTATAGGTAATCCGAATTCTCACCTAAATGGGCGAAAGTTTTCCCATTTTCTGAATTTCGCAATCTTTTACGCTCGCATTTAAACGGGGACTGCTTCAGCTTGTAAAACGTTCCGGCCAGTTTAAAAGATGAGACGCTTCTTCCTTGCCATAGCAGAAATTATGGAACGCCGTTCAGGATAAAGTTAGGATAAGGTTGGGGAAAATTTCTAGAGGAATCGTTAAATATTCCCGAAAATTTACTCATACGCGTTTTTATTACGTCGTAATTAAATGTAATAACGATCAATTTGCTAATCGGGCATCGCAATGCTTACTTGTCTAATTACTCTTAGGGATAAAGGTTTTTACTGTACCTTAATAAGAGTAATAAGCCCACGCAATATTCCCTACGGTCGTATATACCGGGTAACGGACCATAAAATTAATATATTTGTCATAAAAGCAGCCGTAACGGTTTTATTAAGTGTCGGGGAATGTTTGATAAATTCCTACATTGCATAAAAGGAGAAGAAAAAAAAGGAATATAAGGAGGAAACAGATTACCAGAGAACAGAGGTCATTTGTATTCGGTTGCATACTTATGTACAGTAGGTTGTATATGAATTATGTTGCCCAATTGCGCAGCTGTTACTTTGATGGTAAATTTTATTTTAATTAATACATTTTGAATATGATTAGATAGATGCAAATAGCAAATATTGAAAAACGAGGTGGTATCTTAAAGTTTCCGAAATTTGAATCACGCAGTTTGCCATGCCAACCAAATATTCTATGGTTTCTGAAAATGGTACGCTGGGGAAAAATGAACAAACATCAAACTATTGGTCTTACAGATTTTCCCGGTTTCTGGATTTTCGGTAAACAATACATTTTTGGAACTGTCGAGTGTGGGATTGACAGTTTTAACTTAAGGTTCGCGTTAATAAGGTTTGAGCAATTTTTCAGAACCTCTTTTGTTTTTCTAATCATGGATGGTAACGGATTTTTTCTTAATTCTTTATAAGGTCCTGAAAATAGCAAATTATTGACGCGGTTAAAGTAATCCGGCCTGTCCAAAATGACTATTCTGTTCACTCAGGTATTAGACGCGTACGAAACTATTTACATAAAAAGGAACACAAATCTGTTGAATAGAGATAATGCACCGTTATATTACTTTTGCCTTTTTGATTTATTAGGGTAAAACGGCCATATGGTTTAAGCAACGTGCTACAATGCCAAGACACCCAAGTGTTTTAAGTTATTATAAGACTAATAAAATAATGAACTTGAAGTTGTAGATTTTCATTTGTTAGTGTATAAAGAACGCTAAGAATAACCTCAAACCTGTAATAAAACACAATAGTTGTTGATTCCTAAGTATATATTTTGACGATAATGTATCATGCAACTTAATTAGTACAATACGTTTATTAAACTTTTTATACAAGTTCTTTGTTTGAAGTAGAGAATTTCGCTCTCCAGCTTTTTTTTCACCATACTGGAAATAGAGAAGACAATTGATTGTACAGTTTTAGGTTAAATTCACCCTTTCCTTTGTTTTTTAAAGTACAAACAATGTTTCTATTCTAGCGGATGGCCCATTGGATACGCCGGATTTAAATTTCCCGCCTTTTTTATATTTAAGTTGGCAACCCTAATGTTTGACATGTGTTATCTGTAGCCACCAAGTGATCGAAGGAAATGAAAAGGCAGATATAAGTTAGCCAAAGAAGCAGCGAACATGCCTTTCATTGGTCCTAACACCTTCTGTGGTCTCCAAAAAAGCCACATAAAACAAGCAATTAAGGCATGGGAGGACAATCAAAAGGCCTCGTACTGGGAAAATGTTCCAGGACAAAAACAGGCGAAAGCACTCATGTCAGGCTCGCCAAAGACGGCAAAAACAGCGCTATCGTTCAGCAAAAGGGATCTTAGATTACTGGTAGGATTTATGACAGGCCATGTAGCCCCAGAATATCACTTATTTAAATTAAGAAAAGCTGAAGATCAAATTTGTCGTCTATGCCAAGAAGATCTGGAGAAGGCAGAACACATCCTACGTAAATATGTTGCCATTAGTCGCACACGACACCAACATTTCAGTAGGCCACATCTTGCACTTACTGAATTGAAGGAAACAGATCCTAGATTAGTACTAAGGTTTATTAAAAGCCTCCAACTATTCGCACACACATAAGGGCATTTTGTTACAATAGATCTATTAAGGTCGCAGTGATTAAAGGCATCTGTGCCATGGTCCTGCTATAATAATAGTAAAAATAATAATAATAATAATAATAAGAATAATAATAAGAAGAAGAAGAAGAAGAAAAAGGATATTGTTAAAACACATTACAAATTTGGCGAAAGTTTTGCGAAGACTATTCGAAAAATTCGTGGAATTGTTGGTATCCATATTTTACTTAATGAGATCACTGCTGGAAGATTAATTAAAATATTTTGAGGAAACTGGTTCAGTTATGGACAAACAAACTCTACCGCGTCCTCGTCCTGTGCGGTCAGCCGAAAACATTGCGATCGTCAATGAGGATATTGATGAGTATCCGGGAACATCAACACGTCATCGTTCCCAACAATTTAACATTAGCAGAACCAGTTTGCAACGAATTCTCACTAAAGACCTTCGCCTCCACCCTTACAAAGTTCAGTTAACTCAAGAGCTCAACGAGACCATTTGCAACGGAGACAATTCGCTAAATGGATGATGGAAAACCAAACGGTGAATGACAATTTTTTTAAAAACATCATCTTTAGCGATGAATCTCATTTTCATTTGGACGGTTTTGTTAATAAGTAGAATTGTCGGATTTGGGGCAATGAAAATCCTCGTGCTATACTTGGAAAACCGATACACCCACAAAGAGCCGTTGTTTGGTGCGGATTATGGGCTCCAGGTGTAATTGGACCATTCTTTTTTGAGAATGAGTTTGACCAAGTTTTAACTGTAAATGGAGTACGATATCGTGACATGATATCGAACTTTTTGTGGGATCAATTGGACGATACGAACCTCGAAGGAATGTGGTTTCCACAGAATGGCGCCACATGCCATACAGCAAGAGAAACCACCGATTTGTTAAGACAACGTATTCCTGATTATACGATTTCCAGAAATGCTGACGTTAATTGGCCGCCCACATCTTGCGACTTGACGCTATGCGATTTTTTCCTCTGGGGTTTTGAAAAAGTCCAAGGTCTATGCTAACAAACCACAAACAATTCCTGAATTGAAAACAGAAATCCAACGCGTTATTGTTGAAATTGAGCCAACTGACTGAAAAAGTATTCGAAAATTTGATCAAAAGGATCAGGGTATGCCAGCACCGCCGCGGCGGTCATTTGGCCGATATCATACTCCATAATTAATCTCATGTCTCTTTTATAAATCGATAAAAATTGCCCAATTAAATAATAATTTACTGTGTTTAATTTTAAAGATAAATCCGACGTACCCGATAGGCCAGCCTTTAGTAGTGTTAGTTTTACACTAGCTATTACACTAAAATAGTGTTCAATTTTTAACACTGCTAGTGTGGACTCCTCTGAACAAATCGTAGTATTATCTTAGCATAGTAGTAGTAGCAGTAGTAGTGCCTTATTCGTTATCACCTCACGGCATCAATACACATATGGGTACATATAAGTCATACAGCACATTAACACACACAATACATATAGATAAACAAAATAAGTCATATAAATAATGGGTCATCGTCATCAAGCCGATGATGACCCACGTGTCTTCTCGAGTTAATTAATAATTTGTGTGCCGTGAATATTGAGTTTACCATACCACCCCACAGTCCTTGCTATCATTATTTATCCATATGAGAAGTCCACTTCAAGGCACTATCAATATGAATACCTAAAATCTTAAATGACTGGTTCGTAGTTAACGTTTGATTGTCGAGTGTTACAATGTTAAAAGAATCTGCTTGTTTATAAACTATGATATTTGTCTTATCTATATTAATAACTAATTTATTCCTATGATACCACTCGGTTATTCTATCCACAGCCAATTTAGTGTCTTCAATTAACAAATCTAGTGATTTATTAGCAATCGATAAAATAACATCATCTGCATACAATTTTAAATTATAATTCGTGCTGAAAGATAGATCATTAATAAAAATGATGAATAAGACAGGTCCTAAAATGGAACCTTGTGGTACACCGGTTTTGACTAAGGCCGTATTAGTTAAATATGATTCGAAAAGATGCGCCTCAGTACCCCGAAAACCATAGTGATTTAATTTTGACAACAGTAAAGAATGGTCAACTAAGTCAAAAGCCTTTGACAAATGGCAACTTACAGAAACTACAAAGAATTTCACAGACTGTGCCCCCGTATACCAGAGCCACCAGAACCTATTCTAACTCGTTGGGGAACATGGTTACAGGCCGCGTTTTATTATCATAAATATTTTGACAATATTAAGAACGTGGTTTTACAATTCGATACAAAGGAAGCTGCCGCTATCCAGAAAAGCCAGTCGAAATTTCAAGATAGTCAGGTTAAAATGGATTTAAAAATCATTCACGACAATTACTTCGGGCTAGCAGATGCAATAGAAAAATTACAAAATCCTGCGGTGCCGTTAGAAGAATCTCTACAAATAGTGCAACATGTTCACGCACAGCTATGTGCGATTGAAGAAGCAAAAAATGTTTCTGTTCTAGAAAAATTTGAAAGTGTTTTTGAGAAAAATTCTGATTTTGGCACATTAAGACACATTTGTGAAGGTGCGTCAACAGAATCGTTAAGTTATTTGAAAGATTATTTTTCTTACGCAAATATTACGTCACTAGATGTAGAACGTCCGTTCTCTGCATATAAACGCATTTTTTCCTCATGCCGTACTAGTTTTGCCGAAACAACAGTTGAAACATATCTAATGTTGTAGATATTTAACAGACATTATTCACTTTGTGATTTCACGGAGGACTCTTAAAATGTTAAGTGTTTGAGCACGTGTTATTTAATTTTTATTTAAAAGATAAGCGAAATTATTTGCGGCAGCAAACATCTCTATTAGCAGAATAACTCTAGTGGAACGCGAGGCCTGGTCGACTCTACGCTACTGCGCGGTACCGCTCGTGGCCAGCTTTAGTCATAAGTATATGATAGTATTTGTTGAAGAGCAGAATTTGTAGAAAACACCAAAAAACTCGTTAGGAAAATATCCATTGCAAAAACACTCATTGATCATGCATGCCAGTGGTTCAGCTATATATTGAACTATAATTTTTAATATCTTAACCGATATTGTACCCGTATATGTTGAATAGTGTTAATTGTTTTGCTGTGTAGTTAAAATGAGTGGGATAAGTGATTCTTATCTAATGATTGTAAATTTTCCATTTGGAACTACATGTTATACATAGTATTCCTTTTTGTGTCAATTAAAATTGTATTTTTCTATTTTTCCCAATCCATTCAACGTTTTCAATTTAATTATTTTTCGATTCGTTGTGAACATGTTCAAACCATGGTGGTAAACGCGCTCTATGTAGGGCCTATTGTTTCATTCCCTTAGGAATATTAAATGTTTTCATCGCTTAATTACAGTTTCCGATTAAAAATATGACGAACCGTTTTAATTTAAAAATTACAATCTTCCGCGTTGAATTTAGCGCGTCAGCCACGGTCGGTGGAGTAGATCCCTATCCCATTACCCCTTTTTTCTGTTCTACGTTTATTACAACGTTACGTTCGAATTTCTATGTATATATGCACCGTTAATAGAAATGTTTGTAACTGGTCCTATCAACAATTTCAATTTCATATACCATTTCGTCTATTTTGCGGAAAAATTCATTAATTCGTCAAATGGAAAAGTAAACGTGCCCGTAAAGTGTATGTGTTCCACGCTTCTTTTTTAAACCGACATGTTTATTTACTGATAATTACTCGGCGTACTTGTAACCGACAGCGTATCCGTTGCTTTGTGACGTTCCAGCGTCATGTATTTTTTAGGTTTTATTGGAGCGATAGGGAAAATTAATGCAATGTACGCAGTTTTTAGAAAATATTAAAGAAGTAAAAAAAGATAGCTTCAATTTTAACGACTTGCTTAATGTAATGCGGTAGAAAAAAAGGATAGTATATAAAAAATTAATTACACTTTTTATTTACAGGATCTTTTAGAATTTTTCGCTAAGGCTTAAGTTATCCGTATTTTCTTCTTTCCTATGCAAAAAAGTGAGAAGAAATTTCATCCCTAAAGCTTACTTTTCACTTACTTATCTCTTAGATCTTTAACATCGATCAATTTATTCCGATTGATAATAACGATGATGTAACGAGTTGGGATGTGACAAGTTGGCCTCATTCGTTACGACAGAAAGAGCCAATTCTCAGGCTTTCGCAATAGTTATCTGATTCATTCCTTCTCGTCCATACATTTGATCGCTAAATAATACGAAGATTTACCTCACACAAATTTATAAAATAATTAGTTGATAATTTTGTATTAGATACAGTGTCATCCATAGAGTACGCACCATACGAAAAACTTCCTTATTATGGGTTTTTCGAAAAAAAGTTATTCTTGATAAAAGTTTGTGTATCCCCTAAAATTAAATATGTAACAGTAACATATGGAAAATTTCTAATATTATACGGGGTACGTCTGAAAACTTGATTTTGTCTTAAGAGTAAAATACTATTCTTTTAAAAAGTATGGAAAAGTGCTATTTCAAAAAGTTGTTTCGCATTAAAAATTACACCTAAATTTAAAGTCATTGCCACCTACGTCAAATTTTATTTTTTTACCTATTTCTTCAAATATCTTCAAAAAAAGCAAAATTTGTTAAAAATGATAAACGAAATTATCTAAATAACGCTTCATTTAAAAAGTTGATAATGTTACAAATTGGTCAAATGTTACGTTAACTCAAGTAAATTTTCTAGAAAATGTGACAAAACTTAACTTTTGTGTTACGTGTTATTGGTTATAAATGAGGAGCGTTCATGCAAAACGAGACATGTCCACTTTTAGTCAAAATTTATTTTGATACGGTTTCGTAGTATTTTTGATCGTTTCTATCGCCTACAGTGCACATAATTGTTCAAAATCAGTTCTATCCCATAGTAATCTGGGCCTGAATATCGACAGTTCATTCAAAGTCAGACATGTCCACCTTTGAAAATTAAATTTAGTATATGGGTCAAAACAGAACATATCCACTCATATTGAAAATATCTGTAATATACACAATATAACAAAAGCAGACATATCCATATGATAAATTCTGTAGATGTATGTATGGTGTCCTGTTTGATTAAAAAAAAGAAACGTTTTTTACACTTAGACCGAAAACCAGGCTGGTCGTAGCTCTACGAAAATTGGACCAGCTTTGTTGGCTCATCTTAAATGTCTAAATCTAGAAAATGTAGATGTCAATACGTTTATCTTGTGATAGCTGCGCAAGACAAAATAAGAATATCTACGTTGTCCACATTTTGGCATTTTCGCTTAGAACCGAAGGCCCAGCTTCTGTCAATAATCTGGTTTTGCATTTCCCTGTAAGAGGCCATTCCTACTTGCCAGCTGATCGCGTTTTTGGCCGTACAGAAAAGATATTGAAGAAACGAAATGTCATCGTTAACGCTGAAGAATATGAGATTTTATCAGAAAGTTGGGGAGGTTCGTATGTTAGATGCAGTGACTGTTAACAGTAACGTCACTGTTTTGTAATTTAAAATTGACTGACATGGAGCAAAATAAATGATTTTCAGTGACTACAGATTCAAAATACCATAGAGTCAGTAGAACTTGCCAGAGATTTGTCTCAGTCTAGTAGTTATCTCATCAATATGAAACTACTACAGGAAATGTTTATGGTAACGTAAAGATACTTGTGATGAGTTACTTGGATGCAGCCGCAGTTACCACTGTAGTCTACTTTATGAATGTAAACCCACTTGTGCAGCACTTGTTTCACCGGAATTTTTATTTTTTTAGAATATATAGAGAGCTTTTTATCATGACACCATAGTTTTGAAGATCCGAAATTCATTCATTAACAGCTGATTTGCTACAGAAGTATCTCTGTGAATGGAGTAAATCAATGTACCGACAACGTATTGAAGGTAACCACAGCTGTTAAAACATAAACCGATATCACTGACATACAATAGATACAAGAGAGGCCCCAAGATACTGCCCTAGGACACGCCATTTGTATAACTAAAAGTATATTTCAAAAGCTTTTACTTGAAAGTTTCTCTTTTTTCTAAAAACTCCAAGAATTACATTACAGAAACCGAAGAATCCGCTCATAAGAATGCATACACAAATTTCACTACAATTCGTTGAAGTAGCCACTAAACTTTCCGTTCATAAGTTTATCGATTCAATAGGAACACAACGAGGAGTTTCAACAGCGGTGCTACTACAACTACATTTTGCTACTAAATAGGGACGACGGAGTTTTAACGACTTACACTTGAGGAAATCGCATGATGCTGCTACGTGACCGCTTTCGTGACCGCTTTCGTAATTGCAGGAGCATTTTACGAGTAACGTGTCAAGTGTTGCCGGTCTCAAAAATCAATTACTAATGCACGATAATGGTAGCTTACGTTCTGGTGCGGGCTAAATTAGCTACATATGTATGTATGTGCTTAGGTAGGTTTCGTATATGGTTAGGGGAATGTTTACGATGTCATTTTAATTTGGCCAAAATACTCCACTTGTGGTTATTGTGGGAATTTTATTCTTGCTCGACTTTCGGAAATTGCAACTATTTGGAATTATAATGCTACCTAATAGGTATTGGGTTGCTTTGTATAAAATATCGTTTTTATGAAAATAAAATAACGATATATATGTCTCTGTTGGCAGCATCCAAACATACTTGTGAACCATACAAAGACTTCACACATGACAGTTTTTGCCGGAATACCCAAAAACGCTCTAAGCGGATATAATATTTTTAATTTGCTGTATGCGGTGCGAAGTACACCAGAAATTATTATAGAAAGCTATTATCCAAAAGCATCCCCAGGTTTCTAGCCGAATTAGATAGCAACAAGTTGGAGTTATTAATCTTTAATGAAAGTGTAGACTTACTATCCACAGTTTTAGGCTCACCAAACAATAATGCTGTAGATTTAGAAGGACTAATTTTACGCATATGGTTCGATAAAAAGTTAGAGGTTTGATTTAGATCACGATTAAAAGGATCCACAGCTTCAGCCAAGTGCACTTTGTACGGGTGAAATTTATGCTTGTGAAAAAGTCTGGAAACTGTATTTTTTGACGTATCAACATGTGAAGCGACTTCCATAGGGGTAGAATTTGGACTTTCTTACACCATTAAAATAGCATCTAATTCTTTGTTTTCATCTAAGACCGATGGACGTCCGACCCTAAGCTTATCTCGTACATGTCCGAGATGACGCAATTTGTTTTCAATTCGACTTACCATTGATTGCGATATTGGAGGGTAGTTTGGGTGAGTTTCATTGAATAAAACACGAACTTCTTCATGCGTCCGGCTTCAATTCCTAAACCCAATCATCATTAAAACTTCAATTCTTTCGGTTTCAGTAAGTTTCATTTTTACTCTTATTTCTTGATTCGTGTTTGACAGTAATAAACAAGTTGTAATTGTTTCTACGACATTGCTATGGCCGGTTCAACAACGCCTGCTTGAATATTGGCGCTCTTATTTGAATACATTTTGGTAAAAATCTCCATTATTTATCAACTGATTTTGCCAACTTTTTTTTTTGTTATATTCAGTATAAAAAAATCTGTTAATCGAGGTATTGCAAGGGGTACTTTTCCATTTGAATGTTTAAAGTTGGGATTGCTACCCCTTAGGGGTGAAGGGTTGAAAATTACATGTTCGAATGGCAATTTAAAAATAAAAATCGACGTGTCCGAGCATTTTTCTGAAATATTTTTGTCAACGATTTTATAGAATTTATCCGATACTTTAGGGAAGCTCTGTACGAACCGCATTAGTGGCGGGCAGCTTTGCATAGAGTTAACACTGATTTGAATTCTCTTAATAACATATCGATAGCGTATGACTTACATCTAAATCCAGCTAAATCTAAAGTAATACTTTTGGAAAAACTAAAGTATGTAACGCACTTGAGAAGGTATTTCGAATAATAGTTTCTGGAGTACATTTACCTATTGTGGACACTGCTATAAATTTAGGATTGTCAATGAATAATTCTTTTAGATGTCATGATCAAATAAATAAGAATATTAAATGTGCTTATATAAATTTAAGAAAACTTTATCCATCTACAACTTCCCTGCCGATTGGTATTAAAACGAAACTATGTGAAGCGATGGTGTTGTCACAGTTTACTTATTGTTCTAACATTTATCACTAGAGTTTGTTAAAAAGGTGGTACCGGATGGTAGTAGCGTAGCGGTAGCGGTGGGTAGGGGTAATTTTCAACTCATAGTCGATATCGACAGTACCGCGAGAGAGTTCAAAGCGACAGTACGTTGCACGCTGTACGCCAAATAAGCACGCGGAGATGGGACGCCCAAAGGGTGTAACATTCCCTTCGAATGTGAATAAATATCTCAGGCATTTCCCTGGATTAGAATATAGAAGTCCGCATATTTATTGCACAATATGCAATAGCGGATTGCTATGTCGCGATAGGTTTGAATGTAGAAAACATTGTAAAAGTAAACGTCATGTATTGAATTTAAGAAACAGTATTCCACACTGGCAATTTTTATATGATTTTATTTTTATGTTAAGTGTGTGCAACATCCCACAACATCTAGTATCTAATGAACACTTTCGTCTTTTTTGGGCTAAGTACGTTCCCTCATCGAAGCTGCCAACATCTATGCAATTACGATACAATTTGCCACGTGTGCACGGTACAGTAAAGGAATGTATAAAAGACGAGTTGAGAAATAAGAAAATCCGCCTATGTGTGGATGAAACAACTGATGCTCAGATACACAGCGTCATTCATGTTGTAGCGCGTCCTTTAAAACGTGATGGTCCACCAGCTTCATTGTTCTTATCCAGTAAAAGGATTCAGAAAACTAATGCAGAAACCGTTGTCAAGATAATAAAAGATTCGTTGAGAGAATTTTGTATCACAGGAACCCAAGTCACAATGTTCGTTACTGACGGAGCCGCAACAATGCTGAGAGTTGCTAGGATGTTTAAAATATGCTTTCCGACTCTTCTTCACATAACATGCCTCATACACGCATGTCACCTCAAAGCTCAAACCATTCGAAAGAAGTATCCGATGGTGAATAAGTTAATAGCATCTATCAAAAAAGTGTTCATCAAATCTCCCAAACACATCCGTGTATTCAAACAATTGTGTCCGAAATTACCACCACCACCTCAGCCTGTAATAATGCGATGGGGAACATGGCTCCGGGCGATATCTTACTATCTGAAAGATTTTTCACAAGTGGAAAATGTCATCTTGAAACTTGATTCAAATGATTCTGCAGCAGTTCGAGATAGTCAGCAACTTTTTTCCAATTCGGACGTTCAACAACAAATAGATGAAATTTCCATGAACTACTCTGAAGTTGCACAAGCTATTGAGCAATGAGTCACTTATCTGCATGAGACGCATTAAATTACATAAACAATTTACAAGCCGCTCTAGAAAACTTGACGAACACTATAGGAGTCGATGCTGCTCAAAAATTTGGTGCAATTTTAACGAAAAATTCCGATTTACAAAAGGTTCGGTCTATAACTGAAAATCAATAATGCTCAGATGAAGAAAAGGAATATCTGATATTTACAAATTTTACTTCACTGGATGTCGAACGATCATTTTCGAAGTATACAACAACGAATTCACAACACCGTCGACGGCTGAATGAATCGATAATGGAAGCGCTGCTGATGTTGCAATTCTACCCACCTTACCAGGGCGGTTGCCAATTGCCACAGTGGACATCAAGACGACAGGAAAAGGTAACAATATTATTTTTCACTAATATTGTATATTACGTACCTACTTTTATGCGGTGCGCCACTGCCGGTACCACCTTTTAAACAAACTCTATTTATCACCTTGCTATTGGTAGTACGGCTTCCAATCGAATTCAGAAGTTACAGAATTCGTGTCTACGTTATATATTTGGTATCAGGAAATACGAACATATTTCACATAAATTGAAAGATGTTGGCTGATTAAATATGAAAAATAGACGTGAATTAAAAATGTTGACATCGTTTCATAGGATTCTGTTACATAAGTTTAGGGCAGATGTACATAATATTACTACAAGATTTAGAGGATTAATATCACCACCAATATTTAGGGCAACTTAGTTTAAAAGGTCATTTTCATATAATATTTATAGTAAATATAATGCATTGGATAACAATTTTAAAGCCTTGAGTGTCAGCGATTTTAAATCTCGTGTAAGGAAAGTCCTATACCAAAGACAGTTTGCTGTGTGCTAGTCTGTTGAATATTGGTTGTATGTATTACGTTTTACATTGGTTTTGTGTTAATATTTGAGCTGTTGAGCGTAAGTAAATGAATTGCAGTATATTTTTGTTCACTTTTAATGTTTAAATTCCGTTTGGCATTTGTCGAATATAGTCTTTTGTTTCAATTACATTATAGGGTTAGTGCAAGCAGAATCACTCTGAGATTCGCCCTGAGATTGCTTGTAACTATGTATTTTTATTATTTATTTCCCTACTTGAAAGCAAGACATTAATATTATTATTATTATATTCCATTAGCTTAGCGTAATGATTTGTGGTAGCAACAGGATGGTGCTCTGCCTCATAACTCGCGGTTGGTTGTAGAGTATTTAAATGGCGTATATCCCAATAGATGGATTGGTACTGGCCATTGAATAGGACCGCTATTCAATGGCAGGCCCGCTCGCCAGACTTTTTGTGGAGTATTTGAAAGAAGTTGTAAAATTTAACGTTTTATCAAATTTAACAAAAATTTTATCTGCACTATATCTTGCCTGAAGATAAGCTAAAATTGGCTCGAAATTGGTAGCAAAGTGTTATTAAAGAGTTCTTGTGAGATTACCACCTTTTCCTCAAACGAAATATGTTGGTTGATAGCTTGAAAATAAAGTCTGAAATGTTTTCAATCTAGAACAGAAAAAATTTTTTTTGAATTAAATTGGATACTACTGGATACATATATTCCAATTTTCAATACAAAATTAGTAGAATATTTTCATTTATTGTTTATTTACTTAGAATAATCAGACTTATCCTCCCACGCGTCTAATTCTACGTAGTTAGTTGATTCGAGGAGTATATACATTTACTGTTATTCTTGATCATACCCGTACCACATTGCAGAATTTCAATGTGTTTACATTCAGAAAATAATTCCGAGAACGTATTAAAAACGATATCGATCCATACACAGCTGCAGCGGCAATTCTAACCGAGCTAGACGGCCAAAATTTAATCTTAGAATGAGAAGTTTTCTTCGATGGTTCGCAATAATAGCGCTGATGGTGGTAGAAATGTGCATTCGGGTATTCTACGCCGACAAAACAGTGTTTGTTCGACACTAGAAACTGAAATTAAAAGATTTTAATCTCGATTGTGATATCCTTTCTATTAAGTGTTTAGCTTAGGGGAAGGAAACTATTAACTGAGAGAAATAAAATAGTTGGTAGCAGAATTGTTTAAAATAGCCAAATATTCTAAGATAGTATGAATATTGTTCATGATTTGGTGACAAATTTATGCATGGGAAATTAATTATTAGGCTCATGAAAAATGAGGATGTGGAATTAAGGCATTAAATATGTGTACGAACGGACATTATTTTAAAGGAGAACCACCATGTTGAAAGTGATAATGAACAACGATTTCTAGACCGTCACAGAATTTTATATTCTTAGCTCTACAACAGCTACATAGATATACCACGGTCTAACAACCGATCTCTAGACCAATTGTTAGATCGTAGATTTAAATATAAGATCGAAAGTGGCCTTGATAATATGTTTTTAGGTTTTCTCTGCAAGGCCAAATATTAAAATTAGCTTCTTTCGTTTTTTTTTTTAATCACGAAAGTCATTTGTCACAGGTCCATTTCTGTATATCCGAGCACCCATGCATCCTAGGGTTAATCAATGTCAACACTTTACCAGAGGACGGTGGCACATCTGCCAAAGGTCTGCAGATCGAAAATGTGAAAAAATATGCGGCAAATGTAGCGGATATGTTTGACCACAACATTCCTCGACTCAACTAATTTGCGACAACTACAAAAATAACATTTAATTTATTAGTTCGTTAATTTTGATGTACCGAACCTTATATTTTTTTATAAACAAATGCAAACAATGCCTTTACATTTAATTTTGTAAAGATCGCTATAAATAAGGCTAAAATTTAAAAAAGAAAATGCTTGGGGTCCATTTGGACCTCAGTTCCTTGCTTGTGTAATTTTTTAGTCATACAAAGGTTAAGATCTTGATCTTCAGATGCTGTTTCACATGCACTTCCCTTCTTCTCAGTTAACGGCAACATATTTATGGGAAGATATTCTTGTAACGACTGACATTTTCCACCTTTCACAAACTACTTGTTCTTCAAAAGATTTATTGATGGATATTCTTAACAACTTTCGTATAGCAGCTCCTCCTGTCTTTAGAATATTCATATCAATAGCGTCCACAGAGCATTGCTTCTGTTTTTTTAACATATCGTCCTCTGTAATGGGCTTGAACTGTTTCACTGGCACTATACATTCTTTGACATTTAGATCACTAAAAATTCCACTAATTTCTTCAATGCTGTCTACATAATAGTTATTTGTAGAATACTTGTAGAAGATTTTTAATATCGAGAAAGTAAAAGCAGTGCAGGTGTATCATAAGAGTATCAAATTACACTCAGGCTAGATAAGAGGCTAGCAAAATGCAGTTACACTCAACGTAGTGTGTAAACAGAATTAAAATATAGACACAACTCAGACGTTATTGACATAACCACGCATACGCGATCTGTATGTACTAGTGGTATCTGTAAACCGCTAACAAGAAATCCACACACAGGAGTAAGTATATTTAGCACGCGTTGCTTATTTATCTTCTCTTCGCTTACATCATTATTTATCAATTTCATTTTCCGCTGGGATTACATAATTTATAAAATCAACTCTATCGGCCACCTAACAACATTAGAAATAAGATAAATTACGTCATAAATTAGACGAATTAAAATTAACCGGTGTAATTAAAGCGAAACTTAATCCCTACTATAAAAAAGAATAGACATAAATCATTGTTCTTGCTCGTTACAAATGGGTACTAGTTACTATGTGTATTTAAATGAGATATAATGAAACAGTAACGAGAACATGATAAAGTAGGGTGTATATGTGTATGTGGATTAATAACTGTGAAGATACGCGACGAATATTCAAGCGCAAGGCCAAATGAAGCTTGTTTAAGAGACGCGCACGTCGGATTAAGGACTACCAGATTGCTTCTAATGTCTCTTGCCAGTCAGTGTATTTTAGGGAGTTTAGCTCTAATAACTATAAATTATATTAGTTAACTAAAGCATGAATAACGTATGAGTGTCGCCAGCTGTTGTGAATATACACGTCTTTATGATTCTATTATTACATCTACTAATTCTACTTATGTATTGTACTGTGAAGTACGCGCACCTATGTTATTTTACATTAAAAATTTTCAATTTTTACAATATTTCGACATTATATTTACACAATTTAAATTACCTAATATTTGTTATTTGAATTCTTTAATCTCAAAAAAAGAGTCCATTAAAATCAACTCACAGGAAATAATAAAAGTTCTATAATAATATCTCTTTATTAATAATAATAATAATAAATGGCTTAGACACCCCTCCTGAGGATTTCGCCGCTTCAGATGAAGGTTTCTAGATCCCTTATTAGGGGGAGAATCAGTCCCTGTTCCTTCATATTCCACTCTTTCACATATCCTTCTCCACTCCGTCCTATGTTTAGCTTTTTCTTTTGCCTTATCGAGCCCTATCCTCTTCAAGTCTTCCCTCACTTCACTCATCCAGCTAGATCTAGGTCTTCCCCTCCCTCCTTCTTTTTCCCGATGACCCCAATTTGTTATTATATTTAATATTTTGTCCTCTCCCGCTCTCCACATATGCCCCAACCACTTTGCTCTTTGCTGTTTTATCTTCTTAACTATATCTTCTCCACATTCTTTCGCTACTTCCTCATTTATTCTTATCCTATATTCCAATTTCTTCATTCTAACTGGTCCAAGTATTAATCTCAGTATTCTTCTCTCCGCGACTCTTAAATTTTCTTGATCCCTTTTTGTCATTGTCAGTATTTCCGCTGCGTACATTATTACTAATCTTATGGTTGTTCTATAAATTTTTATCTTTGTATTCTTTGAAAGATTTTTGCTTCTTAGTAGGTGTTTATTTATATGTAGAGCTTTGTTGGCTGCCATTGTTTTCTCCTTTATTTCCATTTCTCTATTACCATCATTTATAATGGTGACTCCCAAATATTTGAACTTCTATTTCCTCAAAAGTATACTTCCCCACTCTAATTTTTCTGTTGCTCAGCTCTTTTCCTATTCTATTTCTTTTAAGATGTTATTCATTATCTTCCTCTTTTTTGCCACGATCACGTCATCAGCGTACGCTACTAATTGCCCCCCTCTTGTTCTTATTGTACCCTTGTTGACTCTTCTGGTGATGTACTCCAGTACTGTATTAAATATGGTTACCGACATCGCATCCCCTTGTCTAACTCCTTTATTTATAGCAAACTCTTCAGTTTCACCTTTACTTGTTATTACACTAGCTTTTGTTCCATGCATTGTCATTGCTACAAGTCTTCTTAGTTCTGTTATCACCTTTATCACTAACAATCATATTTCTATTTAGAGAATTAAACGCTTGCTGAAAATCTACGAAAAGCAGTTCGGGGTTTATATTATGTTGATAAGTTTTTTCTACAATTTGTTTAACTATGTGTATTTCGCCAATTGTCGATTTCCCCTTCGTAAACCCGCATTGATATTCTCGTATTTTATTATCCGTTACCTCTCTTATTCTTCTCTGTATTAACGTAGACAAAACCTTGAAGGCGGTTGGTAGTAAAGTAATCCCCCTATAGTTATTACATTCAAGCTGACTTCCTTTCTTATGTACCTTTATTATTTGGCCTATTTTCCAGTCATTCGGCATTCTCTCCTCTTTCCATATATTTAATATCAATGCGTATATTTATTTTTTCAATTGTTCGCCTCCATATTTCAACAACTCCATGTTTATCCCATCCTTTCCAGGTGTTTTTGCGTTCTTGGTTTTGTTTATAATTTCAGTCGCTTCTTCTAAGGTTGGTTCCTTTACATCTATTTCCTGTCTTCCTTCCCCTTCTCCTCCTTCTTCTTCCTCTGTTGTTGAATTCTCTTGTTGTAGATTTTGTTCATTTTCTACTATTTTTCCTTCTTTGGTTTTTACTCCCCTTATTTTAGGTTTATATCATCTTTTTTGTTCCTTAATCTTTTGATAAAATTTTCTACTATTTTTACTGTTGTTGTCATCACTCGTTCATACAAATACTCTGGATGCTTTGTTCGCATGATTTTATGATGAAAGATCAACAATTGTAGTTGTTGTCGATTATACATCGACAACCATTTCGTTGTTAAGTTGTTAAGTTTATTATAACATATCGTACCTAAACTGAAATGGGTATCTTGAACCACATGCACTGCTTGCTTTGTAATAATCTGATTTCACGGTTTGTACAAGATGCACCCTGACCTTCTACGAACTTTAGATCCTAGTATGTGTTGAGCTCTTTTCTATGAGGCTATCTAAATTCACGAGTTCCTGTCGCCGAACCCAGTAAATTGGGCGACTCAACGGACTTGACAAGAAATGCAACTCACCGATGAGGAAGCTTTTAGGATAGAATAGAATATTGTATTTGAAAAGATGACCCTTGAGAATGTGATTTTTCAACATAAAGAATTGAAATGACATTTTTATACAAAATTGGTATGACCTTGTGACGAACCGTTATCCGTCCGCAAAAATTTAAAGACTTCTAGGCTAAAAGAAAAAAGTATAAAATTGTAACAATAATTTTTTCTAACAAATTTTCAAATTATCTTGTGATTTTATTCAACTTTTATTTTGTAAATTCATTTTGGAAAACCCTGTATATTGTTTTTAAATACCAATGTATATTTTTCATTAATCAAACCGATTGAAGTTGTGTAACGATATGTCTTAACGAATATTCTACTTGTACACGTCACATATAAGGCCCACAGTACGTCACAAGCAAAAAGTGCAACGTCACGCTCAAGAATTGTATATAAACCCTCCAGATTCACATTTCGACAGATTTTTGCGTGACACGATTACACAGGCTACAATAGGCTAAGCAATGGTTTCACATCTACATGGCAAGTCGGCGTATACGCATACTACAACAGGGTGAGTAAAGTCTAGAGAATATCCCTCGGGCAGTCGGATTTTCGCTGGCAACCTTGGAATATTTTCCAAGTCCGAGAAATATCCCCGTGGCAATCAGAGTCAGAGTCGGCCGGCAACTCTGGAATATTTTTCCCAATCACACTCGTAGCAACAGCCATCAGCTGTTTGTTGGATTCCTACGTGAGAAAGATCGCCGTTTAAATTATTCAAGCCCGTAATTAACTTGTATCGAAATCCATTGCAAACACTTGGTTTATTTTGACTTAGAGAATCTAAGACCATAAATTAAGTTTTGCTAATACCCATCACAAACGTTTGATTGTTTGAGATAGTAAGTAGTCAATATATTTTACTGAGAGAACTTCTTTTCTGTTAAACATTGTAAACGGTCACGATTGAACTAGAATTTTATGTTGTTTTGATTTAACTTGTATGTTACGTTTGTTCTTTTTAAGGCTATCTATTTTGTCAACAACGTTTGATTGCCTAGCACTTGTAAATAAAACTTTTTGAATATTACTTACTTTTTTCATTCCGATACTGAATTCTAGACATAAGCATCTAACCCCGGTTGACGATAAATGGACATCGTGCTCGTTGCCGCCGCATAAACATTTCACCATCACCAAGACCGTAAACATCGTAATTAAATAACACCCACGTGTGTTAGATTTTAATACAATCCAAGTAATTTCGACAGTTCTTAAAATTACATTAATACTGTTGGCGACATCTATAAGCCGGATGTGTCAACCAACTTGTTGAACCCGCAAATATATTTACCCATAAGCGTTTGACGTTTTACAAAACATTTAAGAAGCGTGTTGTTTTCATCTTCGTTCATAAACACAAAATAAGATAAAGAAAATTTTAGGAACTGTTTATTCACAATTTGGTGAATTTTGAAGTTGCCGAAATAGTCCAGAGGAAGCATGAACGTCGCAACCCAACTATTTAAAAAATATCAGGTTCCCAAGTGTTTCCGTGTATGTAACATATCAGACAGGTTAAGACCAATAATATTTTTTTCTGAGAAAACCAAAATATTATTATATCATCTACATGGTGTTGATGTAAGTCTTCCATTCAAGTGACAAATGTGTTATCCTGTGCTTCTGGAGTTTATTTTTTTTCCAATGAAATAAAAATTAATTAACCTATAAAATCTCTTTATTTACTTACAAGCTTAGTAACCATAACCATTTCACCACCTTGTATATATTCCATACAAATCTCCATAATGCGGCGGTGTTTATTTTCGGAACGGATACTATAACAAGCTGCTGAAATCTTCTCTTCACAATAATAAAAGCAAAGGAGGATATACGAGCTCCCAACACTGTGCGGGCATGAAATTCCAACGAATCTCGCATTGGAAATTAATTTCACTGTGCTATACGTATACCATACATGCATAAGTCTAAGTACCAGAGTGCCGTAAGTATGCTATGATGAAACCGTATGATGTACTATATATACATATACATCTGCGAATTGTTTTTCTGGGAAAATAAACACGAAAGCAAAAAGCTTGTAGGATCTCACACACAACATAAATATGATGGCATGGTATATACATGTATTTTCTAAAAAACAAAGGGAGTACTGCTTTTCTCATTTCCTGCGCCTGCAAAAGCTTCTTCCGTCGCGAACATTGTTGCTTAATTTTAGGATTTAAAGAGAGAATACGTCGAAAATACATAGAAAAAACACAAAATTTATTATTTACCACACATCGTTACGGACACCAGCATTAAATTGCTGCACGCAGAGAAGCGTTTACTTATATCGAAGCTGTCCGCCTTAATTCAAGGCAATTACTCTTTCAATTATCCGCAATGCAATAACTGTTTTAAATCAAATGAAATATTTTCTTAGCGTTTCTTTCTCCGCTTAAGAGAAGCATATACTTACAATGAAATAATTGTATTTCTTTATTTAAGACATTTGTTAACTTGATTTAAGAAAATCTTGCAGAAAATTTAAAGAAAGGCGATTCTTAGTATAAGTAGATGGCCGTTATAATACAAAACAATATTTTCTTAAGGATTGTAAATAGTTTCCTTAATTCCAGAAAGCGTTTAGGTATTGTCCATAAATCAATAGTTTAATTTTCTTAAAATAAAGCATTTTTTACTTTCAATTCTCGAAATGCATATTATTTATATTCATATTATTAATTGCACTTACACAATGCAGTAAATTATTCACATTGCTTGTGATTTTAAGAAGGCTAAAGTAGAGATTAAACTACAGAAAAATATTCAAACAAAAGTGAACTTAATGTAGAAGTACACATGAAAAGGTACCTAGAAACAATAACCAAGATAATGCTAATAAGTCCTGGTATTGATGGAATCACTACCAGCAAAAACAATATGGGGAGAGACAAGCATTAAAACGTCTTGCTCTTACATCTCTCAGTTTATGCCACTAATCTTCAGAAACAGCAACTGAAATATTTCCTAGCGCCACCTAGTGCCAGCAGTATGGTCATGCCGTCCTAGATTGTAGCGGCGGAACCACAAAACGGATCCATGTAATGATATAACTTTTAACGTACGTTTCATAAACATTTTCAAAAGATACCGGTTAATGCAATATTCCTTTTCTTTTTATTACTAACTTTTCATTACTACCACGTACTAATTTAACTGTAGTTTTTTTAAATATATAATAAATAATAATAATAATAAATGGATAAATAGACTTAAATATTAACTCATTAATTATTAAATTACATAAAAATACTCCATATTTAATTACATTAAAGAAATAATATATATACTGTAACCTATAAAAAAACTTTTTCATTAGCTCCTTGCTCCTAATTTTATTATTAACTTTAGGTTTTTCTTTCCATTATTGTAATTTTTCTTTTATTGGATATTCTTGTAGCTGACCTGCTGATGTGTTTTTTTAACATAAAACTGGTGGCGTAATTTCTCAATAGAACTTTGTGAGATCTGGACCATTTTTTCATTCCTACCTTTGTGACGAACCATCCCGTTTCGCCAAATTTAAAGACTTTAATTCTGAAAAGAACGAAGAAAAATTATTATTTCAATTTTTACCTGTCTTGTCTAGTCTTTAAATCTTTGTTATAAATTGTAAATGCACTTCTTTTAATTGTTGTTTCAAATTTTAGAACCATTTATGTTGTATTCCAGTGTACTCTATGAATGTGGTCATTTATGATGTACGAGAGTACATATTGCGTAAGCACGATAGTTACGAGTTCTGTGATGAGCGCGCGCCGTTTATATGCAATGTCCCATGACGTAGATAGAAAAAAACTAGTAAATTTTGCTATAAAAGGCGTTCAAATCCGCGTACATTTGTCTTTCTGTGGCTCACGCTACGAGGGATCATCCTATCTGCTGGCCTTGGGCTGCGAGAACTTCTACTGCCCAGACTTCATCTCTCGGCATCTGCTGGCTGTGTTTGATGAAGTGTAAACAAAAAGAACGTCATAATAGGTTTGTTTCTGCAGCCGATTTGTGATAGTTTGATCAGAGTTTGGATTAATCGACGCATGCGCGAACTAAAACTGATTTAACAATTCAACTGCACGAACGCTTTTTTTATAATTATCAGGCGATGTATAAGTTACAAGCGTATTTAATAGACCTAAGGGAGAAAATATACTCAAATATGCAAACGAAAAATAGATTTACCGTACATTCAAATATTACAAAAAGAGGTAAGCGAAAACAAAAATAAACGCGAAATGTTTAGACAGAACTACAACCTTAAAGGAACTGTTAATTCCTAACAAAACGACAAACATGAATAAAACACGCGTGAAGTGTGAACATATACAAAAAAACCTATAACACAACTTTTCACTTCACAATATAACAATGCGCATGCGTCTCATGGATCACTGGACGATAATCTTGAAACTGGAGCAACTATCAGCAAATGGTTAGAAATGAATTTGGAGATTTGCACGAACGCCAAATTACGTCAAACTAGTAGTCAGAGTTTGGCGTTTTAACTCCACGAACACTATTTTTGTAATGCGCATGCTCTAACTATTTCAAACGATTTTAAATCGTTGCAGAAACTAACCTAATATCATGATAATGTGGCTTTAGCTATTTATCGTGGAAATTTGACTGAAATTATTCCGTTCCGCCGGTATTATATACATGCGTCGACATTCTGTAGAAGCGTGGCTCTAGCTATCTATTACGAAACCTCGACGACCGATACATTCAAAGTCCGTTACCGAGAATTTTGTCAGTGTCTTGCCATGACATAAAATTCAAAGACTCGATTAAAACCTGACTGAACTCGTAACTGAGAAAACAAAGCATTTGTTTTCAATCATTTTGCCCGATTTGTATATATTTGTATATGAATCTGATTTTAGTTTGCTAGAGAATTTTATTTTATTTACATCTTTTCCTGTTAAATTGGACCCTTTGGCATTTTCAACGCTAACCCGTGGTTAAGACTGCCCACACACGCCAAATCAATCAATCCGATATTCACTTAACTTTTCTTGAATTACTAAAAGCCGCAAACATCTACTAGTTTTATTTTAAAAAGTAAAAAGTAAAAGTTAAAAATCCCGTGACAACTAACGACATCCCAGCAACGGAAAATCAAACTGTATTATGAAGTCCATAATATAGATCCCTTATCCATTAAGTATGAGATATTAGTGTTTAAAATAAGAAAAGTTAATGTTGTATATTTTATTCCCGTCTGAATCACTCAGTAACATCAAATTGGTTAAAAAAGATTGTCTAAAAAGTAAAACCGTTATATATTCTTTATACGATAATCTCCCGTATATCATCCAGAGATGTCACTAGTGAACAGAGTCTATCTTGTATAGCTTGGCAAGTGTGTAAAGACAGTCGCTTTGTAATTTTGCGTCTAAGAATAAGAAAGTTATTACAAATTGGCACACGACCAGAGACGCAACGTTACACTTTTAATATGAATATTTTTTAACTTAAAACTAAATGATGTACTTGGAAGAAATATTTTTCTGTCTTGGATTTTCTTGATTTTCTAACCCTAAGAAAATATTTATTTAATCAAAATAAAATTTCAAGAAAATTATTTTCTTATATTATTCATTTTTATAGTCTTGAAATAAAAATATTTTCTTGAATAGAGACTGATTTTTGTAATCAAAAAAAAATATTTTCTTGATTACAAAAGAGCGATTCGATTGTTGTCCAACCTACAATATTCGGAGTCTTGTAGAACATATTTTAAAAGGCAAGGAATGCTTATCTTAACATCTGCCTACATACTTGCAATCCTGATCCATGTCCATAACAACAAACACGTGGTTGAAATTATCGGGATGACGACCAAGGTTTTAGAAGAAATGTAACTCTTTTAAATTTCACCAATATTTCGCTTTTATTTTTAAAGCTTCGTCAGGGTCATGCTACCAATTCAAATTTACTATTATTAATTTAAAAATATAGTAATAATTAACTGAAAATGAGTTAAAATAGATAACCAAACGCGTGAACACTTGTTCATAAGTTTTGGTTGTCCCCGTTTGCTCACTCAAGAGCAAAAACGCATTCCAGTGAACGTTTCCAAAGCCCTGTTGACGCAGTTTAAGCGAAATAAGTCAGAATTTTGGTATCGATTAATAACTGTAGATGAATCTTGGATACACCAGTACAATCCTGAATCTACAGTCGAAACAGCGACTGCGAAGGGTGAATCAACTCCGAAAAAGACGAAGACTGTTCCATCGGTCGGGAAAGTGATAGCGATTGGTTTTTGGGATAGTCGTGAAGTTGTGTTAATCGACTATGCTGAAAAACCAATAACGAGAGATTACTACGCATCACTACTTGTCAAGCTGAAGACAGAAATTGTTGAAAACAGTCGCATTGGAGGAAAAAGAAATGTTTGTTCCACCAAGACAACGCACCTATGGCAAAAATTCACGAATTGGGGTTCAAATTGATAAACCGCCCACCTTGTTCAATAGATCTGGCTCCCAGCGAATTTTTTCCGTTTCCTAGGCTCAAAGTTTCGTTAGGAGGACAGAGATTTTCATCGAATGAGGGGGCCGTCGCATTCCTGAACGCTTATTTTACAGAGCAAGATGCCAGTTAATATTTGGACGGATTAAAGGGATAGAAGCATCGCTGGGAAATGTGTATAGACTTACAAATAAAACTGAATTTAACAAAAAAGTATTTATTTCTGTGTTAGGTGATTGTGCAATATTATAATATCGTATAATATTCTGTTCATGTTACATTATTAAAATAAACTCTGTGTATATCCTCGTCTCGCAAGCAACTCTGCCACTTCATTTGCATTGTTGGTTTCATAAGCTCGCAGAATGCGGGTGCAGTATGTTGTCCGTGTGTATGCAGTGGCACTACAAGTTGTCAAGCGACACTTGCTGTGCCTTATTGCCCTTGTTACGCCGCAATTACATAGCACTACGTTCAAAGCGGAGCAATACCATTACCGCCGTTAAATTGCAATACACTACACTACTGTACTATATAACTTGCACGTATCTACGTACTGTATACAGCTAAAATTGGATTGGAAACGTTCGAAACGTGATCACATGCGAAATAACTAATTTTGAAAAACATACCGGTATTTTCTCTTGTTTAAAGCTAATAGTTTATAATTATATAAGGTGAACTAACACATATATAATGTCTACGTTATTCTAGTTAGTGGCTGCAGTGAGGATACAAAATTTATATATGCTTAAAAGGGAGTTAACCAGCTACTAGCCGCTTGAAACTTTTGGGTCGGTACGTTTATAAATTTGAGGAAGATTACTGTAGGGATTTCAGCATTATAAGGACTCGTAAAGTATGATACAGTAGAATAGAATGGCCTTTTCGCATTTCGTAGTAATTTAAACAAATAACAACAGTAAATAGTTTAACTAAATAATTTTACACCGTATGGTAAATCTTCATATTGTAAATTCTAGGAATTTCATTTAATTTTTAACATTAAAGTGAAAGCATTAAACCTTTGGGAGCTGTTATAAATGGGATTTAGAATGTTTTTTTCCAAAATAGACAATCATTTCAAGAATGGTCTAATAGTCTTCATGAAAATTACAAATTTGACTCTCCTGAACAGATTGCCAATGCTTTTGCTACACACTTATCATCGGCTTTTGTTAACACTGTTAATGTATGCCAAAATAATAACTTCTTTGGCGTAAACTTATTGACTATTCAACATTTTTGAGAAAATTATGTACTATGCGCCATAAAGTCATTAAAATCAAACATGACAAAAAGTCCCGACACACTTTCAGCGTTTATTATTATGGATTGCCAATACGCTCCACAAATACACATGAAAAGATTGCCTAGTAACAATAACCAAAAAAAGTTAATGCTGATATAGCTCATGGTATTGGTGGAATCATTTCCGACAAAAAACAAAGCGAGGGAAAAGAGACAGCGTAAACCCGCGAACGTGTTTCTGCCTACCCGGCATCATTAGCGCGGTTCCGTACCTGTCCTTCTCCCTCGCTATCGTTTAGACGACAAAATCGGTAAGATGCACTTACCTGTGCTTCCTTCACCGATAGGTAACTCTACCTAACTTATTTTTTAATTGAATTCTGCTTTTATTTATTTTTGTAATTATCAAAAAATCTGTGTCCAATGACATTTATAGTAAACTTCTCAATGTTTTATAATCCTCATCCGTTCCTAAGATGTTGCGCTGTCTTATTCCTCTCTATACATAATAATTATTTATTTTTACAACGAAGGATAAATGTAATACAAGAGTTATACAAGAGTTGTGTAAGAAAATAGGGCTGAACGGAGAAGACATAAAGACACATAAAAGCGCAGAGATTGAAATGGTTTGAGCATGTGGGGAGAAGAGGAAAAGAAGCCATTATCAAAAGAAAGTAAGGGATTGGAGACCATTGGAAGACAAAGTAAAAGCAAGGCCGAAAATAAGATGGGAAAATCAGGTGAGGAAAGATAAATAAAGGAAATAAAGGACATAGGTAATGTAATCAAAAGCAGAAATGAATTGAATAACGCGATAAATGCTATATTAACTATACCAGAACACAAGCGGTGTGATTCGCCACATAACATGGATCAAAGAGCTCCAAAGAGGGGCCGTATTCCGAAAGGAATATTTGACCAATATTATATTATTGTTATGGGGTTGATTGTATTAGAAACTGTCACAAACAATGTGAAACTCTCGAATTAAAAGTTTGTAAATAAGCATCATAATACAATACGTATTGATTCTTATTCAATTACCACGAACTGTGGGGGTAAATAATCGATTCTCCTGATGTATCTCGATTAACCTACTTGAGAATTTAGACCCGTAGAAAGTTTGTTATTCTGCGACGTTCAAATTTACACGCACATGTTTCGAATAGCGGCAGAGATTTACACGAATCTCAACATTTATGTACGTTATACGTTGTTTTAGCATGGATTCACCATGATACTGAATATTAGATCATTCTGAATAAATTACTTCTTCGGATTGACTTATTCAGCAACTCGTTACCGCCGGGTTAGGCGTAGGCCTTCGAATCCGGCTCATGAATAATTATAACGAAAACATACATACATAATACACTTAGGCGAATATTATTCTGCGGTTTTCGCTCAATTAAAAAATGATAGTTTTTTAATTTGGATAGGGAATTCGTGGGAAAGGACCGATGTGGGTTCTCATTGTCCTTCATGCAAATTGCTGGGCAGAATCGAAAGGATGTTGTTGTTGGTGGCTGCTAGTAATATGCTAATATTGTACAGACATGGGCTGTCTGATTTTGTCCCTTTGTATGATCGTTACCTAACTAGAACTTTTACTTTGGAAACCTAAATCAATTATCATTCATTTTTTCTATATCATGTCGAGAATTTATGGCGCCCACCTCGTACGATCACAAAAAAACATAGTCAATAGTCGTGTTTCTTTTAATTATTTTTTATGTTGGATACAACTACATCTGAGAGTTAAATCTTGTTTAAACATATCAAGATTAAAACTGCAAACTACGATTGACATACTTGACAGTAATAATGCTAATAAGCTTCCGTTTAAAGCGTAAAAGGCTAAGGTAGTAACAGGCAGACCAGTCTTTTATTTGGACGAGACATGGGTGAACGAAGGTCACAGAAAATAGAAGTTGTGGACCGCCACAACTGTCGCCACCTTTCAACCAACTTTTATTAAAGGTTTGTCAACCGGCCTCAAAAATCTAACGGGGAAGGGAAGCAAGCTTATCGTGCTCTATATCGGTTCTGATATAAATTTCCTGTTCGATGGTAAAAAAGCTGTTGACTATTATAAGAAGGTGTATAGCGCCTTCTTTAAGAAATGGGTTGGAAACAGTTGAGCACACATTTCACCACCGTCCTAGCGTCTGCAGAACAATACTGTAGTTGTACCGATTTTATTATTCTGTACCAAAAAGGTGAAAATTCATAAAAACGCAAAATAGAAGAAAATGTGTCAGAAAACCATTTGTCTCACTCGTCCCCTGGAGTAGTGCCACAAAATCATATTCTATAGATACATTAGACAATAGATTTTATTCAGCAATCAGATCACAGTGTGATATTAGTAACGTCAAATAAACAGGGTGTTTATTAAACATACGGCGAAAATTCAAGGGGTTATTCCATGAACTATTCTAAGAACATTTTGTACTTTGATGATTTTTGAAAAGCCCCTTTGTTTCGAAGATACAGGGCGAAAAAAATTTTCGACAAAACCAATTTTGATATTTTTGAAATTATTAATGTAGCTGAAATAAAAATATGGCGTACAACACTGGACTTACCAAGTATAAAAATATTGTAAGAACGCGTTGTTATCTTTTAACAACATTCCGATTACAAAGAACGGCGGTTTTACCCACTAACAATAGGCAAGTGCATACATAGAAAAGTAAATCAATTAAAACGCGGATTTCATTTGAATAGGTTTCGTGATTGATCACTTTGTATGTGTCAAATTTGTTGAGACTGATTGACGTGTATTTTCTGTCTTTTAATACTTAAACTTTTGTTAGTGAAGTCCTCTATCATGAATCGCTATACGAACGCCGAGATGACTGACATGGATTTCATTTATGGACTTGCTGATGGCAATTCATTAGAAGCTAGACGGTTGTACATTGAACGATTTCCTGACCGTAATGTTCCTGATAAAAAAACCTTCCAAAGTATTCATCAACGTCTTCATGAAACAGGCACATTGAAACGAAGTGGAGGACCAGGAAGGCCAATGACAGTAAGAACGGTAGAATTAGAAGACAATATACTGGACATGATAGAGGAAGATCCAGGTACTTCTATTCGAAAAATTGCAAATACTTTGAATGTAAGTAATGAGACTGGTTGGAAAATTCTTAGGGAGTATTTGTTGTACCCATACCACATACAACGCGTTCAAGCACTTTTTCCTGCTGATTTTCTTCCACGGATTGCATTCTGTCAGTGGCTTTTGCACACATTGGTTCAAGTCCCTTAACTACTGACACTGATTCTTTTTATCTATGAAGCGAATTTCTCAAGAAATGCAATAAGGAATTTTCACAATAACCATGTGTGGTCTGAAGAAAATCCACATGAGGTACTTGAAGATCGTTTTCAACATCAGTTCTCGTTGAACGTTTGGTTAGGAATTGTGGGTGACTGGCTAATTGGACCGGTATTTCGAAACTTTTTGGAACAAACGCTACTTCTGTTTCTGGAGGATGTACCATTGGCAACAAGAAATGCAATGTGGTTTATGCACGATAGTGCACCAGCGCATTTTAGTGTAGTTGCTCGTGAGTTTTTAACAGCAACATACGGAGCTCGTTGGATTGGTCGAGGTGGACCTCACTTATGGCCTGCTCGATCCCCGGACTTAAACCCCCTGGATTATTTCCTATGGGGCCATCTAAAGTCATTGGTTTATTCTACTCCAGTGAAAAATGTGGAAGATTTAAGAAATCGGATAATTGTTGGGTGTAACTCAATAAGAAACGATCCTGGTGTTTTTGAAAGTGTTCGGCAGTCAATGAGGAGAAGATTGGATTCTTGCATCCTAGCTGGAGGTAGTCATTTTCAACAGTTCTTGTAGATTAAGAAACTTTAAATGTAATTTTTGGTAATAAAATGGTTTTGCTGAAAATTTTTCTCGCCCTGTATCTTCGAAACAAAGGGGTTTTTCAAAAATCATCAAAGGACAAAATATTCTTAGAATAGTTCATGGAATAACCCCTTGAATTTTTACCGTATGTTTAACAAACACCCTGTATATACAGCAAATAAATAAATAAAAGTGTAACAATAAAGATAAAACAATAATAATATTTATTATATACCCAACAGATTACAATCCAAAAAAGGGTACAAAGCTGGTAACTTCAGGTACATGAATAAATACAGTGCTATCAAGGCAAATCTACTTTCAAGGGGTTAAAATTCCGTGCTGCATATACCAGAGGCGCTTTCCATAAAATATTTGTTCGAACCGTTGGAACACAGAGAAGTTGATTAGATCTAGCTTGGAGACGCGGCACGTGAACATCTAGACCGGAGAGAAGATCGGGCGAGTCGATTCTGTTTGTGCGGATGTTCAGCACAAATACCATACTAGTATTCTTCCTTCTATCACCAAGCGAAATGAAGTCGTGTCTTTCCAACAATTCACCATAGTCTATTCTACGCACGGGATAGCGACCGTCACTCTTGTAAGAGAGGTATTTCAAAAATTTTCATTGGATGCGTTCTATAAGATCGATTTGTATGCCATAGAGGAGTTATCAAGCATTAGCTACGTATTAAATCTTAGAAACAACATACGCAAAGTATAGAGTCTTAATTGCATCAATATTACGAAAATCTGTACAGATTCGGATAGTACTTATTAGCTGCATTTGTAATACTTAAGACGTGATTGATCTCATCAAATGTTACGCTCTTTAGTTGATGGAAAATACTGATGTTAATTGTGTATTGAGATTCCACTTTGCATGCAGACCTTTCTAGAAAATAACACAACAAAACACTTGTTTATATTCAAAAGTAGATTATTGCGCAAACACCATTGATGTATTTTATTAAGATTGTCTTGCAGGAATTTAATATCAGATGAGGTGCTGTATATTTTGATATCATCTGGGTAGGCTAATACGGGACAAGTGATAGATTTAATTAAAAAGTCATCAATAAAGATATTAAATAGAAATGGACCTAAGTTCGACCCTTGGGGTACACCAGATGTCGAAGGAAAAGGACGAGATCCGTATCCGTTAACATAGACGTAGTCCACTTTATTAAATAAATAAGAACGAAGTAGACCAAGAAATGATCTACCAATACCAGTTTAGCTTTTCCAATAAAATGCGGTGATCAATTAAATCGAACGCATGGGAGAAGTTCGTGTAAATTACATCCAATTTGCCACTTTCATCGAGAGCTTGTGCTATTTCTTCCGATATCAATGCTAGATTAGTTGTGGTAGACCTGCCGGGCATAAATCCATGTTGTAAAGTAGAAAGGAAAGGTTTGGCACCGTAGGATATGCTTTGATGGATCAACATTTCAAATACCTTACCAAAAGTACATATAACTCCAACAGGCCTGTAATTGCGTACGTTGGAATTATAATCCTTTTTGAAAATTGGTGAAATTCTGGCAATCTTCCAGATATCGGGAGAGATGGACGTACGTAAAGCCAAATTGAAAATTTTACATAAAAGCGGTGCGAAAATGCAGCCACAATCTTTGACTAAAAAGCAAGGAATATTATCTTCGCCAGCTGTTAATTTATTTCTTAATTTCTTGATAGCACGGACTCCGTCATCTACCGAAACAGAGAGCAAGCATAATGGTCACAAATTTGAGTTAATATCAGGTAGTTCAGCGTTCAATGATTAAGGCGAGAAGGTACTAGAATATGTGGCCAACGCATTTACAATAGACAGTGGATCTTCGTACTTATTCTCTGAATCATGAACCTCACCAGGAATTCTAGTCATACCCTGCTTAAAACGAGCAAACTGCCAGAAAGCACGTGGATTAGTAATTAGGTTCGATTCTGTGCTGTGAATATATGAGATGTACGCAGAATTAATGTTAGTCTTTACATGTCGGCGAAGTCTCTGAAGCTCAAGCTTGAAATAATCGTTTTGAGTAGCTTTCCATTTTGTATGGTAGTACGACTTAGTTTTAAGTTTTTCTTAATGGTAATTGAGAACCAAGGAGAGTAATGACCTCTACGATTTGAATAAGAAATAGGAACAGACTCATCGAATATAGCATATATTTTATTATCAAAATTATAAAAATTATCAACAGCCGTATTGACATTATCATGATTATCAAGAAAAGACCAATCGGTAGTAGATAAGTCCCAAGAGAGTTTAATGTAATTAGCCGTGCGAAGATTGTATCTGGAGTTGTTATTAGACGGGAAGGTGATTTGCTTCAGTTGCTCAGCGCTAGGTACCGTAATAACCAGCGCCGGATGATGATTGTCTTCAGGAATAAGGGCTTGTGAATCGTGTATGACCTGAATTTCATTCATAAAATTAGCCAGAACTAAATCTAGTGTCCTGTTATTAGAATTGAAAACGTAATTAAATTGACGAAAATTTTAAGATTCCATAAAAGACAAAAATAAGTTCAATTTTGGATCATAGCAAACCGGTTCAGATGCAAAGTTGGGCAGATTAAAATCACCTACAATAATTACATGTTTATCCGATATGAACATCTCATGAGAACATGAACATGAGCAAATCAAAAAAGTTCTCCAGTGAAGTCACATCCAAATCGGGAGGAATGTAAAGCAGAAGTAAGTAAACATGTATAAGACAGACTTAGTTTAACACGTACAACACCACATTAAAAGTTGCACCTTAATTGCAGCTGGGAGACTGTTGAATGCAGCAGTAAATTGGCGATTTTTTGAAAGCCGCGGACGTGTAAAGAAACACTAAGGTTACTTCTGCCTCTTGTAGGGTACTCGTGAAAGTCACAATTTTTTACGTTTATTGTTGAACGCAGACAAAACACACTTACACATGAGTAATAGCGGAAAAGTTAACATTTTATGTTACGCGAGTCAGTAGGTACTAAGCTTAACGTTACCCCCAACAACTTTTCTTTGCACTACGAATATACGATTCATGTTAGATCGCGATGAAGCACCCCGCAGTATTACGTTGTTGCTAAAATGCGAATATCCTACAGCAAAATATATTTCTAGTAACTGTTGAGGGTAGCAGCAACAAATTGATACATTGAAATACTTGGGGGTGCACATCAACAGGGAAGGGTCACGGGAAATAGAAATAAATAAAAGAATTGATAGCGCAACAAGATTTTATCACTCTATCAAAAATACCTTCGTCGCCAAAAAAGAGATATCAAAACAATCGAAAATCAACATTTATAAAACAGTGTTTGTTCCAATCGTAATATTTGGGTCAGAGAACTGAGCAATAACAAAGAGGTTGACGGACTACAAAGTATAGAAATGATGTATCTGAAAAAAGTACTAGGAGTCACTAGAAAAGACAGGGCCAGAAATGTAAGAATCAGGGAACTCCTCGAGGTAGAACCGTTGATAGAAAAAATACAACGAAATCAACTAAGATGGTATGGGCATTTGGCCAGAATGGATAATAAAAGGAAGGTGAAGCAAGTATGAGAGGGGAGAAAACAAGAGACAGGGGAGCAAGGGAAGCCCAAAAAGAACATGGGATGAAAACATTGCAAAGATATTAGTTTACAAAGGAGTGTACACGAGAGAAGCCGACTTCTTAGCGCAAGATAAAAAGAAATGGGCCCAATTTGCATATGGAGATAGACAGTAAAGAATGTGTAAACGTGAAGATACGATTTTCGGGTAGAAGAGGCTATAAATTATACAATGAGGATCTAAAGTATCCCCTCCCCCTCCTACTAACTTTTGAACAACTGAGGCTAACGTTTTCGGACAAAAATAGGTCGATTTTTATTTTGTTCGGGGCTAACTTTTGGTATTATCGGGAGTTCAACTGCATTTTCAACTTTTTTATTTTAAATAGAACATCCTGTATATTTTTACATGTCTAGAAAGGCAATAGAAAGACGCATTCAACGATACCACATTCGCTATACTTTTCATTAAAAAATATCCCGATATACATCGATAAATTGTACTTGTGTGATTCTATGTTCATGTAAAAATCTTGCGTCAAAGGATAGTAGATGTTTGTAACAATATTACCGCTGACACTCTTACTAAAGTAAGGAAAGAAATTTCTGATAGACTTTATTATTGCCAGCTAGTGGAGGGACAACTTTTTGAACATTTGTTAAAATAACACTTCTTTTAATTTAATAATATATCTTCATTGTTTTGTCTTTGACTGCTTAACTAACCAACTAGAATAATTTGCGGTTATAGAACTGAGATTTGACAGACCGACAATTGGTGTCACAGGAGACATTCATAATAACAAAACTAGATTACTACTAACTTTATTGCTCCATATCGTAATATTTCTTAAGCTAAACTATAATAAATGTGGTATGGTTGAATTCGCCTTTCTATTGCATTTCCAAAAATGTAAAAATATGCAGGGTGTTCTATTTAAAATAAAAAAGTTTACGTCACTTCCGGTGAAACCGGAAATGAAGTTGAACTCTCGATAATACCAAAGGTTAGCTTAGAAAAAATAAAAATCGACCTATTTTTACCGAAAACGCTAGCCTCAGTTGTTCAAAAGTTAGTAGGGGGGAATACTTTAGGTCCTCACCGTATATTATAAATGTTGGGCGCCAAATTTGAAGTGACCTAAATGTGGGAAATTGTTGAATAAACTTAAAACACTTTTTCGGCAATTCATATGAACTTTAATATCAATTAATGGAATTTAACGAAAATTACAAATTGAAACTTGAAAACTAACCTGGATCGCCGATAGCTTTCTCATGCTCAATTTTTGGTGAAGGACGTTCAATTGAGATGCTTACCATATTAGCAATCTCTCTGATCTTCACCCGGCCGCGGCGGTCTGCTAACACAGTGTCATGAACTTCATTGATCATATCGTCCACAATGGAACGACCTACCTCTTTGATTTCCGCATATGTTTTCCCATCCAAAAAAAGAAATTAAATCACCGACCGGTATTATTCTTTTCCATGATTCCACAAATAGATACATAAGCTTGCTCACTTTCCACAGCTCTCAAAACAACACTACTCGATGAATGTCCCCGAAATTTTGACATACGTCGACTAAAGAATAGTACTCATAGTCGGTAATGTAGATTTTGTCACAGAGCGCCATCTATCCCCAAACACGGGTACTTCTCATACCATCATCGTACATACCCTTTTATTTAATATTTATACCTTACGGGTGTCACAAACCATCTTTACAACGGTCTGCATGTGTTTCAGTGTTTATACCTTAACAACCAGTAACCAGTACATTTCGAAAAACAGAAACAACCATGCCAACGTAGACATCTCTCTCACCCCCTCTAGAGCTACGTGTTGTAACGTACATACAAAGTTCCCGTCGCGTCGTCGTACCTAAGCCACCCTACAGCGAATGAAACATATTCCAGAAGCAATTCAAGAAACGTACCGCTTTGAGATAAGTAGGTATGAATACCTCTCGCAAGATTATGGCATAATTATCAAGGGAGCAGTTGCAGTTGCGCGCCGTATTGTGTTATGGTTTACGAGAGCATGGGTGGAGGGCGTATAAGAAGTTACACGGCTGAATATAATATGTTATGGTTTAATTTAAATTCACGGTAATGTTAATGGTTTAATAACAAATGCTCAAAAGGCAGTTCGTGATTGTTTATTTCGATTTTGTTGAGAGGGGATTAAATTGGAATTTCAGAGATTATAGAATCGTTTTGTTTGTAATCATATACATAATGAAAAGCAGAGGACCTTTTTTTATTTCTTTTCTTTTTGCGTTATACTGAAGGAAAATTGTTTTAAAATTTGCAACATTAACTCTTCACTGAATGAGTGGTTTAAGAATCACGACAGCGCACGGGTGAGGCTTGTCAGGACCATATTTAAAATTGCTACAAAACTCAATGTATTGCATGTAATAGTATACTTATTTTACATATCTGTTATCCTATTTACTAAAAAATGATTTCACGTGAGATTTATATCAAAATATTCAGTTGTTACGGAGATATTACCCTTTAAGTAAGAACTTACATTTTCAACAGCCTTTTACTTAAACCTAATTCCAATGGGTAAATAAATTAATTTCGAATTTCCTTTCGTTGAATTACATATACCGGGTGCGCCATTAGTGACATACTAATGCGGAGTTTAGAGTGAAAACTACCAAAGACGGAGAAATTAGATTTATTGTACGTATATTGTATACCACAGCGCATTTTGTAAAATTATGTACAAATATAAAGGATGTTCCAAATTTCGGCAACCTTCTTCAACCTTTTTATTTTAAATGGATTGCTATATTTTTTATTGATCGTTTTGATAGAAATTTAATTACCTTTGCAGTTATATATGGTTGTATGCACTTTCAATAATTACTTTTAGCTATAATGGAAATTTTGTTAGAATTGTGACAGTTACAGGACCCTAACATTTTAAGACCTGGAAAGCCTGAAAAGAGACATGCTGTCGCGAGTTACTCCTTTGCTAACAATTTAGAAACTAACACTTTATATGTTTCAAGATGGCATAATGTACAAATATATACAGAGTGTTAAATATGTCGTGCAACATTTATCGAAATTCAAATGCTTTCTTTTCGATTTTTTTTTTAATAGAACTTATATTTTTTGATATTGCCAGCAATTTCCTTGTAAAATTACCTTCGAAATGGTATGAAATACCCCCCCCCCCAGACCCCTTCCATTCATTAGATCTGACCCCCGGTGACATTTTTCTGTTTCCTAGGCTCAAAATTTCGCTCGGAGAAGAGAGTTTCTCATCGAATGTGGAGGATTAAAGCAGGAGGGCATCGCTGGAAAAAGTGGACATTCAAGGAGACTATATTGAGAAATAAAATTGAATTTGACCAAAAAAAGATATTTATTTCTGTGTTGGCTGGAAACTTTTCAGACTAACCCCGTGCGTCTTGTTCAAGCGACTTTTTGCAAATAAAATAGACACAACATGCGTATTCGTTACGTCAGCGTATTACATCGAACTTGCGGTTAATAAATTCATACCTAAACACGTTTGTTTGCTTTAAAGGATTATCTATATCCCGGAAGAAGGCTGAAGCATACATAATTCAGTCCTACACGAGGGGGCTCCTGGCTGCTTCATGTATTCCTCCAACAAACCGAATTAAAAGTTCGCATAACGCATACCAAACAACCGGCGGCGCGATGTTCCTGCGAACGCAGCGCCCCCTATCGTCATCCCCACTACTCGCCCAACGTTAAAGCTCGAACTGCTACTTGCCTGACTGGAAGCGGATAATAGTAGGAGAGAGACAAAGAGACGCGGAGAAGGTAGAACGGGAGAAAGAACTTTAATCAAGGAGACGGAATTAATTAACTAATTACGAGCTCATATTTATGCACCGGCTATTATAAATGCGACCGGATTGTTATGCGCTGTGCTTTTTATGCACGCAAGTGCAGTAATCGCGTTAGCTATATACATGTAAATATGTATATACAGCGTGATTCATTAGTAGGGTCTCAGGCGTCAACAGGTAATCGAGGACGTTTTTTTTTAGACAAAAACGTTCATATTGATGAATAATAAATGGCTAATAGTTTACGAGAAAAATAGAATGAAAAATTAAAGAAATAACGCTATTGATTTGATTCTTCAATATCCAGTATTCCTACTTCTTTTACTGATCATTTTCATTTTAGAAACTGTTAACGGGCAGTTCTAAGTATTCATTAAAACTTTTTGTAAAACACGGCAAAATTATTTAGTCGCATTCTCCCCAATTATTAATTATTATAATTCAGATTTAATGACATGCAGAATAAGTCTTTTATAATCATATAAATATTTTAAAACTATAGTGCGACCTCGATAATCCGAATCTTCAGTAAAATGGGTTTTTCAAAATCCGATATAATAGACTAGTCCGTGGTGAAAGTGGAAAAGTGCTGGCAAATGAATGCGGGGTAGGAACATCAACAATTTCGGATATAAAAAAGAACAAAGACAAAATTAAAAGGTATGATATATTTTAAAGACCATTCTGAACTTTTACTATGTAGTGTAATTTCTTTTAGATTTATTGGCAAATGTGATTCCGTTCCCGACCTCAGAGAAACATTACGAAAAGCCGAGTATCCAAAAAGGGAAACTCGTTTCTATGCGTGGTTTTGTACACAACGATCAAGACACGTTCCAATTTCCTATGACATTTTATCTACCGAAGCACAACAGTATTATTCTGAAATCTATGGAAATGATAATTTTAGAGCTAGCAGGGGCTGGATTTCTAATTTCAGAAAAAAGCATGGCCTGCGTTCTTTAAAAGTGTGTGGCGAAATATTATCCAATGATCAAAGTGCTGTCGATCCCTTCCTAAGTGCATTTGCAGAGAAGATTAAACAATCAAACCCCGCACCTACTCAAATATACAATGCAGATGAATCTGCTCTGTATTGGAAAATATTGCCTGAAAAAACGCTGGTTCGTGTTCAGGAAAAGACCGCACCAGGTCGAAAAATAAGCAAAAAACGCGTTACACTTCTAGCATGTTGCAATGCTGATGGTTCACTAAAATTAAAGCTGTTGGTGATAGGAAAGGCAACAAATCCAAGGGCATTTAAAAATGTGATCATACCTGTTGAATACAAGTCACCTGCCAATGCATGGATGACTAGGGCATTTTTTTTAGATTGGTTTCATTGTTCATTTATTCGTCAAGTTAGAAGTCATTTAAGAACTCTCAATTTAACTGAAAGAACCCTGTCAATCGTCGATAACTCCCCGAGCCATGGACCTATAGAAGAGCTGACTAGTGAGAATGGACAATTTACAAGATTATTTCTTCCACCTGCACAGCACTTTTGCAACCTCTAGATAAAAATGCCATCAGACTGACCAAATTATTTTATTGGAAAAGTCTTTTAATCCAGGTTTTATCTAATAATGAAGAGAACGTTGTTCAGTTATTAATAACCATGAACTTGAGGGACGCTGTATGTCTACTATACAACGCTTGGGAAAAAGTCTCTCCCGAAATTTAATAAGCATGCTTCTGTTTTACTTATTTTTTTGTTTATGTACTACTTTCTAGTTGTTTTGTACTAAATGTTTCACTTTTCAATAAAAACCTGCCCTGTTTCAGTAATCCGAATTATTTACTAATCCGGATCACCGCGGTTTTAATTAGTCCGGATTATCGAGTTCGCACTGTATTTTTTTTTATTAATTGCTCCATACAGGCTTCATTATTTAGTTGTATATCATTAGCTTGTTTTATATAGGTAGGAGGGACTTGCGTCCTATCACCCAGTACGTTTTACTTAACTCAAATTTAAGTTCTTTTCCTTTCTTTTTAATATGCTCATTTCAATGTAATTTGGAGTCCAAATTCAGGCCAGGGAACCCGACAATTTTGTTGTAGGTGATGATTTGATCGTTAATTTTGATCGTGTCTACTTTTTCAGTCACTCTATACGTAAAGTTGACCATTTACAAGTGGTGTCAGTAGCTTGTTGTAGGTTTTGAGTAATTTCTTCCGATTTGTTGCCTACTGTTGGCAAACGTGGCAGTCGTTAATGTTATTCATGCTAGGCAAATCATAGGTTTACAACAGATAGAGCACTGGGCCAAGTACACTGCCTTATGGCACCCCAGCTTGTATAGGTTTAGTATCAGAATATTCGTCTTCGAACTTAATTCGAAATATTACATCCTCTAGGTATGATTGTAGTAGCGCAGCAATCTATCTAGACAGAAGCTTATATAATTTCCATACTAATCCTTGATGCCAAATTTTATCAAAAGCTTTTGCTACATCGAGGAATAAAACCGCACAAGATTTTCTTTCTTCATCTGCTTGTTCTATTACATGTAGGTACTATCCGATGGACTTGATCTAGGATAGAGTGTTTCTGCGTAAATCCAAATTGGTGTTTTGGGATCAATTTCTCTTTTTCTGTGATAATCTTGAGTCTGTTCAAGAAGAATTTTTCAAATAGCTTTGAAACTATAGGCAACAAGTTAGTTCGTCTGCACTTTTGCCAGATTTTTAGAACATAATGACTTCAGATATTTTCCATATGCCTGAGATGTATCTGAGCCTGAACGCTGCATTGATCAAATATATCAGTTTGACAATGCCCTTTAGTGGTAGTTCCTTAAGGATCTTTCCGGTTGTAAGATAATACCCCGGGGCTTTTTTAGAATTCAGGTTAGATATAATTTCTTTCGTTACTTCTTTTGACGTGACATGTTATATCTAGTTCATATTTTTGGTTATTTTCTGGTAAGTGAGAATCGTCACCAGTTTCATTAGGTTGGAAGGTATCTGCCAAGTATTCAGCGAAAGCGTCTGCTTTTTCTTTGCCACTTTTTGCCCAGGCTTTCTCAGAGTTGGACAGAAGGGTGTTGTTCTTTTGATGTTTTTTGTGGCCTTCCACAGAGGAGTAACCTGTATCAGCTTCAGAGGTCAATTCCAGAAGGTAATTGTTTATAGTTTCATTTTTAATTTAAATTATTTCTCTCTTGAGTTTTTGGGTTAGTTGATTTAAAACTGTCTTATCTTCTCGTGATCTAGTGTTCCGCCGTTTTTGCTAGTTTGAACATTTGAAATGATTTTGTTTATATTGGATGATTCTCATTTTGTCATCATTTTATAATAAATAAAATTAATTGTTCAATAACTATGAAGTGCTTTATTTTGCTGTTTTTGACAGATAATTGTACTAAAACAATTGTACTAAAACGTATGAACGAATCGAGTTTGCAAAAAAATTATGCAGGGTGCCCCACAAAGATTAAAGAAGTTGAACCGGTTAAACCGGAAATACAGTAACACCAAAAATTCAAAATTAGGTACATTAAGAGTTATTATACTTACCTGAAAGGTTTCATTAGTCTCATCGGTTCCGTTTTATGAATATTTACTTGGTTTCATATTTTATCCCAACCCAGTATATAAAGTGACTCATTGAAATTGTCAATAAAACCTGATAATGAAATAGAATATGTTGCAAAATACACAAATGGATCATCATCAGATTAATTAGAGATTTACAAACTATTCACAACAATTACTTCGGACTAGCGGAGGGAATAGAGAAAATAACAAAATGTTTCCATGTCGCTAGTGGATTCTGTTCAAATTGTGAATGATGTTCACGCACAGTTATGTGCTGTAGAAGGCGAAACAAATTGGTGTGTAATACGAAAATTTGAAAGTGTTTTAGAGAAAGACTCCGATTTTCTTATATTAAGACAAATTTCTGAAGGTGCGTGTGAAGATGCATTAAGTTGTTTCAAAGATTATTTTAAATATGCAAATATAACATCGCTAGACGTCGAGCGGCCGTTTTCGGCATTAAAAAACATTTATTCCTCACTTGACTGAAACAGCTGTGGAAACATATCTAATGATTCAAATATTTAATTATCGTATAATACAGTTCGAAAAGTAAATAAAGTATTTACTGATGAAGCAAATTAATCTGAATTGTTCTTAAATTATAATTATAAGAATATGTCAATTGATCTTTTAATCTTTAACTAGCGCTAGGTTTTACGATTTGTCACTAAAATATTATTAAAAAGAAATAGGGGAGATTAATAACTAAATACGTATAAAATTCACCCCGATGTCTTCAGAGTTCTCTTTAAAATACGGCCCGATGTCCATTACAAGTTGAGCAGTTGCACATGAGATGCAGTACAGGAAAACCAAGGTAACTGGTCCTCTTTTGATACAGGGTCCGTTGGCCGATAAATGATGCGGTTACAGCCGCGTGGTAGACCAACGCGCTCCCGTGCCACTGATAATGAAATACAATATGCTGCAAAATACATTTTGAACTATGAAATAGTTTTAGACATCTTTTTTTACTAAACGCGCTTCAACAATAAAATAAGGATTGATCAATTTTGGATTGAACAAATTGATCACCTTCTTAATTAATATACATACATGGTTCCATCATCAAATTAACCAGATATTTCTCATTAAAATAACATCATTTCGCAGGCGTATAATTATTCAGAAACGAGATACGAAATCTAACCTAATAATCAGCTATTTGCCGGCGGCCATATTGAATTTTGTCAAAAAGTAAATAAAAACAAAAAAAAAGAAATAAACTTTTCCTACACAAACAAGTTATCCGTCAAAAATACGTTGCGATGCGATGAAGAGAAAGAAAGCCTTATGAAGGAACGAGATCCTAATAATCTCGGTTTCGATAGCTGTGGGAAACCAACCAAATTCGCTTCTGATACTCCGTCTCAGCACCCGAAGCAAGCGAAACGTATTTCGTAATTAACTTTGGAAACTAGAGATGGTTAATTGCGGCCATTTTTAATCCTTGTCGCGGATATAACTTGTTTAAGAAGAGAACGCGCATCGGAACTAATCCAATAGGAGAAGTAATAGAAGTGCATTCTTGCCTGAAACGGAATCTCGATAGAATGGAGGCGGAATAACTATATACTTCTCAGTCGAGCCAACGGACGTAAAACAATTAGGGGCAATGAGCTATTATTAGCTGCGGATTCATAACTGCGGATACATTGAAATGCAATTAATTGCATCTCTGAAGGGAGTAAATTGAGAAGTTTTAATACCCTTTGGTGCGACTAATGTATTTAGTACTAGTAAACCACATTTGCTGATTTAATGCAAAAATTAGTCACAGTATTTAACATATCATAGATGGAAGGACAAGAATTTATAGAGGAAGATACAATACGCCTCCAACAAGTTGGTTAATTTCGCTTTCCGAATGTGATTTATGCATATCTCACATTGTACGCAGTTTCTTTATTACTTCTTTCTAATCTTTGCTGTTGCTTAAGACGTTTAAAGATAAAGTCAACACAAGTAACATTGTTGTCAATTTCAAGAACATGGTGAGTAAGTAAATAATGCATCAAGACATAAAAAATATACACTTAGATATGCACTAAAATGCAACTTTTTTTTATATTAACACATTTATTTTTCTGTTAAAAAGCACAATTTTTTTAATTCAAAATTATTTAATCAAAATTAATTAAAAACACAAAACTATTAAATTACAATTAATTAAACTATAAAAACATATCATAATAACTAGTCTGGGCAAATAGCGGTAACAGTCAGTGTAGTAGATATGTGGTGCGGAATCGGCGATTATTTATTTCACGCGTTCACAGCGTCAGTACTAAATCGATGCTGTATGCGAGTAGTTCTGTGTATATGAAGGCTGTCGTAACTTATTTCGTAATTGTACGCTTATGTTTGCTTTAAAAATGTCGCAGTTAGGTACGTCGCGAAAACGACCAATGGCAGCCACAGTTAAAAACTTTATAGTGGACATGCCGGACTTAATTTTTGATGGCGCTAAAATGCAATGTATAGTTTGTAAAATCCCTTTAATGTGTTGGTCCAGAAGCCATTGTCAACGTTACATCGAAAGCAAACAGCATTCTTCTGCAAGTAGCATACGACCAAGAAAAATTTACATTTGATTTATGTGTTACTCTTATTTTATGTAATCTATCGTTTCGTTTACTAAACAATCGGACATCGATACGAAATGTAGTGCCATTTGCTCGTGAACATATAGAAAAAAGAATGAAAACGGAATTGAAAGATAAAAAACTGTGATTATGTGTGGACGAAACAACAGATCGTCAAAAACATTCTGTGATTAAAGTAATGGTAACTCATTGAACAAATTTCCTACATGTTTTCCACTAGTAAATGCATTGATTGCTAGTACAAAGGCAGTGCTTCTAAAGTCCCCGAAACGTACCCGACTATTTCACAAACTGTGTCCTGATTTACCTAAACCACCACAGCCGATTGTTATACGTTGGGGAACATGGTTGCAGGCTGCGTTTTACTACAACAAATATTTTGATCAAGTAAAGAAGGTAGTTTTAAAATTCAATCCGACAGAAGTTGCAGCAATCAAGAAAAGCCAGGAAATATTTCAAGATAGTCAGGTTAAAAGAGATTTACAAACTATTCACAACAATTACTTCGGACTAGCGGAGGGAATAGAAAAATTACAAAATGTTTCGATGTCGCTAGTGGATTCTGTTCAAATTGTGAATGATGTTCGCGCACAGTTAGGCGCTGTAAAAAGCCGAAACAAATTGGTGTGTAATATGAAAATTTGAAAGTGTTTTAGAGAAGGACTCCGATTTTCTTATATTAAGACAAATTTGTGAAGGTGCGTGTGAAGATGCATTAAGTCGTTTCAAAGATTATCTTAAATATGCAAATATAACATCGCTAGACGTCGAGCGGCCGTTTTCGGCATTAAAAAACATTTATTCCTCACTTGACTGAAACAGCTGTGGAAACATATCTAATGATTCAAATATTTAACAGATGTTACCCAGTTTGTGATTTCACAGAAGTCTTTTAAAACGGTAAGTGTTTCAACACGTTTTATAATTTATTTCTTACCTTCTATTTTATGTGTAAACTTTTATGCGCTCGCCACGCCTCTGGTTATTACCGTATATTTGCTCAGGTTAATAATAACATTTAACTATAGCAGGATGAAACAAATTTTCATAAGTAAATTTGGGTCTACTGTCAACTAGAATACTTTTCTACTGTGAAAATACCGTCACACGACATTATTGGTACAAATTTATATTTTTATTTTTTTCAATAAGAGTTGTTTCATCTTGCCACACCTCACATATATTCTTCAGTTGTTGATAGCCCGTATTTTTTGGCAGCACTTTTAATTTATTGATAACATTATTTTTCTTCAGTTTCGTTAAACGTTTCACTATAGCTTCTACTATTGCAATGCTATCTTGTAAAGATAATCCCTCAGGTTCTAGCGTAGAGATTGCAATCGAAATGCTCACCAGATTATCATAATGTTGACGCGAGGTTATCTTAATTTTTAAAAATGAATTAAATCTTAACATCAACAAATCAATTTAGTAGATACTCTCTTGTGCTTTGTTAACTATTAGGGCAGAAATACACGGGCAGCAATGAATTGCCGCAGTTGGTAGCTTTAAGCTAATTTCCAAAAGTAAATATGACACTTACTACACACATGTAACACAAGATATTAAAAACGCAAAAATAAATTATAATTATGATTACATAATGAACTCAAATGGTAACTTAGTATCTAAAATAACTGGTAAAACTCATACAAAAAATACTATATTGGAAGATATACAAATGGAAAATAGTTTATATGATAATTTACAAAATCTGAACTACATCAACAAATACCTAGTGAACGTATGCACTGACGTGAATAAAAATAATAACATCCCAACTAGCGAAATTGTTAGAGAAGTGTAATAAAACATGTTATATGCTACCAACCAACTCAAATAGAGATAGTTAATATCATTGCTAAATTAAAGAACACCTCTTCTGTTCGACATGATGAAATACCAGTGTCACTGCTGAAATCATCTGTTGCTTACATTGCCAAGCCACTAGGTTACATAATAAACCTAAGTTTTCAAACGTGTACTTTTCCAAATTACTTAAAAACAGAAATAGTAAAAATACACGTGGAAAGAATGCCTAATAACAATAACCAAAAATTAATGCTAATATAGCTCATGGTATTGATGGAATCGTTCCCGGCAAAAACAATGTAGCAAAGAAAATAGCGCTAACACATGAACATGTTTCTGCCTACCCGGCGTCATCAGCATGGTTCTGAGCACAATTTTCTGCTGTTACAATTGCGTTTGCCTCTCGGTTTATGCTGCTAATCTCCAAAACAGCACAGTCTTTCGGCGACACCTATCGCCAAGAGACACAGTCACGCCGTCCCAGAGGGTAGCAAGACAAACCGGAGTGTAGATGTCCACCACCTATCGGACAGCTACTGGACTGCCAAACGCAAGGGGGTGTTGTACCTAGGCACAGAGACATCTATACGTGCACGCTTACCATGATGTATAAAAATCTCTGGGGCGGCGTGACCGTGTCTCTTGGCGATAGGTGTCGCCGAAAGACATATTCAGTGCTGTTTTAGAGATTAGCATAAACCGAGAGGCAAACGCAATTGTAACGCCAGAAAATTGTGCTCAGAACTATGGTGATGACGCCGGGTAGGCAGAAACATGTTCATGTGTTAGCGCTATTTTCTCTCCTACATTGTTTTTGCCGGGAATGATTCCACCAATACCATGAACTATATTAGCATTAATTTTTGGTTAGGAATAGTAAACCTTATACACAAAAAAGATGACAAAAAACAAATAATAATTATAGGCCAATAACTTTATTATCCAATATACCTAAAATATACGAAAAAATTATACATTAAGGGTTAATAGCATTTCTAGAAAGATATATTCCCATAACGAATAAGAAGAGTGGCTATCAGAAAGGAAGGTCAACAGCGACAACTATATATCAAGTAGAGCCAGGCAATCACATCTGCGATACATAGGCGTTTCACCGGAGTAGCGGGCTGTGCAAAAATCGATTCTCGCTTTGTTAGCGTCCGCTTGTTTCTTTTTCGTTCGGTTTAGGAAACAAGAGCGTGCGTTGTGTTTTGTGTTACGTGTTATTCATTATAAATATATGATTATTAATTTAAAATGTGTAATGTGAACAAGGCTAAAAGACGACCCTTTGCTGGCACAGTAAATAAGATTATCGGTGACTTTCCGGATTTGTTCTACGACGGTGCTAAAATGGTTTGTAAAGTGTGCGAGAAACATTTGATATGCTGGAATAAGGCGAACTGTAACAAACATGTAAATATTGAAGAACACAGAAACAGAGGAAAGGGCGAGCCAACAAGAACTGCCTTTATTTTCGATTTACTTGTCATGATGATATACATGTTATCATCATGACAAGTAAATCGAAATTATTTTATTTATTATAATTTATAACTTCGCTTACTCGAAAAAGAACCGTTTCAGAACTTTTGGTATAAGTACAACCCCGAACTAAAGTTGCCAACTACGAAAATCAAATCTACATTAAAAATTAGTTATTTTGGTTATGTGATGACGAGACAATAGATTCTAAAAGGAATTCTATTCTAAATGTTATAGCGCGCGTACTGGACCCTCATAAACCGACATTTCCACTGTTACTAGCTAGCAAAAGACTGGAAAAGTGTACTGGTGCAGCATTTGTGAGGGTGATACTTAATACGTTAGAAAACTTTCAAGTCTCACTACGTCAAATGTCAAATGTTGATGTTTATGAGCGATAGTGCCGCGATAATGCGTTTGGTAGGCCGTTCTCTTCTTGAACACGGTTGCAAGTGTTTACATGTTACGTGTAAAGTGCATGCTTTACATCTTGTGGCAGAAATTATTCGACAATGTTCACCCGAAGTAGATGCATTAATAGCAATTACAAAAAAAAAGGGTTTCTCAAATTTTCAAAACGTTTTGGATCATTTCACGCACAGTCTCCTGGTATTTGTGAACCGCCACAACCGATTCTTACACGTTGAGAACATGGTTGCAAGCAGCTCTTTATTATGCTGAATACTTCAAACAAGTAAAAGCTCTTATTCTACAATTCAATCCTGCCAAAGCTGCATGACGCGATAAAATAATTACAAAATAGAGCGTTGTCGTTAGTGAAGTCCCTGCAAATAGTAGTAGACGAAGTATATACAGTGCACTACATGTAGATGACGCAAATATAATCGTGTTTTAGAAAAGTTCGAGAATGTGTTAAGGAAGCTTCCAATTTTATCCCATTAAAACAAGTTTGTAATGGCGCATCGACTAATCAATTAACTGAATTCAAAAAGTGTTTTAATCATGCATGTAGATGTCGAACGATCTTTTTCAAAATATAACCACATTTTTTCACCACGGCGAACATAGTTCAACGAGACAATTATGGAAACATATCTAATGCTGACAACTTTTGGAACTCTTCCAGAGGGCGATAATATTGATAATGGTGCTTCTACTTTTAATGCTCGGTAATTCCTCTGCAGCCCGCCAACCTGCTTGAAAACGCTGCTTAAGAGGGTGTGTTTCACAACTTTTCAGATATTATAATTCTTGATTGGTTCTGTTATCATTATTCGATTTATTACTTATTTTTTGATATTATACTTACTGAAGGAAGCGCACGCCTCTGCTGCGTAGAGACATTACCTCGCTTTACTCATAAGTTAAGTTAAAATTTGCGATATAAACTTAAAAGCTATTCAAAACGAAGATCTTAGGATTAATTTTCTTTTGTTCGGTTCTATGTAATCCAAAGAGTTACAGATAGGAAAATTATGTAAAAATATTATCACCATATAACTGTCAGGAGTAAAATATGATTTTTACACGCAAAGATTAAAGTCTACAAATAGAAAACAATTTATTCTTCTTTATGAGATTGAAAATCACCTATTCCATTATACACATTAACCCCACTTCACATTATCGCCAAGCTTACGATAACAAACCTCGTGAACCTTTCCATAAGAGAAACCCAGCGCATTTTTAGATAAACCAATTAAATCCAACAACACGCCGAGAGCCAGTAACTTTGGTGCTTACCTTTTTTAAATAGGGGACCTTCGGGATAACCTCGCCGAAAGTACAGCTGTTAGTTCCGGGTGCATATCTCCAAACGCGATAAAACTTTAGGCTTTGGGCATGTGAAGTTAATCCGCGGAAAATTGCATTTGATCTTATAAATTATTCATAATATAAGTACGAATATTCAAAAGTTACCTTGATAACTTTGCCTTTCGTCAAGCCGAAATCGTTCAAAATGGGGAATGATTAGTAGCAAGCACGCTGTAGGAAAGTCCGACTTCTTTGCTTACTGCACGAAAGCAATCGACAGCCGAAAAGTCCTTGTGAGTGGCAAAGATGAAATGTATATGCATGAAAAGTGTAAAGTATATATTGAGTCGTCTCCCGGAGTCGCTGCGAGAGCAATAGTGATAAAAGTCGTGCAATTTAACGCACGATCTCTCACTTACCTACTTACCGTGAGATTCACTCCGGCTTCGTTGGTGAAATGAGATTCGTGAAGTTCGCGAATTCTCACCGGCCGTGAAAAATTCACCGACTTTATGAGAAGGAAATGGTAACGTCGAGTAAAGCGTCTCATAAGAATCTAGAGTCGGCACTGCGAAAGTTGCCGTAATATTTTCAAGGATATTTCTAACATAATTTGCTATATATAGAATCGAAATTGGATAACGGTAACGCTTTAAGCTTTTCCAATCTTACCTATTGATGTCGAGTTTGGGTGAGTTTATTTGACGATGATGGGAAATTTTGATGTACTTTGTACGTGAACGTCGGCATGTATAGGAAGAGAATGAATACTGATGACCAATACGACGTATTTTTTTTATCTAAAATGCTTTTTTCACAATTTGTCGGATTAATATCATTGCCAACAATAAACAGTATTACAAAATTTATTGCATCTGTCGTTTAAGGAGAACTCTTCAAATAATAACTATATTTTAGCTGTGACACTAGACATAAAATTATAGGTTGCTTTGATTAGGGAATCATGTTCTTTTAGTGAAAATTTGCTTTATACTCCATTCTACTTACTAGTGCTATCAAATTCAAAATTTTTTAAATACGAGTTTTGAATCCGAACCAAAAGTTAATGCCCACAGATGCATATTCCGTGCATTTTTTTTACATACAATGCAATAATAACAACAACAATAATAATAATACAGGGAGAAGATCATTCCATCATTGATTTCGAATGACAAAGTTGAGATCTTCTGGAATTTTCCGTTTTCAACCACTGCACAGATAACTGCCAATAAACCAGACATGTTGGACATGGAAGAGTCAAATAAAAAGATGTTTCTCATCGAACTGTCCTATCCGACGGAACGTAATATTGCTGAAAAAGAAACAGAAAAAATAAATAAATATAAAGAACTGATGTTCCAATTGAGGCTGCCATATCCAGAGTATAAGATTTGCTTTGTTCCACTAATAACTGGAGTATACGACGACATAATGCTGCCGTTTTTGACGCCTTAAAAAAAAACTAAAATACCAAAATAGTCGTAAATATCTCCTAATAGTTTTCATAGAGCGTCACCTTCATTCAGGGTGCTAGCCTGCTTGTCGGCGAGGGAGTGATTCGAAACTACTCACAAAAAAGATTCTCAAGGCGCCACCTGTTTAAAATACCCTGTCTGGAGTTTGGATAAACGGGAACCCACAAAGTTGTTGAAAAAAAGATAATCTATTAGGGGAAAAATAAACGTTGAGGGACTATTGGAAAAAAAATGCTAATCATCGTATAACATAACATTTAATGCTCCGTGGCAAAAAAAAAAAAAACATAAAAAAAGATAAAAATATTTCGAGACGCTCAGTATTAGCCAAGTTTGAAATAATTGATCAAAAACAGTATATTGACAACGAAATATACCCGTAAGGTATCACCGATAACCCTAGCCAAAGTTTCGACTTACAGAAGATCATAACAAATGTAAAGGTGAACTATTAAATATCATTACTAATTAATCGCAATAAATCCAACTATAAATGAGTTAACAACGTGGTACTTATATTATACCATACTGCTATTATAAAGAGAAAAGTTAATTAAATGAGGTCCAGTTAATGAAATTATCCTAAAATATGTTTACATCAGCAAAAGAAATTTTTTATTATAAAGAGACAATTTAATTAGATGAGCTCCAGTTAATGAAATTATGATAAAATACGTTTACATCCGCAAAATACATTTCTTAAAACATCAAAATATGGATGTAATGTTTTCAAAATTTAAACCTCGTGAATTAAATAATGTTTTCCAAAATTTAAACAAAAAAAAAATTAGAAAACGCGCGAATTAACTAATCTCGACTTATATCTAATGAAAGGTAGTAATTGACATAACTTGCTTTATTTAGTTTTTGAAGTATACAACGAAAATGTCTAACATTTATGGTTTGCAAAAGAAATTAACAACAAGCACTTAGCTAGTCCCGAAAGGGTGGTGACTGTACAAGAGTAGCGATGCCTGCTCCAAGATTCTCAATTCCAGAAAGGTTCAGCTAAAAAGGTAAGCCCATACGTAAATCCAAAATAGATGGTTCCAAAAAAAGGTAATTTTCCAAAAATATTAGGCCAAAATTAGGTATTTCCATAAATAAAATTTCCAAAACGAGGTATCAAAACAGTGTATTAGAACAAGAAAACCCCTAGAAAGAAATAAACGAAACCCCAAAATTACCATGTGAAACATAAACAGAATGAAAACTTACCGTTAAAGCGGGGTAAATGATTAATAAGATGGTGATGAATTAAGATCTTGACACCACACGTGGAAAATTCAAGATGGTAGCTAGGGACGCCGAAATCAAATCCTGTATAACAGTAATCCGGAGCCGTTCTCTCCAAAATTTCCAACCAAAATCAACCAACGGCAACGGTTATAAGTGGGTTTCCACAAATATCCACACCAATGTGATAAAATTCCCAAACAGAAAAAATTGGAAGCAATACTTCACGGACGTCACTCTAGACAGTCAAGCCAAATGTGATCAAAATGCACCAAGAGAAGACGGAAATTCATTGCAAGATCAAATTCATCTCAGCCGAAAAATACGTTACAGACGGTATGGGCTGTCCCAGAATTAAGAAGTTGGAAGACGCGAACTAAATGATTAAAATGGCATATTACGTAAGTAAGATTGAATGAATATAAAATATCAATTAAAGAAAGAAGCAACCATTATAAGGAGCTGGTAGCAGTTAAATGATTGAAATCAACAGAAACTTACATGCCCGCAATTTGGAACGGACCTCTCACACGAAGAACTTACAGAGCGCATCGAGATCTGTCGCCTTCGCGAACAGCTGATCGACACATAACCTCTAGATGTCACCAGAAACACTTCCAATTAAAAAGGAGAAAAATATGAAAGAAGAAGCACAAAGGGTTGCTAAGACAGGGAAAAAGGGAAGTATAAACCCTCAAGAAAAGTAAGAAACTAATTTTAACTCAATTCTAGCGATAAGAGAATCAACATTAAGGTGGAAAGCAAATCCAATGATGCATACGATACCCAAAGTAGCAGAAAGAATAACAAAACGATAAATAACTAAAAGGAAATGCTATAAACAAGTAAATTCTGTTGTTAGAGATTTTAATGGAGCATGCAAGAGTATCGTAATAAACTAAAATGTATCAACACCTAATTGAGGTCTGCGAAAGAAGGTTAAGCCGGTCCATTTTAAAGGAAAACATAAACAAAAGATTTAACAAATTAAGGTAAGCAAAGCTATACAGTGTAGCTGAATTTAAAAGCTTGTCATGTAGGCTAAGAGACAATATAAAGCAAAATTTACCAAAATGAAACGCCAAATTATACGACATCAGAAATAAAAGTCCACACATACACCGTGCACCAAAAGAAAAATAAAACGTAACAATAGAGAAGCATCGTTGAAGAAATACGAAAACTCGACGTACGAATGGCCGCGCGAAACATTATCCATCTTATGTAAAAATATCTCATCTTGGGCTCACTGAAGGTCCTAAGAGATTATAACACCAGCTACCCCATACCTAAGGGCTGAACCACTTTGAGGGCAAATCCTAACAACCATAGAATGCATTTGAAATAACTCCACGGGCTCCTGTATATCGCGAGCTACAGGAGGCCAACATACATTCCTTGTTCCGAGACAACACCATCAAGAAAAAGATCTAAAACATAATAAACTGTAACTTATGTTAATCAATACACTTATACGTACCTTTAATAAACAACTAACACAGGAAGGGGGCACCCTCGATCTGCGGAGTGCATCTGTCCTAATCTCGCCTGGTATCCGGCATACTTGCTGAGCTTGCTACAAATGGATGCTGGGATAAGGTGGACGGAAGGAGGGAAGAAATAAAAAATAATAATAATAGTAATAATAATAATAATGTTTATTGTCATTCTTCTACCTGGAACATGGACATTGTCAATGAGTTCATAAAATATAAATAAGACATAAAAATAAATAATCTAGACATGTTTCTGCTTACTCGGCGTCATCAGCGTTGCTCCGAGCACATTCCCTTGCACACCATTGCTATCTCTCACCATTGCGGTTTCTGTCGCTACTTTCTAGACGGCATGACTATATCTCTTGGTACTAGGTGGCGCCAAGAAATATATTTTAATGCTGTTTGTGGAGATTAGTGGCATAAACTGAAAGGCGAGCAATGGTGGGCAAGGAAATATGCTCGAAGCAACGCTGATGACGCCGGGTAGACAGAAACGTGTACGTTGGCTTGTGAATTTCTCTTCTTACATTGCTTTTATCGGGAGTTATTCCGCCAATACCATGAGCTATATTAGCATTATTTTGGTTACTATTATTAATTACTTTTTCAATGATGTTGGTGAAGGTACAAAAAAGAGAACGATAGTTATTTATGATTGATATTACCTTTCTTGTATATAAGGAAAAATTACGCATTTCATGCTACAGTTGATTAGATGAACAATAGTTTGGTTACACTTTGTGCCACATATTTTAGAAGAAAACACAGCATATCGTCACAGCCAGAAGAATTTTTGGCGGATATTTCTTTCACAATATTAACTACTTCATAATCGTCAGTTGGAAATAGGTACATACTATGTATAAACATATTATTATTATTGTAATTTTTGTCGTGTTAAAATGTCATGTTTTTTAAAGGATATCCATTAGTTTTATTATGTAAAAGAATTGATTCCATGAACATTTTTGTCCGAAATAAAGTAGAATTGCAAGTGGCTAAAAATCACCTTTGTGCTCTAGTATCTACACAAGCTTCTATAAATTTTGATTTTGCCAATACGTAATGAAATTTTCGCTTTTTAATCTAAGAACATTACAAATTGAATATGCAATTATAACCCCTTGTAACTTTATTTGACCGGCATCCTTTCTTCTTGTTAGCAAAATCGTAAATCTGAAACGTTATTGGTCACAGAAACAGAATTTCATTTTCGCCACCGTTAAAGCGATCCGGTGAGGAATCACCATCTTCTCACTTTTAATTGAAAATAAAATTAAAGAAAAGAAGAAAAGGAAAGAGAGGAATTCTATCGTGCAAAACTACGGGCGAATCGATCGAAATTATTAAATCGGTAAATTATGCATCCACGCTGACGCTTAGGACTGTCCCCCGCTCCGCGTACCACTTAATTCCCTTCGTTCCGAAAGCAATTTCCATTAAGTATTCGGACTCTCCGATAAATCTTTCGGCGTCTCATACCTCGCCGGAAGCGGAAACTAGAACAAGACAGAGAAAGCGAACTGCAGCGGGGCAAGAGCAATATAAAACCGCTTTACAATTTGTATAGGAAATAAATCGGGACGCGCCGGAATAAATACCGCGATACCACCCGGAAAAGATACTCTTCTTCGTCGTCTTCTTTATTCCTCTAGCCGTCCGAAAAGCTAAGCTAAGATATCGTTACATCACTCCGGGGAAATTTCAGCTTTATGAATTTGCTTAAGATTACGAAGTTTGTGTCAAGTTGAGTAGGTTTATTCCCTGCGGTAGGTCGGGGCGAGGACTAGCGGAACGGGGACGTTTAAATACTGCCTCGCGGTGTCCCCCGTCGGTATTTAGAGGTGCACGCAAGGGATTTATACGCGGTGCAGTCCGATCAAAAGAAGCTAACATACAGGGTGCAATCGTTGTTAACCTGGATGGGATAGCGAACAGTTATATGGCACTTTTAATCACTAACGTGGTTAAAGTTTATAGCACTTTACGTTTTTGAGTTGTAAAGTTTTTGTTGTGTGGAAAAGTATAAAATCAGCCCTTATTTCACCCTGCTGGCCCGTAAATAACTACGAAAGCACCGTGGTGGGTAATGGTTCAAATCCACCATCCATTTTGCAAAAATCTATACTTCTTATCAACTAGAATTTTTTTATTAGTTAATCGTTAGTTATAATGAGTGTTTTTTAAAGCCCGAATCAACTTAAAATTATAAAAAATAATACGAAAAATTAAATTCTGATAAAATTTTTGGTACTATTCGAAAGACTTATTCATGGCATTAACATTTGTAAATGATTTCGGGTATATAGCCACCACGGCTGTTCTTGACGAAGCGTATTCTGGACGTCTAATTTCGGGTATACTTTTTCGATCACTGCCGGCCATATGTCACGAATAACACGAACAATCTTGGTTTAAAAGGCGTCAATTGTTGCTGGTTTATTGACATAAGCTAGTGACCTCACGTAGTCCCACAGGAAATAATCGAGGGATGTCAAATCGGAAGACCTTGGAGGCCAATTGACAGGTCCATTCCTCGAAATTAACTTCGTCAAATTTTGATTGCAATAAGTCGATGGTTGCCGTCGTCGTGTGGCACGTGGCGCCGTCCTGTTGAAACCACATCTTGTCTGGATCAATATCCTCCATATTTTCAAATACAAAGTCAATAGTCATGGTGCGGTAACGATCTCCACTGACGGTAACGCCAGCTCCGTCCTCATTTTGGAAGAAATAAGAGCCAATAATGTCACCGGCGTGTAAACCTCACCAAGCAGTGCATTTTTCTGGATGTAAGGTCTCTTGTATGCGGCAATTTTGTTTATTCACAAACCCATTAAGCCAAAAATGAACCCCACCACTTTTGTGATAAAACGACTGGTCACTTTCCAACTGCTCTTGAGCCCAATCAACGAAACAACGACGCAGATGATGGTCTCGTGGCTTTAATTCCTGTACCAACTGGATCTTATGCGGATGTAGGCCAAGATCTTGGATAAAATTGGAATCTTCTTCCAGACTTTCGTTGACAACAACGACAGCTTCTTAATTATAATAATTGTCAGAGAAACTAGTCCGCAGGCTTCCGCGGTCGTCAATAATACTATACTCTTGGTTTCCGGGTTGGAACCGCGTCGTTGTCGGCCAAAGCTACGACAGCAACGCGGTTTCAACCCGAAAACCAAGAGTATAGTGTCGGAGAAACTGTTTTCTAAATTACTTAATTAAAGTTTACGGTCAATAGGTTCGGGAGTGTCCTCTAAACACTCTTTTGACAGTTTGAATAAAAATAAATATAAAATAATGACGTTTTACGAAAATTAAATTGATAGAAGAAAAAATTACCTCAAACTTTAACGTTACACGTACTCTCTTTGGTCACGCACTCAGAACCGCGCGTCCTTTTTAATAACCAAAACGCCAATTAACCTTCTACTTGACGTAAAACGCAAACCTTGAAACAGTTCGGAAATTGAATATCACTTTGTAATAAATTATCAAATCCGGTGGGAAATGTCAACACTTTACGGTTACCGATGCTCGCTAATGTCAGCTTGCTGGACGCTAAATCGCGAACTCCAATAGCATATTACAGGCTGTGAGATGGTACTGTTAAAGAAATGAAATTTAGAGAGGATATATTTCGCTGTGTGGTATATTTGCAAAGTACCTTAAAGTGTTATAGTGTTCCAAATTTATTCAGATCCAATATTAATTCAAGTCCAGTTATTTGAAAGTACGCCGAGTTCCTTAGGTGACATGCTAGCATAGAGAGATTAGTTTTTTTTTTAATAATTCATCTTTTATTAACGTTATTATTTGCAATTTACTCATTTAAATTGCCAGCAGAGTATCTAGGTAATACTCCCCAATCTTTTTTCATAACTCCTTTATTGGTACAATCTATCAAAGGATAATAGGTACTTTTCTTGTTGTTTTGGCAATTAGTGGACAACTAGTCGTCAATTACATGGCAAGCAGAGAATAGTTCCATTGAACTCTCCATTTATCTTACATGCATACTAGTACTTTGTTTCGTTTACTGAAACAATAATTTAATGTGCTTTTTGCCTTTTTAGGACTATTCATCAAAGTTTGCGCTGTTTCATTAGGATGAGTTCACAGTCGGGCCTTATATTTTTCATTTGTGTCGCTTATCACTTCACAAACCGTGGGAATGCACAAATCACTATGCAGGGCATCGTTGGGCACGTACCACGGAGCATCGACGATCAAACGGAGGACCTTATTTTGAAAACGTTGCAGGATTTTAATGTTTGAGATGCTGGGTGTTCCCCACAGTTGTATGCCGTATGTCCATTTTGGTTTAAGAATGGCCTTATATATCAATAGTTTATTCTTAGTGGACAGCCTTGACTTCCCTCCGATCATCCAGCAGAATTTGTAAAGCTCTATTCCAAGATGTTTTCTTTTATTAAATATGTGCGTACGCCAAGTTAGCCTCCTATCGAGGTGTAGACCGATATATTTAGCAGTATTCGTTTGTATCAGTTGTCTACCATTTAGGCTTACTATTAGGCAGTTGTCCCTGTATAAAGTGAATGTAGCATGTATTGATTTGTGTTTGTTGACCGATATTTACCAGGTTTTTAGCCAGTCCTGGATTTCGTTTAAGTTCCTTTGCAGGTTGTATGACGCCTTTGTTGGTAAAAGGTAGCTGTTGTTATAAGGTTTGTGGTCCATAGGTCCGACGTAAAAATAAAATATAGGATCGGACCCAGCACGCTTCCCTGCATTTGTGTCCTTCGATGATGGGATGTATACGAGAGAGGAATAGTTTCTCAAACACTCTTGAAAGAATCGGCAGAAATTCCCCAATCTAAGAGAGAAAAATATCTTTTAGTGAGATGACAAATTCAAATTTATTAAAGTACATACCTTTTTCTGTAGTGAATATCATCTTTGAGCACAGACCACGCACTCTATATTGTCAAAGCTAAAATCTCTGAAATATCCTTGACAATGACAAAAATATAATTTTATTCAATACAATTACAGATTGTTAATTTCCGACGTCTTGAAACTTAGTGCTTAGAAACATGAGGATTCCAAACACCACTTACTAGTTAATCGTTTCAATTCACCAATACACAGTTACGTGGAGTATTTTCGTAGTCCGTCGTCGCCATACTAATTGGCGCGGCTTTAAACGTGAGTGGACAGAATAAACACCGCGCTTCCGTCGTTAATGCGGTTCGAACGTTTCGCTAGATAATACACGACGGTACTGACGGTGCGCGCATGTAAAATAAATAGCCGAGATGGCTGCTAAAGGTGTACTACGACGTTAAGATCTAATTAATTAAGGTCAATTACGGAGTCTCTGTTGGAATCGGCACGGTTTCGAACTAATTATGCTGATCAATAATGTAAACGCTATTTGCTATTCCGGAACGACTTTATACACAGGATACGGTTGCCCTGGTGGATGGGGAGGAGTAGGGTCGCGTTTATGTTCGACGGAGGGACAAGATATTGGCAACTTGTATTACGGAGTACTCCGGAGAATCATCAGCTAAAAACGTCGTATAGGATGAGAATTTGTTGCTGTCCAGTAAATATTTGTATAAAGACGTTCAATATATTGAATCCATGAAAACTGTTCCTCCATTTTGCTTTTATCAACTTCAATCTTTCACTTTACATTTCAAATTTATCTTGTTGGCTATTCCGGTTGAAGCTAGCCGAAGCTAGTACCAGTGTAAATATTTTTTTGTAAAAGTAAAGAGGAGTTCTGAATTTTTATTAGATTCCCGAACCTTACAACAAGGACCATCTACAAAATATTGAATGTAGAATAGAGCAAAATAAAAACTAACAAGGGAACACAAGCAACTGTCCCTCGCCGATTTAAATGAAACTTTGTGGTTTCCTAGACCGATGTAGTGTGAAAATAACGGCAACTTTCTTAACTGCCCAATCTCCCATTAGCGGGCTGTAAAGCGTCCTAAGCTCAACGCTACTATAAGAGATATAAAAAAAAAAGTTAAGACAAGATTCAAACTATTTTACATGCTCTAAACTATTGCGTAAGCACTTTTCCTATAGCAAGTATTTATTTAAAGAAGGAAACTCCCACCCTCTTATTTTTTTGCAAATGTCAGAATTTCTATATACTGCACAAATATAGAAGCTACCTAGAATTTACATAGTTTACAACTACCACGATATATTAGTTGTATAAAGAAATTTACAGCTAATGTGTTATATTTGCAGTAATGAAGAAAACACGCAGGTTGTTATAAAATTAATAATTATTTAGACGTTTAAAAGACGAGTTAAGAAATACATTACGATGCATATTGCATATACATTTTGTGCTATAGTAATAATAAGAATGATAGGCAGTACAATATGGAACATATTTCATAAATCGACTGCTTCTAACAGTCTACGCTGCATAGTTACTGCAACAATCATAATTTGTGTACAAACGTCGAAAACCAAGGAATTACTTACACCATGCACAACGAATAAACGTAGGCCTGCCACAAGTACCACATTGTGGTGTACGTTGTGCAACTTTTGAGGAAGCAGAATCTTACGAGAGTTTCAAAATGTGGTGGCCGCTCGGCGATGTATCCACTTTTATACCGTGCGTATTTAAATAGGTTGAAGAACCAAAACATGCAACCACAATGCAGTAAGTATTTCAACACAGTGGTAATGTTATGAATTTGCATTACGTTTGTGATTTAAAATACATTAGAATGCAACACTATGAAGTGCAAATACTCTACATATTTATAATAGTAAAATAGTGTTCAATTTTTAACACTACTAGAAAAATAAAAGAGATAATTTTTAGTTTTATTAGTACAATATTTTATGTTAATCCATTGAATGATATATTTTTGAATGATTAATTTTTATTTTATGGGAACAAACTTTTAGAACCGTATAGGCTTCTTGTGAATATCAGTGTCTTATTTATCGACGCACATTTTTGTCTTGTTTTTGTGCAGTACGTCATTCAAAAGAAGTGCTACGTCACTGACCGCTAGGGTATATAAGTCTCATTCTGTAGGAGTCTTTTCCCGTCCTGACTCTGCCCCTCTCACAATGCTCATTGTGTACATCGCTATCCGAAGTGAGGTATCCCGACACTTGCAACGCTGACGGCATATTTCCCTATTTTAAGCAAGATTCACCCTTGCAACGCTGACGGCGTATATCGCTGTCCGAGGCAAGGTATCCCGTATCCGTAAGGTTTTGTTTGCAAGGACGCAATCTATTTGAATTAAAACGACGTCTGTCACCCACAAGTTTGTTCACCGTTTGTGATTCTTACGGAACTAAATATTGCCGAAATTAATTATATCACCGAATCTTATCTCATTTCATTTTCGGGAAAGACTTGTTTATTTCTTCGTAAATAAAGTGCATATATTCTGAACCTGTACTTACCTTTTCTTTCCGACAATTCGAATTCTGGACATAAACGCTACCCAATGGTAGAGCTAAGCTCGCAAACATCACAATGTCCCGATAGCATGAAGTTCACAAGTAATAAAGGTAATAAAATTGATTTTCAAACTCATCTTGTAACTGTTTACTTCAAACATCTCAAGGTTGACGATTCACTGTCGATAATTTGACATTTCTCGAAGCCAGATTAAGTACTGGTGCCATCTAGTAACGTTATTGGCAACTACCCAAATTTGCGCTGTGAAATCTAAGTAGAAATCTTCTTGTTACCAGGAATTAAATTAAGAACTAAAGCTATTTATTTCTGAATAAGTTACAAGTTTACTAAAATTGTTAATAATAAGTTTCTGCACTTTAAAAGCGCTCCAAAATTCTTCCGATCGATTCTCTAATTCCAGATTTCAACTTGTCTACACACTGACATATTAAAATTTGGTTTTAGTGAAAGTATTACATAAATCCAAATGCGCGTTCAGTATTGTAAAAAAAGGTCTGTCTGGTAGAAAGTTCCTGAATAAGAAATTAAAATTGAAATAATAAGTTGAAACAACCAACCCTACTATCTGTTAAGTTGTAAACAGATTTCTTAAGCTGGAATTGATAAATGACAAATTTTGCCATATTGTAAGTATGTTTTTAAAAACCTCTTGTGCTGGTGAATGGTAGGCAAACTAAACTTAGAATTTAGATAATTTCCTTTTTTTATTTGAAGTCGATCAGGAAATGTTCACAGTTGCAAAGTCGTTCTGAAGGAAATTTGATGAATGTCCAAAGTTAAGCCATTAGATATATAGTGAAATTGTGTATATTAGCAAGTTCAAAAGGTTAAATTCCAATTCCAGAATCCAAAATTCATTCTCGCCTGAATATTGTTACATCGAATATTCTCCCGGTGGAATTAAAATTCAACGAGCTTGGCGAAGTTACGTAATTGAACTCCATCCGTCGTCCTTGATCTCCGGATTCGGGAATGCACACCAGCAGAAATCATAATTTCATTTCTAACTGACATGAAAAATATTAATATTGCAAGCGGATATAAGCTAAGACCTCTATACCACGGTTACTTACTACTGCAACACGCGAACAAATCCCGCACTGCATACGATAATAAATCGTTTTGTGTAGCTACCGCCGAGAAGAGGATATAACGCAAAATCCGACCTAAAATTGTTCCTGAGGACCGACGCTGCCGAACCGCAGGATACATACATACATATAATAGAAGCATTTCGAAGGAAATGCATAATTTATACCAAGATTCCTCTTGAATAAATCATATATTCTGACGATAAACCTAATCTCAATCTTACTCGGTTTTGGATACAAATTGGGTCTAAATTGTGTTGATTTTAAATTTTATAAAAAGACACAAAGTCGGCCAGAAGGAATACTTAGAATATGTTTTAGCTTTAGATGGAAATTATAAATTATTTCCATGTTTTTAAATTTTTATATGTCGATATTTGAATTTGCATAAAATCAAACTATGTTTGGGAAGGAGTAGGGCATTTGTTATGAGAGTACTCTGAAAGTTTCCAACCTAACATAGAAACACTTTTTTTTGTCACATTCAGTTCTCTGAAACAGTTCACTAAAACCCTTACCACAACACTTAATTCGTACTGGACGCACGTTTCGATAGCCAAGCTATCATCATCAGCAGCAAGACTGAACTAACAAGCTAAGTGAAAAACTAACTTTATATAGCAAATTAAAATTATGGAATATGTAAATTTAAAATCTTAAAGTAAATCGTAAAATTTAATGAGCCGCTTCATTGCACAGGACTATAATTAGCCTAAAGGTAAATGGTCAGAATGACGTGAGTTATTAAATCCTAGTATTACAATGAAGCTGTTCATTGCACATGGTTAAAATTACAACTATAAATGATTAAACATGATATAACAAAGGATAAAAGCTGGAATTTAGTGGTCCTACATCTGAATTCATTATGTGAATTTTTTGATAATTTTGAATAAGAACTTTGTGACAAAGTGGTGTTGACTCGACTAAAATAATCTTCTTTGTCTAAGATGACTACAGTGTTACCCTTGTCGGATTTTAAATAAAAACAATTTTTGCTTTTTGGTCTTCTAGCAATGATTTGATCTTTTCGTGCAATGTCAGGAGCATTCTTTTGCATATTTTCCAAAATTTGACTTTTACAAGCGGTACGAATAAAATTTTTTGTGTTATCATCAAAATTACTGATCGCGTTTTCTATGCCAACTATAATTTCTTCAACCGGAGACTTATTAAATTTCAGGTTGTATTTCAAACCTTTGTTTAATAAGTCGATCTCTTCTTTGCTAAAAGACTCATGTGATTCGTTTTTAACTAATGCAGTTAGGTTAATTATCTCGGCAGCTTTCGGTTTGTTAGTGGTGACTAATTTGGAAAACTTTTTCTTGAGAACCTTTTCTTTATCTGAAACTTTCTTAGCAATAACGTCTTCAATCCTGTTGAGATAATTAATCCATTCAAAATATTCTAAAATACATAGGTTGTTACATAGTTGTAAGTGCAAACTATATGCTTCTAACTCTAGTTGACTAATTTTAAAATACTGATACTTAATTTCTGAATTTAACTAACAACTTTTGGCCGAAGAAATAGCTCTATTAGCCGAACTTGATTTACTCTTGCAGTTAATTTGAATGAAATTCGAAAAAACATTAAATTTTCTACAATCTTTCAGAAATTTAATATTAGCATTAACTAGACTAATCTTACTCCTTACCTTAAAGAAACGGTTGAGCAAACTAGACCGGGAAGCCATCACACCTTATAACCTTAAAAACCGTTTAGGAAGTTCCAAAGACCCAGTGGATAACATGGATAAATCAGGAATTTACAAAATTTCATGTAAAGATTGTGATCAAGTGTATATTGGGCAGACAAAAAGATCAATCAAAATTAGGTACAAAGAAGATTTGGCTCATGTTAAATTCAGAAGGTTTGATAAATCTAGCGTTGCCCTACATATGCTTGAAAATAACCATAATGTTGATAATATAAAGTTAATTAAAAACGTAAAGAGTACTGCTCAATTAAATTGTTATGAAGGCATGGAAATTTACAAAAACAAAACTCACTTAATGAATTCAGATGTAGGACCACTAAATTCCAGCTTTTATCCTTTGTTATATCATGTTTAATCATTTATAGTTGTAATTTTAACCATGTGCAATGAACAGCTTCATTGTAATACTAGGACCTAATAACTCACGTCATTCTGACCATTTACCTTTAGGCTAATTATAGTCCTGTGCAATGAAGCGGCTCATTAAATTTTACGATTTACTTTAAGATTTTAAATTTACATATTGCATAATTTTAATTTGCTATATAAGGTTAGTTTTTCACTTAGCTTGTTAGTTCAGTCTTGCTGCTGATGATGATAGCTTGGCTATCGAAACGTGGGTCCAGTACGAATTAAGTGTTGTGGTAAGGGTTTTAGTGAACTGTTTCAGTGTTCCAGTGCCACAGTTTTAGAGTACCCGTTTAACATTCAGTTCTATTTCTCAATATAGTCTCCTTGTAAGTCTATACATTTTTCCTAGCGATGCTTCCATCTCTTTAATCCGGCCAAATACTAGTTGGTATGTTGTTCTGCGTTTACGAATGTGATGGCCTTCTCATTCGATGAAAATGAACCTAGGAAACAGAAAAGTATCGCTGATTTTATCATATCTCCTAATACCGAAGACAAGAGTTTTGCAATCTTTCAATTCGATATCACAAAAATTAAGCTGCGACAAAACGAGAGAATCACATAAATGTGTTTTAATTCTGGCATTAAGAACATGTCTGTGTGGATAAATCATTTTTAAAGCAGTGTAGGCACGCTGCAGGCTTCTAGAAACTTTGTTTTTAAAACGAAAAGAGTTGTCCATATATAATCCCAAATTCCTGATAGTCTCGACAACCGGAATGGAGATATTATTTATCTGAATGGGCAAATTGTCTACCCTAATATCAATCCTCCTTCTAGAAAAGACAAGGACCGCCAACTTCTGTGGATTCAAAACAAGAGAATGTTATTTAGAGAACTCTGCAAGCCTGTTAAGATCTTGATTAAGCAAATCGATAGTTGAAACAAGTCTACCTGGAATACAAGAAATGTAAACTTGTGTGTCATCAGCGTAACAAAGGCAACGAAAATGCAAAAGGCAGGTAGACAATGCTGAGGGACACCGGAAGTAACATTCTTGAATTCCCAGATATTTTTACCCAATTTAACAGCCTGAGATCGACGAGAAATATAACTGCGAGAAAACTCAACAGCAGTATCTGACAAGCCAACATAATGAAATATGGAAAGCAGTAAGTCGTGATTAATAGTGTCAAACGCTCTACTGAAACCTAACAAAACTAAGATGGTGACCATACCCCCATCCAGGGAGCTGATAATATCGTCTGTGACGCATAACAAAGCAGTAGCACAACTGTGTAAAAAACGGAATTCAGACTGCTAATAGGGAAGAACGTTGTTGTTTCAAAAAAGGTGCTTTAAAATATTATGTAAAATTTGATCGAGTTCATGCTCTTAACCAAAGTGAAATGAAAAGGTGGGACATTATCTAAGGTGTTAGTACCATAAAATGTCTTAATGTTGGCTGAAATAGGTAAATCGAGGAAAAAGTTGTTTAGCATGGTGTAGTCAGACAAATGCGCAGGCAAAGTTCTGGATCTTGACTCAACTGCTTGGAAGTCACGCAAATTACGCCAGAGTGATCGCGCATCACCAGTTGCAAGAGATGTGTTGTTATCTTATATTTTACAGTAACCCATCTTTTATTTTGTTTATAAAACTTCTTTCCTTATACTTCAAATCAATTATCCATGAACCACCTGTGCTGATGTATCCTAAAATCTCCATACCTGGTGAATAAATAGAAACACAGAGGCATGTGTTTTGATAAGTTAATATGTTCTTAAACAATTCTTTAGACGGCTCTATCAATGAAGATTCTGTATGTCTTTATTTTTATCATTCAAGGATAGCATCATTTCGAAGAAAATATTCATAGGTTTCATAGTAACTGAGAAATTGTATGATTTGTATTTTACTAAAAGTTTTGAGGGCGCTGATAAATTTACCTTGCTGCAATTATTCCAAGTTACTTTCGTTAATATTAAAACAGAAGAGCATCCGTTGCACCCACGGTAAGCATGAAGATAATTTATTGAAAGTAATACAAATAAACGTTCTAAGAATGGTTTTCGTCTGTAAAGTAATATAATCCGTTGGAACAACGTTACGAATTTTAGAGACCCCTGAACAATGACCACCGTATTACCAGATACATATTTCAGGGCAGCAATACTGCTACTAAGTTGGTGGCAGTCAGGCAGTACAACTGAAAATCGAGAAGCATCTGATCAGTTGATTTATCTACGTGTGCCACTTTGGATATTATAAATAGGAAGCAATGCATTCCTCAGAGAATTCAATGGTATTGTACTGGTTATTGATAGGTCGCATTGTGACGAACCATCCCGTTTTGCCAAATTTAAAGACTTTAATTTTGGAAAGAAGGAAGAAAAAATATTATTTCAATTTTACCTGTCTCATGTAGTCTTTAAATCTTTGCTATAAATTGCAAATTCACTTCTTTTAATTCTTGTTTCAAATTTTAGAACCATTTATGTTGTACTCTAGTGTACTCTATGAATGTGGTCATTTATGATGTACGTTAGTGCATATTGCGTACGCACGATAGTTACGAGTTCTGTGATGAGCGCGCAACGTTTAGATGCAAGGTCACACGACGTAGAGAGACAAAAACGAGTAAATTTCGCTATAAAAGGCGTTCAAATCCGCGTACATTGGTTTTTCTGTGGCTCACACTACGAGGGATCATCCTCTCTGCTAGCTTTGGGCTGCAAGAGCTTCTACTGCCCAGACTTCATCTCTCGGCGGCCGCTGGCTGTGTTTGATGATGTTTGGACAAAGACAACGTTATAATATCATGATAATGTGGCTTTAGCTATTTATCGTGGAATTTTGACTGAAATTATTCAAAGTCCGTTCCGCCGGTATTATACACGTCGACGTTCCGTAGTAGCGTGGCTCTAGCTATCTATTACGAAACCTCGACGACCGATACATTCAAAGTACGTTACCGAGAATATTTTGCAAGTGTCTTGCCGCGACATAAAATTTAAAGAACCGATTAAAATCTAACCGAACTCGTAACTGAGAAAATAGAGCACTTGAATTTGATTTTAATCTGCTAGAGAAGTTTATTATTTTATTTCATGAGGTTATGTATAAATAAAGTATTGTCGTTGTACTTACATCTTTTCCTGATAAATTGAACCCTTTGGCACTTTTCACGCTACCCCTGTGGTTACGATTGTTCACGCACGCTGTGTCAATTATTCCGATCTTCACTTGACTTTTCTTAATCACTAAAAACCGCAAACATCTAATAGTTTTATTTTAAAAAACAAATAAGAATTAAGCCACTTACGATACATGTTATAAATCTGATAAATCACAGTTGAAAATTCCGTGACAACTAGCGACATTCCAGCAACAGAAAATCAAACTGTATTATGAGGTCGATAATATAGATCTCCTGTCCACTAAGTATGAGATCTTAGTGTTTAGAATAAGAGAAGTTAATGTTGGATATTTTATTCCCGTCTGAATCAGTCAGTAACATCAAATTGATTAAAAAGATTGTCTAAAAGTAAAACCGTCATGTATTCTTTATACGATAATCTCCCGTATATCATCCAGAGATGTCACTAGTGAACATAGTCCATCTTATATAGCTTGGCAAGTGTGTAAAGACAGTCGCTTTGTAATTTTGCGTCTAGGAATAAGGAAGTTATTACATTTTGACGCCGGAGCAGAGACGCATCATTACAACATATATATTTAAAAGTACAGTGTCACTACATTATGCCAATGGAAACAACTGTAATAAATGGCAAATGGTTACATTAAATGGCAAATGACTGTTATCAAGTGAGGACCTGTAGGCAAATGGTAAATAACTGATAATAAACACAACAAAGTTATTAATTGTCAATGGTCGCGTGTAATCTGTTACTTTTTACTTGCCCTCTGTCAATAACCATTTCTCACTTCTTAATCTAAAGACGAGAAAAAAACATTTTTCTTCTGGATTTTCAACGTTTTTATTAAAACTTGAATGTCATTGGTGCAAATTTCAAAGCATTCAATACAACTACTGATTGCAACGAGCACAAAAACTCTGCCCTATTGTTGTCCTTCACTTCAACATTTGTCATCCGAGCCACCCCAACTCACTCAGGACATAAAAGCCGGCAGAAGAAAAACCATGTTTCCACTGTAGAGGTCAGATATAAATTGCCCCTTTGATGTAAAAAGAAAAACGCGTAAAACCATCAAAAGAAACATACATCGGGTCTAGATTCGTCGAAAAAAATCAATTTGTGTATATATTTTTTAGTTTACGTGCGTAGAATTTTTTGGGGATACTTCCGAGTTAGATAAAACTTTTTGCCGCTATAGTACACGAACAAGAGAATTGGTAATCTTCAGACGTCCTTTTACGACACTCGCGGAGAGAAATGGATAGCTTGTCTTTCACTCATTGATTAATAGTTGCCTTTTTACTTATATATCTTTTTATTCATTTTCATTTCTCCCTCGAAGAAAGAAACATCCACTGTAAATAGAGATCACTTACCCTGGAACGTAACGTAATTTTCTATCCAATTTCAACTTGTTTACATAGTTTCTCTCTTCTATTATTCTGGTGTTTGAACGTGATTTTGTTGAATTTATAAAACGTTGTTTGGCCGAGAAACCAATTTATTTTTTACTATTCTTGTCTTGTTGTAGTTATATTTTGTTTATGTTCTTTAGTAAAACTTTTATTCCATAAAATTTTGAGGTATAGAAGAGGCAAAATTAATACTTGGACCACATACTTTTTATGATAAAAGATTATTACGGTTGAGAATATTACATCACAGAAATTCAATACTAATAGAGGTACACCGCAAGGAAGCGTTTTAGGGCCTTTGATTTTCCTTACAGTAAGATTATTTCATATGCTAATGACTAGAGTTGCTCAATTTTAGCCAACAGCCAGTTGCGGGCGCATAAAAGTTTACACAAAATAAATGGTCAGAAATAAAATATAACATGTGCTCAAACACTTACCGTCTTAAGAATCTTCCGTGAAATCACAAAGTGAATAATGTCTATTAAATATTTGCAACATTAGATATGTTTTCACAGTTGTTTCGGCAAACCGAGCGCCGCGTGACGTTATATTTGCGTAATTAAAATAATCTTTGGAACAACTTAACGGTTCTGTTGACACACCTTCACAAATTTGTCTTAATGGGCCAAAATTAGAATCTTTCTCTAAAACACTTTCAAACCTTTCTAGAACACAAACATTTTTTGCGTCTTCTACCGCGCATAACTGTGCGTGAACATGTTGCACTATTTGCAGAGATTCCACTAACGACACCGAAGGATTTTGTAATTTTTCTATTGCTTCCACTAGTCCGAAATAATTGTTCTAAATAGTTTTTAAATCCGTTTTAACCTGACTATTTTGAAATTTCGACTGACTTTCCTTGACAGCCGCAGCCTCCTTTGGATCGAATTGTAAAACTACGTTCTTAATATTCTCAAAATATTTATGATAATAAAACGCGGCCTGTAACCATGTTCCCCAACGTGTAAGAACAGGTTCTGGTGGCTCAGGCATACGGGGGCACAGTCTATGAAATTTACGAATACGTTTTGGGGATTTGACAGACACTGTTTTTGTATGCCCTATTAAAGCGTCTACCTCAGGATAACATTTTCTAATACTATCTGCCACATGACTGAATGCATGAATTTTACACGTAATATGTAACAAGTTAGCACAATGTTTTTTAAGAGACCGGCCTACAGAAAGCATGTTTGCGGCACCATCACTCATAAACATCAACAGTTGGTTTGTTGAAAGTTCAAACTTTTCCAATGTATTTAACACTAACTTTGAAATTACTTCGGCAGTACATTGTTGTACTCGTCTGGAAACTAATAGAATTGAAGGTGACGATTGATGTGGTTCCATTGTACGTACCATTACATTAACCACAGAATGTTTTTTACGATCTATTGTTTCGACCACACATAACCACAGTTTTTTATCTTTCAACTCCAATTTAATTCTTTTTTCAACATGTTCACGAGCAGATGGCACAATTCTTTGTAGCGATGCCCGCCTTGGTAACTTGCAGTCTGAATATTTATTCCAAAAGAAGACATATGCTCCTTGTTTAGTAAGTTAAACGGTAGATTACATGCAATAAAGGTAACACATAAATTAAATTTAAATTTTTCATAGTGTCGTGTGCAATTTTTTTATGAAGAATGCTGTTTACTATTTACGTGACGTAGACAATCCCTTTTGGACTAACACATTAAAGAGATATTACAAACTACACATTGAATTTTAACGCCATCATAATTTAGGTTAGGCATTTCTGCTATAAATTCTGTAACTTTGTATTATATTATAGATCTATTGTATCAGTAAACAGATATTATTTATACGGATATTTGGCATATGACAGTGTATAAAACTGATTACTCTGATCTTTCGTTTCTTGAATAATAGCATTTATCTTTGATTTTTGTAATTTATAAAATTTATGCTTTTCACTTTTATTCGAAAATGTTGTTATGTAAGATATCGGAGTTTTTTATGGTACCATTTAGACAATTAACTAACCTATCAAAATATAAAATGACGGGTTGTCTGTAATTTTCTTTGGAATTTTCGATGTAATTAATTACTAAAAAAAAATGCCCACTGTAAGGAATCGAACCTCACATCTCCTGATTGCCGGGTGGGCGTGCTAATCGCTACACCACGAGGATCTATGTGAGGAATGTTCACTTACGTCGGAAATTCCAAGGAAAATTATAGATTTTCATAATTCACCGACGGAAACCAAAATATATTGATTAAAGAGTTGTCATTTTAAAAGAATTGTCGAGGACGCCATTATTTAAAAGCCAAAAGTGAGGGAAACTTAAAACTGACGCAAAAATGTTTATTAAAAAAAAAACCTGTCCGAGCATTTCTTCGAAAACTAAATTGCTACAAATTTAATGAATAATTTTGCTGCACATAGTGTATGTCTATGTTCACTAAATTGTATCAACGAATACATTTACTTTTAGAGGCTATATTTTTATATTCTCCGTAAGAAATAAAAATAACTGCGCTACATTCATAAACCCCTTGCTAGAACCATAAAAATCGGCAGTAAATGTCACTACAAATTACTAGGAATACGAAACTTGAACTAGTAAATCCTTTTCTTTAATTCTTTTTCGCACCTTGTACTTTATCTACTTACGTAGCGGCATTGTAAAACATAAACACCTTTTCCATAGAAATAAATACAGTTCCAATGTTCTTATTATGTAGATACTTTAGTGTTGTAGCTTTCCAATACTTTTTTTGCTTTCGAGGGATGAAGCAGAGTTCATCCGAATTGTTTTTGTTTTGTTTTATTGATTGTATCCCAGCTTACATCTGTATTCAGATCAGCACCATTGCGTGAATGGTTTTTTCTTTTACGGGATTTTGTTACTGTTAGACCAGTCCTAATACCACACGTCCAAGCTTGGTGCTGGACTTTGATATTGTGACTTGTTTTACAAATTAGAATTTGTGAATTAATTTTTTTTTATTAAACAAACAAATAAAACATATGATACTTATTATAGTTTTTATTTTTCAATACAAGTAATTTTCCAATAAGCAAGAATTTTTTCAATATTGTTTCCTAAATCGGTGCGTTCTCGGTTGTTTTTATAAGTGGTTCAACATCACAGATAACATGATGAATATGTTCTTTCAAGGCCATGATTCATGAATAAAATAATGATACGTAACAACAAAATATTACGTTTAAGGAAAAACCTTTCAATAATATATTGATCTTTTCAAAGATCGTTCAGGATCAAATCCCCCTTCCCCACTTTCCTAAGTAACCCTGGTTAATCGTTTCTATTGCGAGAGTAGTCTAAAAAGTTTCAAGCCTCAACATGAAGATGGCGTTACTGGTCAAAAACATTGTGGTAATACAATTGCGCATGCGTTGAAAGATACATTTGAAAATTTCAGCCATGTCAGACTCTTAGTTTAACAGTCGTTCGCGTCAGTCGATGTTAGTGTTTTTGTAAAAATGGAAAAAATCGAATATCGAGCCGTCACTAAATTCTTGCATTTGAAAGATAATACTGCAACGCAAATGAAAGCCCAGATGGACGCTGTTTACGCACCATTATTTGCGACAATAATATTTTGGGCAACTGAATTTAAACTTGGTCCCACCAAATTAGTTGACGACGAACGTTTGAGACGGTCAAAAACTGCAACCGTCACCGACAACATCGGAAAAGTTTACCAAATAGTACTGGACGCCCATCGAATTAAGATTAGAGAGATAGCAAAGGCTGTGGGCATCTCGAGAGAACGTGTTTGTCATGTATTGACTGAAGATTTAGGCATGAAAAAGCTAACCGCGCTTGCTCACTCAGGACTAAAAGCGCATTCGAATGATCATTTCCAAGGCCCTGTTGAAGCAGTTTAAGCGAAATAAGTCGCAGTTTTGGCGTCAGTTCATAAATGTAGATGAAACTTGGAGACACACCCGAAGCCAAGACACAGTCGAAACAATAGACTGCAAAGGGTGAATCGGCTCCGAAAAAGGCGAAAACTGTTCCATCCGCCAGGAAAATGATGACGATTGTTTTTTGGGATAGTAATGAAGTTGTGTTAATCGACTATCATTGCTTGACAAGCTGAAGGCAAAAATCGCGAAAAAGCGACTGCGTTTGAAGAAAAAGACACATAGAGTTTATTCCACTTAGACAACCGTCTCAGACTTCAGTGGTCGCCATGACAAAAATTCACAGATTGGGGTTCGAATTGATAGACCGCCAATCCTATTCACCTCTTTCTGTTATCCAAGCTCAAAGTTTGCTCGGAGGGCAGGGATAATAACTCGGTCGCGCATGATTTATTAAACCAGCTATTGTGAGAGAGTGGACTTTGTTTTCAGCCACCATTAAAATTACATTGTAGTATGCAGGTAAGATTGGTAGGCGTACAAACTCCGGTATGAATCTGCTTTTCTAGTGATAACTTTCTATGATGTTGAAACCTAGGACATTCCAATGTCTATATAACAATTTACAATAGCATTTGCAAATTATCTCATGTTCAAAATTAGCGCACCACTCAAATAATTCTATACAATTTCTACAAAATTTTTAATCGGTGAATTATTTTTTAATATCATCAAAAGACAATGCAACTGGAGATAATTTAAGGTTCAACAAACGAGTGGAATGTCAGAAGTGTATCACGCAAAAGTAGTTACGTGAGATACAGTATTATATTAAAAAATAATATATGGTTACCTTTTATTGATGTCCACTGCGACAAAATACTACTGCCCCGGTAAAGTGTGCGAGAAAACTTTGATGTGATGAGGAAGCATGTAAATAATGCAAAACACAGAAATAGAAAAAAACGGCGCGTCAAATAGAAATAACTTTATTTTCGATTTACTTGTCATGATGATAACATGTAATTTGCCACTTAACATACTGGATAAGAAATCGTTTAAGAACTTTTGGAACAAATACAACCCGAAGTTAACTACTACAACTACGGCAACAGCACGTAAGCATGTTTTATTTGTACGCAAAGAGGTGGAAAATAAAATTATATCTACATTAAAAAATCAGTTCCTTTGGTTGTGCGTTGACGAGACAACATATTACAAAAAAAATTCTATTATACATGTTATAGTTCGTGTACTGGATCAACATAAACCGACATTTTCACTGTTACTAGCTAGCAAAAAATTACAAGGGTGTATTAGTGCAGCAATTACGACTGTGATACTTACCACGTTAAAAAACTTTCAAGTCTCAACACGTCAAGTGTTGATGTTTATGAGGGATGGTGCAGCGACAATGCGTGCTGTAGGCCGTTCTCTTCTTGAACACGGTTGCAACTGCTTACATGTGTTTTAAAAAAGTTGGAGAGTGTTGGAGAGAAAGGTTCCAATTTTATCACATTACAACAAATTTGTAATGGTACTTCGACCAATCCATTAATTGAGTTCAAAGATTATTTTAATCATACATGTATTACATCGGTAGATGTCGAACGATCTTTCTCCAAATATCAACACATTTTTTCACCACTGCGAACACGGTTCCACGAGACAACTATTGAGACATATCCAATGCTATCAATTTTTTACGATTCTTATCCACTGGGTTATAATACTATAATACGCTAGTTAAAAGGGTGCATGTTTCACAGCCTTACAGATATTATAATTCTTGATTAGTTTTTTTATTATTATTCGCTGAAACTGCGCGCCTATGGCGCGACGAACGATGCATGTAAAAATTTGCAGTAGAACTAATTTTTGTATTTTTTGTATAATAAAAGCAAAGTGTGTAAAATTACGTCTGTCGATGACAGCAAATAACCATGGACAGTTGCAAATTTTCATAAAAATTTTCTAAGGTGGCATTGAGTTTCATCGTTATTTTGTAATCATATTTCACTGCATAGAAACCATAGTTCCAACCTTCTTTACTTTTAGATTCATACATTATGGGTAAACTCATATTGCAACCAACGTTTCACGCTAAATTATCTGGAATAGCGGGAAATCAAGAAAGTGTTCACCGATATTTTGCGGATATAGTATGACAATTGGCGTGATGTTTACAACTAACCGTGCCTTAAATCAGTGTTTTAATCATGCGACTATTTGTTTCAACACACTCGTTCACTTTTGTTTAATATTCCTTTCAGAAATACATCCACTAAATTAAAAGAAAGAACGTTATTCCTACATTTTTATGACAAAGATTTTTATGTTGGCGACTACAGGATTTTACATATACAGCTATAATTTAAAATTAAATTTTAGGAACAAATAATTTTTTATATTATTATTGCTTTTTCCGCGTTAATGCGTTCTATTGGTCGCATACACATAAATAGATACATAAATATTACCCTGATCGATATCTCTATATCCTATTTGACTTTTGAAAATAATATGTATAAACGTTGAAAACGTAAAATCGGTTGCGGTGGAATTCAGCTTCTAGTAATGATATATTGTCAAATATTATTATATGTGGGGTATGGGCTACATTGCAATTCATATACCATAACGTATCGATATGGAATTATGATATATTTATTAGAATAATGGAAATGGATTTTTGTTAAAAAAATAGCAGGCTTCACGCTTTCAAAAACGGTTATTCCGAGTCATCCGTTTTCAAATTAGCAATTTGTTCACGTATGTAGGAATTTTCAATTGCGTACTTGTTTGTAAAATGAAACATTGACCGGAAACAATCGAAAACTAAACCTAATCGACTTTTTCTATTTAAAGTATGGAGCTTATATTGGCGACGCTAAGTATAAGAGCACGATAAAAATCTTATTAAATCCTCCAACCTACCTATAAACAGAGGTGTCCCTCAAGAAAGCATTTTTGGCCCAATTTCCTTTTTAATATTTCTTAACGATATTACAAACTTTTTATCACAGTAAGACTTGATCATGTACGCCGACGATACACGTGCTGCTGTGTCTTACGATAATACGAGGGATGATCGTAAAATAAGGTTCCCAAGGCCCTACAGCAGCAATAAGACGTGTTAAGCGAAATCCGACAACATTGGCGTATGCAGCAGCTCTCCCACTCTATATACGTACCACTCCCGATAGCCGCTACCGCCAGGTGCGAAATACGTTTTTTAAACGCGAAAGGGGTTTCACCTATAGACATTCATCGTCAATTAACCAAAGTTTATGGAGAAAAGTGTATGGCTGTTCAACACGCCCGCAGATGGTGTAGGGAATTCACTAGAGGTCGGACGGAAATTCACGATGAAGAGCGGAGCGGAAGACCATCAGTTTCAGAGGAAATCGTTGAAAAAGTCGAGAGCATACTGTCTGAAGATGGCAGGGTCACCATTCGTCAACTCGGATTCATGAGATTTCCAACACCACAATTGAAAAGATTCTTGAAAGGACTGGCGGCAGAATTTTACAACATGGGGATACAGAAGTTGGAGCACCGTCTGCAAAAATGCTTGTATGGAAATCGACTTGGTAATTTGCACTCCGAATAGTTATTCCAAAAGCAGATAAATGGTTCCTTGTCTAGTAAATTAAACGGTATATTACATGCGATAATCGTAACGCATAAATTAAATATACATTTTTCATTGTCTCGTGCGCAATTTCTTTTTGAGACATGCTTTTCACTATTTACGTGTTGTAGACAATGTTGTCTGGACCAACACATTAACGGGATTTTACAGATTATACATTTAATTTTAGCACCTTAATATATTAAGTCTGCAATTTCTGCAATAAATTTTCGAAGTTTGTCCGACCGCGGTCGTTTTGCTGACGAAATCATAATTTTTCTAGGACAGGTAAACAATTGCGCAAATGACCGGCAGCGAAAATGTCCGTACTGGTCCGCAGACGAAGTAATACTACCGTTCCTCTCGGTCCGAACTGATTCTACGCCGATGCGCGGTACCGCTCGTGGCCAGCGTTAGCCATTATGCATCGTGATAATAAAAACAATATTGCATTGTAATAAATCTAACCACCGTTTAGAAATAACTAGAAAAACGGTGCTTTATTATGAAACACGAACTGCTTTAGAAAGCAATCTGAAGAAAGTTAGATTGGAAGGTTAGAACAATTAACTCAAGTCGATAAATGAACAAATGCCTAATATAGTAATAAATGATGATACCTTTTTTTACCAATAAATTTCAAACCACATCAATGGGTGTAAACTTTCTCATCTAAAGTAGCTACATAAAACCCGTTTTTTTCTTACCTGTTCGACTTAAACTTCATTAAAACTTTACCGCGGACTTAAAATAGATAATGCCACTACTACGTACCTCGAAAAAAGTCGGGCACAAAATGCTAGCGTATAGTTGGGAAAATATTGTTATCGGGAATAGTAAGTGGCAAGGCACAGCGGAAAAGTTACACTGTATCGATGCGTTTTTAGATTGCACCACTCGGTAAAGTTTAATAGCTTTCAAATATTCCCTTGACGTTGCGGCTGGTTCGTTAAAAACTTTACGATACCAGTGCATATGCACAAGTACTTATCCGGACGGTGAAGCTTAGGATCGACTGCAAATTATTTATTCGCAAAGCGGTTTCTTGATGTTTCTGAGTTTTTATTTTTTCTTTGAAATTGTATAGAATGGACCATTGGTTGGTAGGTGGTATTTACAAAGAAGAAAGATGTTTTTAATTGAATAGTTAATATTTTCACAACGTTGCGTTGCTTGCATATAAGTACATTATGCAATTTTGGAACAGCCTATACTAAAGTTTTATGTTTTAGATATTTTTAGAAATAATTTGCATATCATACAGAGCTTCACAACGAAAAAAACATGATTTTTTTGAAATCCACTGAAGCAGGTCAATTTTACTTCTGTAAAAAGTATTATTATTATTATTATTAAATGGCTTTGGCGGACGCCACTGGCCAGTTACCCCAGACACCTAACAACCCGAATGAACACAGGTATTAAAAACACAGACACACTTCACACCCGGGGCGTAAAAAGTATTAATTGACGCAAACGGATTTGCTTCACTTCTTGTTTTATAGCTATGATGTCATCATGTTTTTATTGGAATTATAATCCCATCTTTTTCTAACAGAAATAAATTCTCTGTTATTTATTATTTACCCTTGCACAATATTGTTGCGTGAATTTATTACTTATTTCACGGAGGAAAATAGATAGTTAAGAACATCTAGTAACAAAAAGTGGAAATTTTACTACTTATAACAAGACCGGATGCAGAGAGCTTCGCGCCAGGTTAGAAGTCAGATTGCCGCATCCATAACGCGACGTATCTATGCAGATGAATCGGCACGGGCTACCTCAGCGAATGAAACTATTCATTTATTGCAACAGTTACTCGTCAGCCCTTCGCTGCGTTAGTCGTAATTATAGATTAACGTACCCAAGGAAAATAAACAACCGTTGGCTGATAAAGCCACTAAATTTATCAGCGAATTTCCAGATTTGAACTATAATGGAACTAAAGTATTGTGTAGAATTTACAAAATACCTTTAATATGCTGGAACAAAGGCGACTGTAAAAGACATACAAATAGTGTACAGCGCAAAAATGAGAAAAATGGCGTGCCACCTCAAACCCAATTTAAATTGCATTTATTGTTTTATTGTTTGTGGTCTACCGCTTCGCTTACTCGATAGTTTTCGTATATGTACTGAAATATCTTTCTCGGGGGATTTTTCAAATTTTGTAAAATTTTCTAATTTTAAATTGAACAACCGATTCTTGTAGGTTCGGGGTATGCCTGGATACCCTTACGGCAATTTTAGAATGAATTTCCAACTCAGTAAAATGAAATTAACGAATTTTAAGATCTTAAAAGTAACTGACCTTGAACTTTTAAACGATGATATAAACCCTCTGTTTATATAACCACTACAGGAAACTGCCTACTCTGGATATTTAACCCTTTTTCTCTTCTAATAAAGACTTTGATTTCGCAATCGAGCACTTTATATGGGGATTGGAGTTAAGATACACTTTGATTCAACCAAGGCCGAATAAAGATTGATGAAAAATTATGGCGTCGTTCATCTTTCTTTTATTTTAAATCGCGAAAGACCGGCGATTGTTTTATTTCACAGCGTAGTGCTCGATGCGTTACAACAATTTCAAGTGCCAATTAGTCAACTGTTGATGTTTACGTCTGATGGAGTGACAGTGTGCAGTGTAGGCTGGTCTCTTAAAGAAATGGCTTTTACATGTTACGCGTAAAGTTCATGCTTTACATCTTGTGGCACAAATTATTCGAGAATGTTACCCGGAGGTGGATGCATTAATAGCGCTTTCGTATATTTTCTCCTTTAAGTCTGCTTCTACTATTTCTCTCCATTTCTTCCCAGGTCTCCCTCTCTTCTTTCTGTGCTGCCATTTTTACTACTTTTTCACTCTCAATTCTTTCTATATGACCCAGCCACTACAATCTTCTTGATTTTATTACTTTATGGTCCTTGTAAGTTCTGGATATTTCCTCATTGGTCCTTCTTACGTAACCTTTCTCAGTCTTCCTTCCAGCCTAATTAATTTGTAAGGAATGTTGAATTCTTTCATGACCTGGGATATCTCTGCTCTTCTTACCGAATCATAGGCTTTCTTAAGTTAACATTATGTTCGGATATTTCACATTTAATTCATTAGCAAAATTTTAATTTTCACGTAAATGATGTAAGTAATTGTTAAACCCGATAATAATTTTATTGGCAGAATCATTACTTTGTTTTAGTTTGGTTTTTATTATAAGGCACAGATCCATCGATCGTGTAATGGTTTCCAAGGACGTATTTGTTTTTATGTCTAAATTCAAGTATATATCATTTATGAAACACCAATCAGTCTGTTGCAAAGTATTATAAAACTGAAACAAACTTCTCTCAGTAATAGGTAATTTACATGTGAAACTGATTTGCATGAATTATTGTTGCTCCAAGCAAATTTCCTTTCACAAAACAAATTTAGTTGGCTTAAACATAACGGTCTTTCTGTGTAGAACTTCATAAATAACTGTTCAATAATTTTTTTATTTACTCGCATTCAGCAATTCGTAAAATTCGTTGGAAAAACACAGGATATCGGATATCGGGCGACAAACCTCTCCCGCCAGTTTCCGTATATTTTCCTTTCAATAAAAGCGCGAATCTCAAGTTGTCGGAAGCGAAGAAAAAGGTATATCCGTCCGGCGACGCACGACAGCACGAATATTTCATCAAACGTTCCCGAATTTCGAAACCTTATTTCTTCCCATCCGCAGTAGACGGAATTCCGAGGACCGACGACGCGAAAATCGCTCTTCTTCACGTCGAGGCCTTTCCGTTTTCCCGACTCCCAGAAGTGGGAATGTAGTTATTAATATTTATTTTCATACGGTAGGTATATGTACACATTTTCGTATGTGTGTGTGTAAGGGGACGACGAGTTTATTTCGGTTTATATGCATGTGCGAAAGAAATTTTCGCCCCTAGTTTACCTAGAGTACACTCCTCGGAGGCCCATTCAAAAGCTCCTCGGTGTAAAAGTTTCAGCAGTCTCGTTGCTTTCTGCTGTGCATACATTGCGTTAAAGTCTGTTCGAGTTTCGCGTAAAAATAGTACAGTAAGTAGCGAATTGAGTATGAAAAACCCTTATACAAAAAATTATGTTTTATTTTAATCAACAGCGGCTTTTGTTTTTATTCCAGACTTTCATTAGCGAATATACTTTTTTATTACTGTTTAATAAAACACAGAAAGCATATTAAAAGATATGTACCTCATCAAAATTTCCATTATATGTTTGTAACGCCTTCGTACCTTCTATATTCTAAATCTACTACGACTTATTTATATACCTATACAGCGTCATTCACGACGATATCCTATTAAAAGCATCTCTGGAAATAATTAAAGTTTCTCTTTGAAATTTTGGTGGGCGATATTATGGATAAAAGTTTACACATAAAATAGAAGGTAAGAAATAAATTATAAAACGTGCTGAAACACTTACCGTTTTAAAAGTCTTCCGTGTAATCACAAACTGGGTAACATCTGTTAAATATTTGAATCATTAGATATGTTTCCACAACTGTTTCAGTCAAGTGAGTACGACGTGCGGAATAAATGTTTTTTAATGCCGAAAACGACAGTTCAACATCTAGCGATATTCTATTTGCATATTTAAAATAATCTTTGAAACAATTTAATGCATCTTCACACGCACCTTCACAAATTTGTCTGAATATAAGAAGATCGGAGTCTTTCTCTAAAACACTTTCAAATTTTCGTATTACACACCAATTTGTTTCGCCTTCTACAGCTCATAACTGTGCGTGAACATCATTCATAATTTGAACAGAATCCATTAGCGACATCGAAACATTTTGTAATCTTTCTATTCCCTTCGCTAGTCCGAAGTAATTGTTGTGAATAGTTTGTAAATCTCTTTTAACCTGACTATCTTGAAATATTTCCTGACTTTTCTTGATTTCTGCAGCTTCTGTCGGATTGAATTTTAAAACTACCTTCTTTACTTGATCAAAATATTTGTTATAGTAAAACGCAGCCTGCAACCATGTTCCCCAACGTGTAACAATCGGCTGTGGTGGTTCAGGTAAATCAGGACACAGTTTGTGAAATAGTCGGGTACGTTTTGGGGACTTTAGAAGCACTGCCTTTGTACTAGCCGCAAGATTTAGAGTATGGATTTTACATGTTACGTGTAAGAAGTTACCACTGTGTTCTTTAAGAGATCGGCCCAAAGAACGCATGTTTGCGGCACCATCACTCATAAACATTAAAAGTTGCTTAGTTGAAACTTCAAATTTGTTCAATGAGTTCAACACCACCTTTAAAATCTCATCGGCAGTACAATTTATAACTCTTTTGGAAGCAAGTAAGAAGGAGGATGTCGGTCGATGTGGTTCCAGTGTACGTACGATTACATTAACCACAGAATGTTTTTGACGATCTGTTGTTTCATCCACACACAACCACAGTTTTTTCAATTCCGTTTTCATTCTTTTTTCTATATGTTCACGAGCAAATGGCACTACATTTCGTATCGATGTCCAACTAGGTAATTTACAGTCCGCATATTTAATCCAAAAGGAGACAAATGCTTATTTGTTTAGTAAACGAAACGATAGATTACATAAAATAAGAGTAACACATAAATCAAATGTATGCCACTTTTTGCAGAAGAATGCTGTTTGCTTTCGATGTGACGTTGACAATGGTTTCTGGACCAACACATTAAAGGGATTTTACAAACTAGACATTGAAATAAATAATCGCCGACTCCGCACCACATATCTACTACACTGACTGTTACCACTGTTTGCCCAGACTAATAATGACACTTCATTTGTATGTACGTCAGAAACCATTAATCATGTCAAAGACTAAATAAATATTTACTTTATGTACATCATTTACCAATATTGACAGCGAAGAAAATTTTGAAAACTAGATGCAAGCTTTTTGAAATATGGTAAAGTAAATGCTTTGGTCATTAAAAAAATGCGGGTCACTTTAAGTGACTTCACTGGACATCTCCAGCTTCAATTTCTAGTGCGGAGATAGGTCTAACCAGCAAACTGACAGAACTGACCCCCTCCGATTTCGATGAAACTTGGTATATTAGTAGACCATCAAAAAGTAAAGGACACGTATTTTTTTTATCGGCTGATATTCACCTTAAGGGATGAAGGGTGCGTCTGAAGTTACTCCCAAAAACGCAATTTCCCCCTTAATTCCGGAACCGCGCAAGCTATGGGGATGAAAGAAACCAAAATGTTCTAGTTCAAAGGGGCTTTCAAATGGACCATAGATGAATGCCCTCTCCTTCTTAATGGGACAGAGGGAGAAAAATTTCACACCTTTTCCACCACCCTGGCTACAATTTTTGCCCTAGGCAGGTTATAATTTTTTCTGCAAACTAAAAATAAAAGTTACCTTTTTTTCAATTTTTTTCCTCGGTTACGTATAATAGAGGAAATATTGTTTATAAAGCGCGACCTCGCACATACATGTATTCCGTTATTATACGTATCTGATTGGTCTTCCGTTTACTATTTATGTGCATTTGGCGTCTACTATGAACGACCTATTAAACAGTGATAAATTCTACACTTTAGTTTATGTCTAACAATAAGAAGTGACTTTAAAAATCGTGACAAAATGAAAATAGAGAACTTGTGATTATATAATACAGTACGAAAATATATTAAAGTGCCTCATAATGTCAGTAAAATGTCACCTATTTTTTTTATAAGTGACTGATTTACTGCCGATATTTTAGCTTTGTTTGCAGAATATTTTCAGGTACACGTATTCATATCGTTTGTTTTTAAATCCTTGTATCCACCTCTCCGACGCAATAAAGTTGGGGATTTGCAACTCCTTTTGTGCTTCCGATGCCCATCCTCTCAAATCATAATCATGAATGATCATTTGACGATCAAGACAAGCTTTAAACTGATTAAATACATGTTGGGAGAGCTGAAACAGCTTTTGGTGTCCCGTTCCGTCTGAAGATACTTGTTGTTCCCACCGCTATCATTGTTGTAGTGATGTAACTTTCTTGTAGCGATTCACTACCGACAGCACGTCTATAGTCGATATCTATGTCTATTGCATCTGGGAGTCCATTTCCTCTTCGATAATTTTATCATGTCCACAAGCTGCGCTCCAGGATATTCTGAAGTCGAGCTCAAATCCCTTAAAGTTTTTCCCTTAAAATGTTGTATTACAGCTGCTTCCAACTCACTATCGTCCTTAAAACGACGTTCATCGGTTCCTTTTTGGATAGAGAATCATAATACAGAATCATTGTTTCATCTCTGACAATGGACTCAAAAACCAGTTTCGGATCGTCGCCAGGAGAATTCAGCGAATACTTGTTTCAGAAATGTTAGACATCACTACTAATTCCTTCACTTTCAAACGGCGAAGTGCTAATACCATTTCTTCAATAATTGAAATGCTTTTAGGCGTTATCAGTTCAGTTGGTCGATCGGAGCGCTCATCATCTTCAAGGGATGCTTACCCCAAACGGAAACATTTTGCCCACCTTTTTACAATGAAATATGATGGAGATAAACATTGCTTAATGTGATTTAGGCGTATGCCCTTCTTTTGTTAAAAATTTAATGATCGCGCGGTACTCAGTTTTCGTTATCTGAGACATTTTCACGCACTAGTCACGTTGCCTGGCTGGCTACTAAAAACGACTACTCTTCGAGCTGTAATACATATAGTGTAGGCCGCGCACATGTGCAACTATGGCGCAACGAAGTTTGAACATGCTAAAACCTGTGTAAGCCTGTGAGGCCGAGAATTTGTGGCGCCTACCTCATATGTCATACTTTAACTCAAGAAATACCATGTTTCACAGCCCTTTTAATCCCATTATAGTCTTTTCCTCCTCTTTTGATTGGATTTGTTCACACACAGATTCATCAGAAGAATACAAGACATACAAACTATGCTGGTAATTGCTGTGGAACAACAAGGCTGGTTCTCGTCGCCATTAACCAAGCCTGCATCTTTTCCACATAGTCTCTCTTCAATGATACTGTCACGTCCTTGCTTGGCATTTCCTTCAGAAGTTACACTTGTTTTGTCAAAATCAGCAGACGTGATTGGTTTTCCTGGTTGAACTTTGTTGCGAATCCCATGTCTTCTTTTAAAGGGACGGAAGTACTGATTTGGGAAGGACCCCTTTATTCGTCAACTTCCATACAGCTTTTAGAGGTCGAAAGTATGAGACATCGAGTAGCTGACACAGATGGGTGCTGTATTGGGGCAAAAATTTAGGTGTTGGCCTCCTCGCATTTCTGTATAACATTTATGCGTAGGTGACTAGATAAGTCGTCACCCAAACAGAACTTTTTACCCTCTAGTTGTCGCAAATATTGGCAGAGGATTTTAAAAAACCAATCTTCGAACATGTTTGAGTAAAACCACCTCTGCTTGCTCATATTATAATATGTACCAGATGGGCTACCTGTAACCCACTCATTGTAGAAATTACTAGAATTATACACCACGTACGTTGGTGAGGCTGTCCCATTGGTAACCGCACAAAACTATACAGATGTCGAAGATTCTGACAAATCTGTGTCCCATCTTGCGTGGTTTATACTTCTTCTTACGACGCGTTGTTTCCCCGAATCATCGGTTAAATTAGACTCATCATAATCTATGATATTTTCGGAAGGCACTTCACCGGTCAATAGAAGGCTATTGGCCTGTTAAGCGGAATAACCATCTAGGGTAGCCATGGTAACTTCGGCTCCTGATCTTTTCGTGTTTTCTGACATTCTTAGGCTTAATCATTGGTTTCTCTTCAATACCTATATGTCACATCTAGGTATTCAAAGGATTCGTTCCTACTAAGACTCTGTGATATAATTGGTAACGCGCCCGTCCGACAAACGGAAGCCGTAGGTTCAAATCCTACGGGCATCTTGAGATTATTATTTCCTTAATTAAATTTAATTACATCGGTATAATCAAGGAAAGATTGATTTTTCACTAACTTCTGTTGTTCAAAAAGTAGTATGAGTGGGGGAGGGGCGGATACTGTACGACGTCACTCTATTAGGGGTCATTCTAAAGTTACGCAGATAAAACAGCAACAAGCTTCCAATGTTCTCATCAGCAAATACTTAGATAAAAAGATAGTTAACACAAGTAACATATCCGTAGATGTGCAACATATTCCGCAGCTTAGAGAAAAAAGCAACCAAACAAGCCGTACTCGTAATTAATTTGGCAATTTATCAAGATTTCCTCTTTCTTATTTCTTTTTTTTTTTTATCGAACCATCACACAATTCGGCAATCAGATAACAATTAAACGTAAGCCCCAAGTTGCTCGAGACGAAGATTTATCGATTCGAATACAACAACGACTTCCCTCTCTCGCGAAATTGCAGGTGTTCGACTTCACGTTCTCGGAAGTCTTAGAACACATACAAACACAACTTTTACACGTCTAGCCGAAGTTCCCGCCGCCCGCTGCCCAAAAATCAAATTTATGTTCGTTCGAGACTCTGAGAAACTCCTCAAGAACAAAAATGTACGCGGCGAAAAGTTTGTTTCTTCGGCAAGCAGAATTTTTTCGACTAATGGCACAAAAAACAGCGCAGCACCCCGGGTAAACCGAAGAAAACGTCCGCATCGCTTTTCATTTGCCAACCAGGTACGCTTATACGATTTATCACCTGACCTTTTACGTACGACACGCTGATTTTGTGTGTTTTGTCGATGTTACCGAAATGTCTAACAGCGGGAAATTTTACTTAGGATTAATAGCTTTGGCCTGGATGCTGTAGATTAGTCAGATTAATATTGGCACTGCTATACCCTCAAGGTCTGGATTTGCAGCTCCTGGGCGTAGTATTGGAACTACTTACAACCACATTGACAATTAGTATGTATTTTGCAATTCGCTTAAAAAAGGACTGTTATGCAACCTTGTTGACGTATGTGATTTTCTAGTAGTATAATTCAAGCGATTTAAATAAAGATCTTTAACACTATTTAAACCGAAAGTAAAACATTTTTGAAAAAAATATATATTAACCCTCGTATGACGATGCCTAGTTTTCTTACGTAAACAACGGTGCGGGGTGCATTTGCACCCCATCCATATTTCAATTTTTTATGTGTAAACGTGGGGAAATTGATTTAGAAGATAATTAGAATTTGTTTATTATATATCAAACATATACTCCACAAATTAAGCATTTATTTATTTAAAAAAAAAAGAATTTTCATTACAAACCCTATAGATGATTGCAGGGAGTTGCTAGAGAACCTCCAGAACATACAGAGCTGGTGCGAGCGTAGTAGAATTAGTCTAAATATTGATAAATATGCGATAGTGAGCTACTCGAGAACCGCAAGACCTATTACTTTCCCCTACGCAATAAAGTCCTAATACCTCGAATGGAAGTATTTAGAGATTTGGGTATCTTGTTCGATTCTTCATTACGTTTCAATAACCACATTCGTGATATCTGCGTATCAACCAATAAAGCTTCACTATGAGGTCCTGCAGACAATTTACTAATTCTATAGTTTTGAAGTATCCTATGCCTTTGTCAGAAGTAAATTGGAATACGCTAGTGTTGTATGGCATCCACACTATGTGCACCTTCAGCTTTCCGTGGAACGTGTGCAGAGACGATTTCTGAAGTACTTATCATTTAAGTGATGGTTCATACCCAGAGAGAAATATAGATTACGGCAGTCTCTTAGATCGACATTCGTTGGATTCACTTGGTAACAGAACAAAGAGGCAAAGCGCGAAATTTATAGTGCAACTGATCCATAATAAAGTTGATTCCCAAATAAATTTTGTAGTGCCGACACATTTAACGCGGTCTTTCAACACCTTCCTAACCCCTAGGGCAAGAACCAATACGTTAGTGAAGGCTCCTCTGTTTCACATGGCGACTAATTGCAATAAACTTTACGCGGATCCATTTCTCTGATAAGATAGCATTTTATAGCTTCATGTGTAATCAATTACGTGTTCCTTTTATTTTTTGCTTTGGAAACATTTGTATTTTACTTTCCCTCCCTACTGTTTTATGACAATAAAAATTATTATTATTATTAGTATTATCAGTATTTATCAATTCTTGATGCTGAATCCAAATCTGGCCCCAGAATTGCCCTAACACGTTAAGATTTCGACCTCAAAGTGCCAAAAAGACAATTTTCAGCGATATTTGAGGTTATGTTATAAGAGCAGCGAATCTTTTGCTCGTTTCTGCTTATACTATCATCTAGTACTACTCTTCCCCTTCAAAATCCATTTTCGTTTGCTTCGATCCGACTTCTTTTCCTAGATTTAGCTACTTGAATCTATAGAACTTCGTAAGCATTAGGTATCATAGCCTAATGTCCTGCATTAAACTAGTTGCCTTTCGAGAAAGAAGTAACAAATAAAAGGTAACCATGGGTCAAATTGATCCATGGGACCATTAACGATCAGAAAACGGTTTTATTAGGCTCTGTTTAGGAAAGCATTTTTGAAAAAAGTTTCTTTAAATAAAAATTGTAGAGATCAGAGAAGGCCGATGAATAGTGATCTTGATTCTCCGTATGGATTAAACATGGACTAGCTTACGATTTGAAAATGAAAACCCCTACTTGTGATTCCAGAAATGTAGAAAGCGGAAAATTTTCTTGGAATGCATTTGGTCAAAATTAACCTACATCAAATTTGCTAGGATCAGAGGTGAACTTTTGACGGTGACCTTGATTTCGCTGCAGGGATCAAATTGCGGGATCAAACTCGCGCCTACTTAACATCTTGGCCCTAAAAGCCTTATTTTTTTGTCCTATAAATTTTATTTGAATAAAATGGTGGAATGGTGGATTCCAGAAAATTGAACTCTCCAAGTTGAATGTATTGAACTTACTAAAAACTTGGTTACGCAACCTCGCGAACGCATGATAGCATTAGTCAAAGGGCTTATAGATTTTACCATTTAACTCAAAATTAAAACATTTTTGATAAAAAAACCTCTAAGAAAAATTCTTCATTTTTGTACGATTTACGAGGTAGGCGCCGTAAACTCTCGGCTTGATACAGAAAAAATAAACTTGGTAAAATATAACCATTTTTATTTTTCAAGATAATCTACCCTAACTTGAATACTTTCACCCTTGTAAAAATAATTAATTTTTTTTTTAAGATTTTCCCTCAAAATATCTTTCTGGGACGAGGTTCATCGGGCCGCTGCCATTCCGTCGATTCTTTTTCGGATAGAGGATCATAATACAGAAACATTGTTTCATCTCCTGTGACAATGGACTCCAAAATCGGTTTCAGGTCATCTCCACACATGTTTAAAAACGAGCGCGCCCATTCGACGCGACGCTCACATTGGAGAGCAGAAAGAAGATGCGGTACCTATCTTGCACTAATCTTATTCATACCCAAATGGTTATAGAGAATTCGGCGAATACTTGTTAAAGAATTATTAGACATCACTGCTAATTCCTTCACTTTCAAACGGCTATCTGCTAATATCATTTCTTCAATAACTGAAACCGGGGCGTCATCGTCTTCAAGGGATTCTTGCTCCAGACGGAAACATTTTGCCCACTTTTTTACAGTGGAAACGCCATTTAAACGATGTCTAATATGATTAGGCGTATGCCGTTCTTTTGTTAAAAATGTAATGAACGCGCGGTACTCAATTTTCGTTATCTGAGACATTTTCACGCATTAATCATGTTGTCTGGTAGGCTACTAAAAACTATTATTCTTCTGCCAGGCCGAGAATTTATGGTGCCTACCTTGTAAATTGTTCATTTCATAATGGTCATGTTTGTCGGCATTTTCAATATCATGAGCAAGAATTGTACAATGCAATATTAAACCCACATAAAGAATGCATTATTCCTTTTCAATTTGTACAGAAAATTAAATGAAAGATAAATAAACATCGCGAAATCGACAAAATATGTATATTTAAGGCAAATACGAAACGTACGGATTTTGTAGCAGTGTCGTCCACGTAAATAAATATTGTCGGAACTCGATTATGAGAAGGAGAAGTATCTCGACCGTGAATTGAGTACACATCAATCAGGAAACCCCATTTCTTTGTTATTTTTTGTACGACCGTACGCACGTAATATCATTCATATTTTATGATCCGAGATGTCAGAGCCTTCGCAAAAGGATATTCTCTTACGTGTATAAAATCCTTCCTCTTACACATATGTATGTAGGTGTATGCAAGGCAGAGAAATGTGTAAGATGTGGAAGACTACAATGCACTATTATTAATTCAACTTACTTAATCCTGAGAACCTTCCCTCCTTTCAGCGTAACGTTGTATGGAGTTAAGTTTATGTCTTCTCCCATATTTTTCCCCATTCTTCCATATTTTTTGTCCTCTTTCGAATATCTTCCCATTTAACACCTCTTTGTTCTGATTCTTTTCTCACTTCTTCGTTCCATGTCTTTCCTGGTCTTCCTCTTCTTGTTTTTTAACTTTCTCTTGCCTCATAAACTCTTTTAACCGATCTGTCTTCGTTCATTCTTAGGATGTCTCCTAAACATCTAGGTTGTCCTTGTCGTATTGTGTTTGATGCCTGGACTACTTCCGGTTGTTCTCGATATACCACATTTCCTATTTTATCTATACTTGTTTTATTTTCTATTTTTCGTAGGAATCTCATTTCCGTAGCATAAATTTTTCCTTTTTGTCTGCTGGCGGTGGTCCATGTCTCGCATCCGAAGGTTAGAATTGGTTTAACTATCTTCTCTACAACTTCTACTTTAGCTACTTTTGGGACTTCTTTCTTTCCGAGAAAGCTTGTTTCTAGGGGATTGTAGAGACTTCCATATTCGTTGGTTTATTTCGTCTTCCATATTTCCTTTGTTATTTATTGCTGTTCAAAAATATGTAAATTTCTTTTCTTGTTCAATTTTTTGTCCCCTGATCCTTATAGTGGCAGTTTTGTAATCTTTTTCCACTACCATGACCTATGTTTTCTTCTATATTTATTTTAATGTGTATCTTCTTTTGCTGTTCGTTAATTATGTTGCGTTGTGTTGCAGATTTCTTTCCGAATATGACCATATCATTGGCGTAGCATAACTCCGCGATATTGACTGTTTGTAATCTTCAAAGACCGACCGGGTATTTCTTTGTGTTTGATTTGGTCTGTTTGATTCGTCTAGCATTATTTTGAAAAGTATCGAACTTAAAATACATCCCTGCTCCAGACAGATTCCTCATTTCTTATTCGAACGTAATTTTTTGTTTCTTTATACGAGGAGCGCACTGTATGTTTGTGAATATGGCAACACTGACAGTAATTGTCAAAAAATTCGGGGTTAGTTTAATGTAGCAAGTGTTTGTGAATAAGTCGCAGTTTATTTGAATTCGATATCTTTTTTCAAAAAGTTTACAGAATTTTTTAAAAGTTAAACGGTCAGTGTGAAATGGAAGTGACCCCAGAGGGTCGACCACGCAGTGCTCGTACCCCTGAAAATGTTACGAGAGAAAGACGTGCCATCCTCCGATCTCCACGGACGTTCGCCCGCAAGCACGCTGGTGCGCTGGACATGTCAAGTCGCTCAATTAGTGCACTTGGCATCTAAAAATTAAAAATTGTCTGTCGAAATACTGTGATATATTTGCAGACAAAATAATAGCTAGGTATTAAAAAGTTAATATTCCTGGCATCAAGGTCTCCGTGGTGTAGTGGTTAGCACGCCCGTCCGGCAAGGGGAGATGTCAGGTTCACTTTCTTACCAGGACGAGATTTTTTCAAATATATAATTATGTTAGAATTTTTTTTAATATTTTAACTTTATCAGAAAAAAAAATTATTTTCACAGCGGGATGTATTTCTTGGCTAAAAACAAATTTAGATAGAGCCACCAAGAATAAAAATACAAACTTTGTACCAACATAAAAGAAATCCTTCTATGTATAAAACATTGTAGCACTGCTTATACATCTTTTCCGAATTACCTTTCAAATTCAATCAAATCCCTTGGGCGGCTTATATAGAATGCAGGAGCATTATGCTTCCGCAAAAAGTATCCTTCTTGCAAACCATTTACGCTTCATCCAAATACATCAATACGTTGCACATATACATAGGTATATCGGCAGGAAGAACGCAAACCGGAAATTGATACCACCACATCCGGCGCTTTTATTTATTTTCGAATCTACCAGGTTTTTTTAAACCGCGCCCCCCTATCTCCTTTCCATAAATCGTTTTCTACTCACGAGTAACCGCAAGGGAAATCCCGCAAAATGTGTTATCTAGCCAGAGCGCGTCCTCCAATCACAGACGGTAACCGACCTCTCACGGTAGTAAGTGTGTAGGTGCGACTAAAGTGAACCAACGAAGGAAGGAGGACGTTGAGTTGACACATAAGTACAGTGAAAGCCACTTAAAATCGTACATAAAGATTTTAGAGTGTAATGTGTTTTATAACTATCAGTTTTATAGCAAAATATGCCCAATAATTAATCTTGTTTTACCTCCACACTTGCAGGATTGGATGTAAATATTTTGATTTCATGTTGACTTCACTTTTGAATGTAAAATGCTCCTCCAAGTTCTTTGATATTTTGGCCGAATCCTACTTTACGCACTTCGTTACATCTATGTAACTTTCATTAAGAATTTTCTGTTATCACTGGCTTCGTTTTCTCGTTTAATTCTTGTTGTATCAGTAGAAATTTACGAATACCAGAAACATTTCTAACTCAGTCGCTAATAAAGTGATAATGTATCGATCACGTTATCACTTTATTAGCATAATAGGCATCCAGTCATGTTAGACCAGAATAAAAATTCGTCATCTTTCTACGTGTCCTAAATGTCCGTAAATGATCGAAATTGAAATCAATACTACACAGAAAAAGTTCGTGTGAAGATAATTGCAACAACGTTGTAGGAACGATTTTGTATTGAAAATTTAAATAATTGTAGAAAACTGCGCTATCGTTAAAGAGCAGTTTTTATTAAACTATTGGCAATTGTATAAGAAAATGGGTTAGTGAACGGTAGGGATATACACCACCGGACATAATTATTTGCCCGTCCAAAGAAATAAGCATAAATAAAGGAATTGCTTACTGAAAAGGAAACTGTAGTTTTGCATTTAATAAAATACTCTTAAAACAAAGAAATTGATAGTCTTTATTCAATTATAAACGAGTAACGGGTTCTATTTTAAGCCAGGCTTCTTGTAGTTGCTTCCTCAACAATTCTTAGAAAGTTGGAAGATTTATTTATCGAGTTTCTCTTCTGGCCTTTCAGGAGGCCATTTTATTATTATGATGTTGTTTTCGCGATTCACCGATTCTAAATATTCGCGGCATAGATAGTATAACATTTGTTTCCAAAATTTCCTGGTAGCGCTTTTTTTTCAAATTCCATCTACTTTAACCAAGTCTTCTACGGATGCGGCGCCAAAACAACCCCAAACCATTACCAATCCACCCCCATGCTTGACTGTAGGCACTAGACATGATTCTGCTGCTCGTTCGCCTTTCGACCTTCGAACGAACGCTCTTCTCTTGGAACAGTTTAAATTATTTCAAGTGCAGTTTTTCGTCTATTCCGTTTACTCGTCATAATTATTCGACAACCTTCCGCTGGTGTTGTCACTTTCCGTCGTCCTGTTCGTTTTCTGTTTAATAATGAACCAGCCTCTTCATATATTGATAATTTCTTGACTTGATATTGTAACTTAGGCAGACCTACATCAAATAACTTAAACTCATTTTCATCCAAAAAAGTATCTGAAAAATTCTTAACTGGTTGATAAAAGTTGTGTGACTGAAAAAGGCCTGAATGGTTTATTATTGACCAAAATAATGGTAATATAGCTCATGGTATTGGTGGAATTACTCCCGGCAAAAATAATATGAGAAGAGAAATACGCTAGCCAACGGACATCTTTCTGCCTACCCGGCGTCATCAGCGTTGCTCCGAGCACATTCCCTTGCTCACCATTGCTGTTCGCCTCTCAGTTTGTGCCACTAATCTTCACGACCAGCACTAAAATATATTTTTTGGCGCCACCTAGTGTTAAGAGATATGGTCACGTCATCTAGAAAGTAGCGACAGAAACCGGAGTATAGATACCCAACCACCTGTCGAGCTGTTCTTGGACTGGTAAGCCTGAAGAATCATTTACATGTGCAGATACCGTAGCGCTCAGGCACAACGCCATCTTGCGCTGATGACGCCGGGTAGGTAGAAAAATGTACCTTGATAAGCGCATTTCTCTTCTCACATTGTTTTTGCCGGGACTAATTCCACCAATACCATGAACTATATTAGCATTCTTTTGGTTATTGTCATTAGACACTTTTGTCATGTGTATTGTTAATTACAGAATTGGATTGAATTTTAGCACCTATGGCTTCCTATTATATGTTAAGCCCTTGGAAATTATGACTTAATGGCTGTAATAAACTAATTTATCAATATAAATTAATAGTTGTTCTTGGGTTTTTATTCGGAAAACGTTTCTACTGAACTTTTGCTGACACCTGTATAATACAAATTCTCCATTGTATTTTATTTTATCCAATAACTATAAGAAAGACTTATTAGTTTTCAATATTAATCGTACAATTTTAAGCGGCACACGCTGTAAGTACGTGGGTGAATGGCGCTGCTAGACAGGTTGGAATTACTCCAGCCAACGTAAACAACCCCGAGCCGTCTGCGTGCAGAGCTATGAATCGAGAATGCGAGGAGCTTTATGTCTGTCGTCGCCGTTGTCGCTCTTTGATTGCAGGTGAACTACAGCACCGGCGACTGCGGTAGTAATGACGAATAAATAATTAAAATGCGTAAATTCGGAAAAAGGGGATTGCGGAACATGTGTTCACGTTAACGTATGTATGCAGTAGTTTCAGGCGAAGCGATGAAAATGGGATATTTATATTTTAAAATCGGATAGACATGTTAAATTAATTTTGTATGCGAGGAAACTAGAGGTTGCAATACTTTTTTCAACAGTAAACAGAATTGGTACGAAAGTATGAAGGTAAAACCAACGCATAATTTATAAACTTTATAATTATGCCGCGGACCAAAGTCAAAGTTTCACAGTCTCCTGTATATTATTTCAAATGAAATAACAATATTTATAGTATATCTAATTTAGAAAGGACATTCGTAATTTGATTGCACGCCATCATAGACTAATCTTATTTCCATATCACAGGCTTACTCTTTTTAAAAGATCCTTTTCCTATTGTATTTAGAAATGGTTTAACGCCTCAAACACAATTCTCTTTTAGGGATCTGACTTAAAGACACAATAACATGTTATTGTTATTTTTTAAATTCAACGTTTTGTTTTTTGCTTTATTTTATAAGTTTAATATTTTATGTGTGTTATTTTGTAAAATCCAACATTTCGTTTGTTTTATCTTCTTATAAATTCAATATTTCATTTGTCTTATTTTATATAAATTCATATATTTCATATTTCCGTTTATTAAAAATTTTACGTGTACGCATTTAATGTAAAAATAGATTTAATTTTGTGTAATGTACGCAAATATTTCAAAATTCGCAACGCCCAAATTAAGAAACCACTTTAATAGCAATTTACACGTCTGTATGACGGAGCTACCGCTAGCGCATGTACTGGGAACGAGCGGTAGATAAGGAGTTACCGCCGAGGGAGAAAACACAATACCACGATCGTTATCCATCGCTCCTTCGCTTACGCATAACATAGCGTCTATTCATCACACAATCTTTGGTTTCCATCTTTCTCACTTCTGTAGGGAACAGCAGCAGGAGCAATAGATACTAGAGGTGGTGTATCAAATAAATACATGAAATAACGAGAACGTCTGGGTAGCCGTGAGTTATATGGTATTTTTTTTGCTGTAGTGATCGGCTATTTGCTGCTGTCGCCCGACCAGACGTTCAGGCTAAAGTGGGGTTTGGTGGTGGCCCTACTATTACACATATGAACGCTGCGATACATATAAATGCGTACATGAAAAGGAACCGAATTATGTAATTAATATATTGTACATTTATGTATTTATACATTTTTTGTATTTGTATGTTTCCTGGCTAAATGCTGTCATATTATTTTTTCTTTTTAATTTTTCATCTGGTTATCTACATTGCATTTGTGTTCCTTTTTCATGGTGAAATTATCGATTACACGCACCCTCAGAATACATCCCTTAGTTATGGGAACGAAGTTCTGAACATTTGTTCTTCATTTCTTTGCCATCATAAGGCATTTGAGGTTAAACGAAAACTGACTGGATCTCGCTCTGTTATGGTACATATTACTTATTTTGCACTTAATACAATGAAGTTCAATATGAAAAATGAAAATACAACTTGGGTAAATATGCTCAACTTGAATACGAATCGCAATTTTTTTAAGCTCATAAGTTCCAAGAAATGATTAATTGGTTAATAAAATAGAACTACATAGAAGCTTTTGTAACCATTTTCCTCTTCCTCATCCAAGCAATAACTGGGATTTATCATGTCCATAAAGGCTCACAGCTACAGAAAAATAGTGCTTTAAAATTGCAGTTGATGAAAATGAAGCTTCTAGTTTTTTAGCCTCACTTAAAAGAATACTTTGAAAATATTTTTCGTAATGACATATTTTTTCGAAAAAGGTTCTTTCTTACTTTAACTAATTAGTCCTAAGCCTTTCTTACCTTTAGGTGTAAGGCCATTGGGGTTGAGTTCTGTATTTCTGTATCCATCCTCTCCTATCTTGTGTTAGGTTTCGTATTTCTTCCCATGCCTTTCCTTTTTTCTCTACTTCTGATTCCGTCTATCCATCTAGTTCTTGGTCTGCTCTTCTTGTTTTTTTTCCATGCACTCTCGTTTCAAACACCCGCTTTGTAAGTCTTTCATCCGATATTTAACACACGTGTCCGAACCATCTGAGTTGTCTTTCTACATTTTTTTCGCTAATTGGTTCTATTTGAAGGTTTTGCCTAAATTTGTCATTTCTTATTCTGTCCGTCCTTTTCTTATTTTCTGTTTTTCTCAGGAACCTCATTTCCTTACCATTAATTCGAGATTTTTGTCTTTCCGTCAATTACCATGTCTCGCTACTGTTATATGATCGTTGGCCTAACTACTTTTTTAACCACTTCTGTTTTTTCTTTTTTGGTACCCCTTTTTTTCCTAGGAATGTTGTTTTCATTGTATTAAATATGATTCCGGATATTCCGAATCTTTCATTTCCTTCCCTGTCCTGTTTACCGTTTTCTTCTATAATCGCTCCTAAGTATTTAAAGAGATCAACTTGTTCTATTTGCTTTCCATTCAATACTATTTTACGAGTTTTCTTCGAACCAGAAATTATCATTGTTCTCGTTTTTTGAATGTTTATTTTCATATTTATCTTCGATAGTTTCCTTGTTATCTGCCATCAAAATCATGTCATCTGCGAACAGTAGTTCTGCCAGTTGCGTTTGTTTCATTTGCCAGTATCCGAGTGTTAATTTTTTCATCTTTTTCTTGGCCTGCTTCATTGCTTCGTCTAGTACTACTGAAAACAGGAGCGGGCTCAACACACGTCTTTGTTTGACTCTTTGTCGTGTAGAAAATTCCTTGGACTCTTCATTGTTTATTCTTACTACGTTCGTGTTATCACTGTACATATCTTTTACTATTTCTATTGTATTTCTATCCACTCCCCTTTTTTGTAACATCTTCCACACGTCCTTTCTTCGTATTCTGTCAAACGCCTTCTCCAAGTCTATGAAACAAACGAGGTGTGGCAATTAAGTAACCAGACTGGTGCTACAAAATATTTTATTGATCACCAATTACATTACAAAGTTTATTCCCTTCAATGTACTCTCCTTGCCGATCCCTACAACGCTCCATACGAATTTTCCACTGTCGAAAGCAGTGCTGGAAGTCTGTTTCTGTCAGCTTGTTGAGAACCTCCGTCGCTTTCGCTTTCACCGCTTCCACACTGTCAAATCTTAAGCTCCAATTTTACCTTAGGAAATAAAAAAAAGTCACAGGGGGCCAGGTCGGACGAGTACGGTGGGTGGTCCAACACGGTGATGCCGGATTTCGCAAAGAACGCCTTCACAGACAAGGCAGAATGGGCTGGCGCATTGCCTTAGTGGAGCATCCAGGATTTGCTCTTCCATAGTGATTTGTGGAAGAGCAAATCGTGGCTCTATTTTGGCTCTTATTCTTTTTTCTATTACTCTGGCAAATACTTTTCCTGGAACACCTGATAGAGTTATGCCCCTGTAATTATTGTAGTTTCTTTTGTCACCCCTCTTATATATTGGTAGGATAATGTCTGTTTTCCAGTCCTTTGGTGCTTTTGCTCTCTCTATTCTATGTTCTATATTCTCTTTAAACCAGAATCCGATTTCAGATTATAATTTTCAGGTAACCTGACATAACCAGTCTTGTTAGTGAAACACAGCATCAACCTTCACATTAACTTACTTGAACCTTCATATTAGCTTCTTATTAAAGGCATTTAATTGAATAATTTTGAATTATTTAGTTAATACAATTCTTTAAAATCTTTAGATTACCAGTCAAATCGTGAAGCCTTGCACAATAACAACAATATTAAAGAAAGCTGATACTGAAATGTAATCAATTTCTTTACTGTATTCAAACGCCAATTGCTTAGTATAATCTATTTCATATTTTGATCAAGATTCTATCAATCTGTTCGCAATTCAAGTAATATGTCTTTCAAATGTCTACCAAATTGCTTAATATGCCTTTTTTCTTTTAAGCTTTAAGTTTCTTAAAGCAATCATTTTCTTGGAAGTGCTTCATAAACGAACAACTTTTGTTGGATTGGGTTCATCTGGGAACGCCCAAACAGTTGATTGTTGCTTGGTTTCCGACTAGTACGAGTATATTCAAGTTTCGCCGCCTGTTACGATGTTATAGGTATACGGATTTGGAAGTTCCTCTCTCGAAATTGTTGAGAATTTCCTTACACCAAGCCTTTGACACAAGCCTTTTTTACGTTTGGGCTAAATTATGCAGAATCCATCAGGAACACCTCTTTCACAGACTCAATATTCATTCAATATCGAATGCTCGCATTCGAATGACAGCATCGATGTTTTTTGGAACAACAACCGGCTTTGATCGGCGAAACACGGGATGAAATTCTGCAAGCCAGTTGAAAACAGTCTCTTCTGATGGTGCTTCATTACCAGAAGATAATCGAAGCGATTCGGGGCATTGTTGTCGTGTTAGGCCTTTACTAAAATCGTAAAAAACCATCCAACGGAAACCTTGAAAATTGCTTTTTTAACGCTCACTATAATGAAACTACTCGGCCGATTTCCAATAACAAATGTGTCAAATATCAACAGCGCCATCTAGTGGTCGTTTATAAAAACGTAAGACGCTACCCTCGAATGACAGTATCTTTTACACACATTGCAAGTTCTTAATGTTTTCAAATGCACAAGATGTGGCATGGAGACAATCGAGATTAGAGACAAGCGGCTGTGACAAACAACGATTAAAAACGATGAAATTCAGTCCTCTTTTACCACCACTCTTATAGGACTGGATGTGAACATTTTGGTTTTATGTTGGCTTCACTTTCTAAATGTACATAAATGTTTTTATTACTACAAATTCTTTGGAAGGAACACATTTGAAATTAAATACGTTTAATTAAGCAACCAATGGCATTTGAAAAGCCGCCAACTCGAGTTACAAAAACTGTTTTAATAAAAAGCAAATATATAAAATCCTTAAAAAATATGACTGACGTTAAGTTCATAATGCATTAAACCAGCTTCGAGGCGAAACTAAGTGCAGTAAGTTTTCGAAAGAGTGAAAGAACTCTTTTCAAAAATGTTGTAAGGAAGTTTGAAATATGTGAAGACCTATTTCAAATTTCTATATTCTCTGGAATATTTGTTTTGCCGTTTTTATATAAAGATATAAAGACGGCAAAACAAATATTCTGTTCAAATTGAATTGCACGAGACGTCTTTTCTAAAGCAGCAAACTATACGCTCCTACGTTCTGCATAGGCGTCCGTTTTCTAAAATAAGAGAGAAAGTTGGCAAAAATGAAACTACAAGAGTACACTACTAACATTAGCTAGTTTAATGAGTAAAGGGGACTTCATTACTACATCTCTCGCGTAGAAGTTAATGGAATTTCCCTTAAAACATATAAACGGGAAGAGAAAGCAGTGCTATAAAGTCGGACGGTTTTATCTTCCTTTTAACGGCGAACTTCTTTTTATGAAATCTTATTATTTTTACTTTTTCGTCTTGCACCAACGGAAAAGCGCTTCGTAACATTTCGAATATAATAAATCCGACATCTATGAAGACACATCATACCTATCTTCTATTGTTTCATTTCGTTTAAACTTATCTTATTGTAGCTATAACATGTTTATGAAATTGTATTGCTGCTTGTCTATATTGCTTGAAGAATTTCAGAAAAACTTTCAGCAGACGTGAAGGTAAAGGGGAATATACGGCAGAGACAAATATATCGAAATTTAGGAGCATTTCTCCTTCTGAGATAGGTATAACAGTTAATTAATTAGAAGACTAAGGTTAATGAATATGATTTTTGAGTGTATATACGAGGCGTGTTTTTAAAGAATGTACCGTTTTGAAATTCTGCTACCGTGAACGCTGTGGCGACTTTGTACGCTTGCGCGCTGTGTACCTACATCCGTTGACAAGCCACAGATGCCATTACAGAAAGATTCGACCGTGTTTACGTTTGTTTCTCACTATTTAAAATGTCTCCACCGATCGAGAATCCCGCCGATTGTAAAATACGCGCTGTGATTCGTTTTCTTAGTGTTAAAGACATTAAATCGGCCGACATTTATCGTTAGATCTGTGAAGTGTATGGAGAAAACATTATGAGTGATGGAATGGTACGGAAATGGGTGAGAGCTTTTAAAGATAGCCGCCCATGAGGAGGAACGAAGTGGGCGACCTTCTGTCATTACTGTAGATTTGGTTCGGAAAGTTGACGAAAAAGTGAAAAAAAACAGACGCTTTACGATTTCATCGTTATCTGATGAGTTTCGATGATGAGGTCAAAACGATTGTTGTGCAGTGGTTGTTAAATCAGGCGGCTGACTTCTATGAAGATGGGATTGTAAAGCTGATTGTACGATACGATAAATGCCTCAATATTGGTGGAAATTATGTAGAAAAGTAGAATAAGGTACAGGCTTTCATGTAAAAATAAAATTGTTAAGAAAGTTTACTTGTTTTTGTTTTATTTGAAAACGGTACTTACTTCAAAAATACGCCTCGTACGTTCTATTAAAGTTGAAGTCAGGATTAAATGAATGTAAGTGTACGAGGGTTATATTTCGGGACTGGACTATCCTGGTGCCGCCGCCTACCAGCCGACGTCCCTACCGTAAAGTTCGAGTTTTTGTCGGTATACTTTACTCAGAACGTTTTGACGTACAAGCGTCATTTGTGTTGTTTACAGTGAGTTGAAAAATTTATCTCGGTAAAAACACGAAATTAAGTAGTGAACATTTCCGTGCGATAATTTTTTACAACCTTCGAGGTGGATTATCGCAACAACAGTGCATCGATGAACTGAATTCGACTTTTGGCGACGAAGCACCATCAAAAACCACCATATATCGGTGGTATACGGAGTTTAATCGTGGTCGTGGTTCGCTCAGCGACGAATTTCGTGAAGGTCGTCCTAAATCGGTTGTTCTTCCAGAAAACATCGATGCTGTGCGTGAACTCATATTACAGGATCGTCATGTGACTTATCATGAGATAGAGGCATCCTTGGGCATTAATGGGATCGGCATACATTCAATATTGCATGAACATTTGGCCACCGAAAAAATTTGTTCGTGTTGGATACCACATAATCTGACACCCGCACAAAAAAGGGCTCGTATCGATTGGTCGAAAGGAATGCTCAAAAAATACAATTGCGGTGTTTCCAAACACGTCTATGACATCATTACAGGCGACGAATCATGGATCTATGCATATGAGCCCGAGACTAAACTGCAGTCGAAAGTATGGATCTTCAGAGACGAGCCGAGTCGAACAAAAGTTGTTCGTGCACGAAGCACTTTGAAACAAATGGTCGCCTGTTTTTTCGGAAACCGGACATGTGGCAACTGTACCGTTAGTGCAACGTCGGACAGTCATTTCTGAATGGTACACAACCATTTGTTTGCCAGAAATCTTCGGAAAAGTGAGGGAAACCAACCTCCGAAGACGCATCGTTCTCCATCAGGACAACACGAGTTCTCACACATCGGCTCAAACAAGAGAGTTTTTGAGGAGTCGAATTGGTGAGTCATCCGCCGTACAGCCCTGATTTGGCACCCAATGACTTCTTCTTATTCCCGCACATCAAAAATAAATTAAGAGGTCAACGTTTTTCAATGCCTGAAGAAACAGTTGTTTTGAAAAACAATAAGGCCATTTGCGATAATTAATTTCTTTTTTTGTTTTCTATTCCCGAAATATAAAAGGCAACCCTCGTAATATCATTTATTACTAACAATGACAACCGTACAATAACTACGTATATTTATTTATTACTCCAACTTTACATGTTTTCTTAAAAACCAACAAACGACACTATTTTGTACAACTTAATTAAATGCATCACCACTATCGCTCTGTGAGATTATTTTGTGACAAATTTACGGGTAATTTTCCACTACATACACGCAAGTGAATAAGGAGTTCGGATGCGACCTCTACTTCCATTACATCGGCTGTCATATATCCCCCGATAATAACTCGGCTGTAAATTTACGTATAAATCGACGGGGATGATTCCAAAAATCATATTTAGAGTTTAATGAGAAAATGTGAGTGCACGCAGCCTGTAATTCCAGCAAAATCGTTACGTTTCGCATATACAATGTTGGTGATCAATCAACATTTCATCGTTTCTACTACGGGCGGCAGTAATACGTAGTTATAGGGCAGTTAGTTCTGCTATGAATACATCTAATATTGAAGTTTATAACGTCATTAATGAAGTGAGATCATCAAAAACCCCTTACGTGCTTAATCAGTCGGTCCTTACTTGATAGAATATTCGCCAGTATTTTAAGAGCGGTTAAAGTAATTCCTATTTTTAAAAAAGATGACAGTGATTTACTCCTAAATTATTGTCCGATTTCCGTCCTCTCAACCATATCAAAATTATTAGAGAAAGTGACGTGATAAAATTATTCACTTTTTAACCAAATATAATTTGTGGAATACAATACAGTTTTACAAAAAATAAATCAACTAGAGTAGCTATTAAATGTATTGCTATTTTTATGGAATTAAGTAAAGCCTTTGACATGGTTGATCATTCTCTTTTACTGAGAAAATTTTATGCATACGGTATCCGTGGAAAGGGATGGAATCTTATCGCTCAGATCGGAAATAGGTAATTAAGTATCAAGGCACTACGTCGGGATAATTGCGGTTGGAGCGACGTGTAGTCCAAAGATCCATAATTGGGCCACTGATGTTCATTTCATTTATAAATGATCTTCCAAATACAGCTTCAGAACACGATAACATTGTGTTGTTATATACGGATGATAGCAGCTACCTTTCCCATGCATAATCCAAGGAAACAGTAGTTGTGGAATCTGAAAGAATGACATATAAATAAATAATAAAACCTCACCTAAATTTATAAAAACCTTGTTTTATTCATTTTACACCAGGCATTAATAAATTAAATGAAAAACTAACTATTGAAAATCAAGGATCAAGGAAAAACAATAAAACAACTTTAGTCTACCAAGTTCTTAGTTCATTTGGATAGTAGCCTGAATTGGGAAACACATAATAACCATCTTTCTTCTGTATATTCGTCTTATATCATTTGCGTCAACTTCATAGTATAGATATTTTGCTTACTTACTATTATGCTAGCTTCTATTCCAGAATAGCCTATGGGATCACTTTTTGGGGAGCATCAAATCGTCTTAAAATCATATTTTAAGAAGTTCAAGATATTAACTTCAGTTAGGGTTCTGGAGATTCTGTTATATGTAAAAGGCAATAGGAAACATCAAGTGCGCGTTGATGATAGAATGTCGACCCCCATTGCAACCACACAGGGAGTACCCCAGGGTGCTATCATTAGCCCTTTACTTTTTATTATATACACATCTGGTCTTCAGCTGGTACTGAAGTGCTGTAAATACCATCTTTACGCTGATGATACACAGTAATATTATTCATTTCCACCTTCACAGTTAGCTGAGGCTCAATCGAGAATTAACAGTGACCTGTTGCAAGTATGTGTTTAAACGAATCAGCATCAATTACAAGTGAACCCTGCAAAGTCGCAATTGATTTTGTTCGGTCCCAGAAGAGCTCGCATGTTCAGTGCATCGAAACTCGATCTCTCAATTAAAAATCAACCTTTAATTGCAGTCGATTGTATGAAGAATCTAGATTTGTATCTTGATAATAATCTCCGATTTCACGAGAACAAATCTTACTTGATCAAAAAGTCAATTCCAGCACTTAAAAGTATATTCACACATCGACATGCAATGGACTTGCCAACTAGGATGATGCTCTGTGATTCACTTGTGCTCTCTAATTTCAGCTTCTGCGAAACAAGTTATAATTTCTGTGTTACTAGGCACGATGAAAGAAGGATTCAAATGGTGCAGAACTCATGTGTTCGCCTAACTTACGGCCTGCGAGGCAGACGCGGTGTCTCAGCGCGTCGTAACCAGTCTAGCACATTGAATATGTGTAACACCCTAACTTTACACTATGTGCTCTTCTTCCTTAACATACTTAAGAGGAAACATTAGCGCTACCTATACAACAAAGTGAGATTTAGGTATCAAGAACACAGCCGTAATACTCGTACTGCCAATATATTATGCGTACACAAGCATAAGTTAGAAATCTTTAAAAGAAGTTTTACTTATAACATCAGCAAGATCTTGAACACTTATGTACTGGGCGCGGGAATTAACCCTTCCACTTCCTATTCCCTTATTAAGAGACGAATTAGCACAGCACTAATTTTGACACAGTAAAATACATATGTCCACTGAAATCGCGATTCTGTCCGGTAGTTTCTTTGTAGCAGCGCAGGGGCGTTCCACTCTCTTTTTATGACAAATATATATAAACGAATCTAAATTCTATTATGAAACCACGATAAAAACTTTAAAGATAACAAATAATACATAAGATTTATACGTAGATACTACGCTTCATGTTTAATCGTTATTTTTGCTAACTCTATCAGCGTGGCTAGCTGAATTGCATTTATAATCGCTTCTAAAACATTTACATTTCTTACTTTTACACCCTGCAATACACATACATTTTTTTATATCCTTGCTCGCATTCAATGGAAGATAATCTAACCAGTGTTCTTACTGTCACCTTTTCGATAATTGCACGCTATTTTTTTCAAACCAAGTATTTACAATTCCTTTTCTAGTGCCAACTCTAAATTTATCGTCATTTTCTTCCATAATAATACCAATCAAATTTGCAGGATCACCTCTGCCTCTATCGAATTGACTAATCCCCACCAATACGTTCTCTCCAACTTTCAACTTGTGTTATTAGATCTTTCAACAATTTTCTGTGCTTGAAGTAGCATGTTTTCAGATGCTCTATTTCAACACAAAACAGCTGTATGGACTTCTTCAGTTGCAGAGATGCCAGGAGACTCCTCGAAAGTAGCTATTTCAGGCAAGGGTCCACTTTCAATAACTGGATGAACTTCTTCAGTTATAGAGATGCCAGGTGGCACCTCCAAAGTAGCTATTTCTGGCAAAGGTTCATTTTCATGAAATTCCACATCTTCCGGTATTGTACAAATTCCATTATCTTGCAGTGCTATCAAACTTAGAGCTATTTCTTTTTCAATATTAAGACACGGGAACACTCCAAGAAGGTGTTCCCGTATTCTCATTCGGTTCAGCAATGTCGTCGCTGGCTCTGTTGCCGTTATTAGAATTTATCAAGTTTATCAGGTCTTTTGCCAAAATTTTACTTGAAATATGTTCTAAAAATTCTTGTGGAATCTTGGAGTTTAATCAAATTTTTTGCTTTTGACCAAACAAAGCCTTATACGGTTACAATTTGATAGCTTCATGGTAAGTTGTATTAATTCCCCATTGTACAAACCCAAGTCCTGTAGTCCAAGATGATGTATTATTATCGTAAACCAAGCGATTAAGGAATCTTTTAATGTTTGATTGCTTTGTTTTACTGAGCCTTGTATCTGCGGATGTCTAGGTCTGCGATTGACTAGCACTAATTCCGGCCACAAATTTGCTTATTCGCAAATAATATTTGCCATAAATTCACGTCCGTTATCTGACTGAAGAACATGTGGAGCAGTCCAAATAATTTTTACAATTCCTTGGCAACTTCTACAGCTTTCTTACAAATAAGCGGTCTTAAAATACTGTATCTAGTTGAATGTCTTTTATAACAAAGTGAATTTAGATGGCCCATCGGACAAACTTTGGAAATCAATAAAATCATCTTGACCCCTTTGACTCAGGTCGTTAACTGTTATTGGACGTACAACTAGACCTGCAATCGACATTTTCTTTGTTTTCTCCCTGCATCTACCACATTGATTTATATATTTTTTGATAAGGCTCATTGGTTTCTAAACACCAGATACCCATTGAAATTTCTAGCGCGTTAAAAAGCCGGGCAGTGATAATAATAATCTTTTGAAGCATAACGACATACCTGCAAAAGTTGTATCTTTTAATGCTGCTGTGCTTTATTTAAGGTCACTATTATCACTGACTTAGTATTTTAATAGCTGACTTTTACACTGTAACAATGTTTGACAAGATCAATATAACCTCAGTTGCTTGGATGTTTATTTTTGCCGATATCGCGAATTCGGCAGGTTTGTTATTGCCTACTACACGACTTTTGAAAAAAAGCTCAGGAGTTACTTACTAGATAATGTGTTTTATTCTGTACACGTATGTCTAAGTACGAATGCTTGATGTTTTTATACCTTGTGGGCCTCATAGACAGATAAATTATTATTATTATTATTGTTATTGATATTATTATTATTGTTATTATTATTATTATTATTATTACTATACTCCTCCCAGATAGGTACATGATTCCATGTTGTATATATGTATCTATATATATATATATATATATATATATATGTAAAACACGCATCTCAAGGGAGCGTCGATGTAATTATTGATGTTATCTCAAAATCGCACTTCCACCGGAACAGCATCGAGTTTCCGCAACGCGCAACTTAGCGGGTTGTTTCCCGTAATTTCCTCTCGAGAGGCGGCTGTGGAGATTTATTTAACAAAACGTAGATATTAAATTTGAGTCGAAGGTGGCGCGGCGACTGGCGATATACCTCTCGAACGGTAGTCGCGTCCGGGTTATCCAATGCCGCTGGAATATATGGGTAGCGCGGCCTCGATATATCCCAAACAATCGGGTATTGGTACCTTTATGGCGACTGAAAAATCCTCGTTTTGCTGCGAGGTCCCGCACGGGTGATATCAGGTTAGTGGAACAATAAGATGTACTAGCGTGCAGTTGATATATTACTTGTTAGTTTCAAATGCAAGGCTGTGTGGATTCAAAGGATAGAAGTGTATCTGCCTGAAAGACTCATTTAGTTGAGACAACCAAATTATAGTTACGAGGGTAGTCTGAAAGGTTTCAAGCCTCAACATGAACGTGGCATTACCCGACAAAAGTATTCTGGTGGTAGAATTGCGAATGCGTTAAAATTTACTTTTAAAATTTTCAACCAGGTTGGACGCTTGGTTGTTGTTTAACAGTCGTTTGTATCGAGCCGTCATTAAATTCTTGCATTTGAAAGGTAATACGCCTACGCAAATAACCGACTATCTTGAAAAAGAAAGAACAATAACGGGGACATACTACGCATCAATACTTGAAAAGCTGAAGGCAAAAATTGCGGAAGAATGGTCGCATGTGAAGATAAAGAAAGTTTTGTTCCACCTAGACAACGAACCGTCCCACACTTCAGTGGTTGCCATTGCAAAAACTCACGAATTGAGGTTCGAATTGATAGACCACCCATCCTATTCACCAGAGCTGGCCCCCAGCGACCCTTTTCTATTTTCTAGATTCAAAATTTCGCTCGGAGGACAGAGATTTTCATAGACTGAGGACGCCATAACATTCGTAAACGCTTATTTAGCAGAACAAGGTACCAATTGCCATTTGGACGAATTAAAGGGATGGAAGCATCGCTGGGAAAAGTGTATAGACTTACAAGGAGACCATGTTGACCAAAGTTTACCAAATTCAAACAGCAGAAACGTTTTCTTTTTTAATTCAATAAATAAACATCGTCTTTATTTCCTTTTCAGAAGTAATAGTAAACAAAAGAGATAAAACAAAATACAAGTTTTGCCAATTGAGGGATACCTCAAGGGGCAGTTCAGACGAACAGTATACACGTATACGTATTCCCGTTCCCTGCTCCACCACTGAACCTTTGAACATATAAAAACAAACAAGGTAACCCTACATGCCCAAATCAGCTTAAACCAAAAATTTGGAATATATACTGACAAAAAATATATATAAAAATACAAATGCTCCATCAATTAGCGAAAAAAAAAAAGGAACACGACAAACTAGCTATTGTGAATGAAAATAGCTGCAGAGGGCACATCTGAATGCTCGAACATCCAACGATTTAAAAGACTCAGGTAGTCTATTATAATGGAAGTAGATACAGAACGTGAAACAGGGCTCAAACAATGGATTACTATGTCCCGAAGGTCCCGGAGCTATCAAGTGCTTATTTTGAATGTTGATATTATGTACTATGGAACGGGTTCGGAGTGCGCTGAAGATAGCGATCATGCGTATTCAGCCATTTTATCTGTCGCAATTTTTGCAAAACGTGAGAACCCCTGTACATATCAACCTCCCTTTCCTTGCCGAACAGAATAGCTTAACTTTTCTGGGGGTTGATAGACAGGGAATGAGTTCTTGAAAATATACTAATCTGTTAAAGATCACATTCAATTGCTGCCCCTGCAACATCAATATCATCAGGAGAAAATGATAAATAAATCTGGGTGTCATCAGCGTACATCTGAAACTGGTAATATTTTACTGCAGAAGGCAACTGACTAACATAAATGGAGAACAAAAGGAGGGCCAATATAGAGCACTGAGTCAAGGGCAACGCCCCGACTAAGAAATAAGGGAAGAGAACACGCACCAACCAGACGCACCGGACAAATATGCATCAACAGACGACGCACAACCGACAGCTCAAAACCGACAGTGTCAAATGCTTTGCTGTAGTCCAGCAGCATGGGGGCAGTAAGTTCATTTTGATCTCTAGCTTGAATGTTATCCGTTATCGTTAATAGCGCCGAGCCACAGCTGTGCCCCCTCCTACAGCCCGACTGGAAATTAAGAATGATACAGTTCTTATGTACTATATGTTCTATGTATATATGTGCCAGGGTTGCAAGGATTTAAATCAATTGATTTTTATCACGATTTAAATCACGATTTAAATCACTTGATTTTTTTTATTTAAATCATGATTAAAATCAAAAATAAATATTATGAAAGAATTAATTTGGGGTATGAAAAAAAATCGAAACAAAAATAAATTACGTTAGTATAGTAAACTAATTTATTACAAGAACACATAGATAGAAGTATTATTGCAGAAAATATTCAAAACAAAAAAACAAATTTAATTGTAATATTTGTAAAGAAACACTAGTTTGGCAGCTTTTTCAGTACCTAATCGATTGCGAAGTTTAGAGTGCACTAAACCAAATGTTGAGAATATCCTCTCTACTGATGCAGACGAAGCAGCTGCACAGAGCAGTTGTGTAATTATGGGAAGTTCTTTTTCAATAATATCTACGTTTCGTTGTGATTTCCACCAGTCAATAGATTTTACGCTTTTCAAGATATCATCTTGAAACATAATATCATTAAAAGGCTCTGATTTGGCAAGAAACTTGATGATTAGTGGTAATAAACCACTATCTGAATACAGTTCTTTTGCAGTTTCTAATGCAATATTTTTTTCAGTATATGTCAAACTTTGTGTTTTCGTTGGGTCGATAAGAAATGACAGCAAATGATACGGGGTTATACACATATTATATCGATTTTTAAATTTTTGCAGTTGATTTAATGTCAGATTAGTTTCTTCAAAGTAATCTTCTAATATTTTAAATTGCTCTACAACATCTGAAATAGTGGCGTCGGTCTTTTGCAACCTATCTATGGCAATGGAAATTGGCTTAAGAATTTTGAGGTAATCTTCAGCACTTCTCTTTAAATGAATGTTTGAAATTTTTTCCCTGATAATACTGTCAATCTTTTCTTTGTGTTCTTCACTGATTCTAAAAAGTATGGACCATGATTCGGTAAATACTTGCAAGCAGTCTGCAAGCGAGTTCCATCGAACATCACTAGGTATGACTAGTTTTTTGCCTCCTTCATTGGCATATGTTGCAGATGCAAAATGATTGTTCCTAAAGTACTTTACGATTTGGACTACATGCTGTTTTATATCAACGATTTCCAAATCTTTACATAATAAATTTAGTATATGTGTAGCACAGCCATATGTTATTACATTGAATTTATCAGATGCCTTTATTTCATTTCGCATTGCAGACATGTTAGCTGCATTATCTGTCACGAAACTACTCACTGTACAATCATACTCGGTTTTTAGTTTGTTTATAAGGGTTGCTGCAATTTTTGTTAGGTAGTCGGATGTATGTGGATGCCCAGTTGTATCTACAGTGTCGAATAGAAAGGAGGAGCCATTTTCTGCAGTAACTGTTGCACATACTATGGGTTCATTATGCACATTAGACCATCCATCGAGTGAAAGACAAACGTTACTTCTAGACAACCCCTTAAAGCATTTGCTTCTCTCTTCGGTATATATTTCATCAAGCAGTCTGCCTGACACATCGTTTCGACTGGGCGGTACATATCCAGGTCGCAGTAGTGCTATAGCTTTCTTAACTTCGGATTGCTCCAGGCAGATGAAACTGCTATTAGTTGCATAGAGGGCTCTGGCAATCTGCTTATCAATTTCATTTTTGGCGGGCTTACTAGTACGTACAACAAAAGACATCAGAGATCCAGAAGAAGTTGTGTCAGTAATGTCAGTATTACATTCTTTTCTTTTTTTGTTTACTGGGATTGAAGGGGAAACTGAGTGCGACGTACTTGCTTGCTGAAAGTTTTGTTCAGTTTGAATTTGTGACGTATTTACACTTGAAGTACGTTGTACCTGCAATTAAAAAAAAAAAATATGAGGCTTCAATTGTCCAGAGATGCATGTAAAGTATTCTAAGAAAACACATTGGGTCTGGTGCGCTTTATGTGTCACGGAATTTTACAATTTTTCTAGTTTAGTTTGATAGAGCCCGTCAAATGGAATCAATTTAAAGCAAAAAATCGTTGAATGAGCCACTTTTTTGAGAAATAAAAGGTGTTGTGTTATCAGTCATAGTTACATATTAATACTACATACCTTAATAGTTACTTGCATAAAAAAATAAAAAAAATTGTATTTTTTTTCAGAAAATATTGTTCATCCAAGAATTTTTTGTTGCAAATAGTTTTAAAAAAACGTATCAATTCCAAAGCATTTTCAAAAATTGTGAAATTCCGTGACACATAAAGTGCACCAGAACCAACACATTGATCACATTGTTGTAAATAAGTTTTAAAAAATTTCCAAACATGGAAAATTACCATTTTTAAAAATAGTTAAAGCACTGTAGAGAAGCAGAAGCAATAACAGGCCATAAAGCAAAACGCAAAACCACCGTATTCAAACAAAAAAAAATCAAGTATCCACTCTTTTTAATCTACTTATACTTTCTCTTTATTAAAACTTCAATCGCAAACCCAAAAACAGTAAATACGAAAGAAAAAACATAACAAGATGAAACAACGATTAGAACTTTTTTAAGAAGAAATTTTTTAAGTAAGGTTCCAAAACAATGGACTATGGAGAAAACATGTTTTGTTACAAGTTACAATCCAATATCGTAAAAATTAAAAATTTTTAAAGCTGTTCTGCTGTTCTCTGAATATTGTAGTTACCGAGTTACCATTCGTAGTTGGGACAAATTAACTATGCTTCTCTCTATACGGCGACGGAGAGATAGTAACAAAGCCATGAAACACTTTACACACACAAAAATACACTTAGGCTCCTGAGGTCATGACAAGCTATCAGCTTATGACCCCGTTGGGCCGATCACTACAAAAAAAAAAAAACATTCTCGAATTTTGTTTTTATTTTCTAATATCGATTAACAAACCTGCTGTCCTAATTAACAAATAATAAAAAGGTACTTACGGTTAAAACTGATTGTGATGACGCTGACGAGTCACTATAAGTATCGATAGTATCGATGTCTTCATTATTTACACTTTTACATTTTTCCCAGTGCTTTTTCATCCTCTCCACCAATCCTTGCATTTCCAAATTACATTTTTTACATGTAGCGCGACATCCCGGTTTTCCCTCCGCTTTCCCCGATTTTTCTTTGAAAAACTGCCAGATAAGGTCTTTCTTTCTACCACTTCTTCGAAACGACATATTCAAAAAACTATATTTTATATTTTACACAATATCAAAATTTTCAGTTAGCCGTAAAAACAATGCTCGCGCGCACAGATCTTAACTAGGAAATGACGCCCGTCCGCGTTCCTTCCCTTTATATAGATGAGTAAATCTGCGTGTTCTGACAGGAATTTTCAAGACAGTGCAAGTGCTTTCTCGCGGTAAATATTTAATATAAGAGTTTATAAAAACGAAAAATATTAGGAGATAGGTGAATGTTTCAGAACACGTTACAAACTTCGATTGTGCTATTTACAAAAACAAAAATAAAAAAAATCAAAAAAATCATGATTTTTTTTTTAAAATCGCGATTTTTGATTTTTTTTTTTTAAATCATGATTTTTTCCAACCCTGATATGTGCTGGTAAATAGCACCATATATTTTTTCTGCATCCACGGTGTAGAAAATTCATATTTCTAACGTTTTTGAATAATGCATATGTCTAGCATTGAACGTAAAACAGATATTTACAGTTAAATGCGAGATCTGTATATGGATACGACAGCCAAGTGGCTTCTGATGTTAGTATTGTTTAGTTCCCATTACAACAGTAAACAAAACATACTGACAGTGCTGTTTTTAACATGTTGTTTCAATATTTTAAGCCTAAGGAGCTACTTACGAAATGAAGCACATTTAAAAGAGTTGATGCATGTGACTTATGTATGAAGTTATGGATAACGCAGACATTTCGGATTGGAACACTTAGTGTCCTAAGGAAAGTGCATAACAGCTTTTACAAATGTATTCGGTCACTGGGTTGAGGATGGGGACCCACGAGTCCTTGAAACGGCTGTTCCGAATTAATTGAATTTATTAAAATCAAACTGAAATACAAAATCCTCTTATACTCCTTAGAAATGTTATTTTCATTTACACTGGGACTAGTTTCGGCAAGATACTATCATCGGCCAGAATCTAAGTTAATAGTAATATAGTCTACCTGATAATAATATTGTTCTTTTTTGCTGAGAAGATTCATTAGCATTATTCTTCTCTTTTATTTCCGCATCAATAAAATTTTGAGTAGTATCAAAGCTTTAATTTGACAAATATTTACGGTTTTGGACATCAGTCAAAATACCGCAGCTTATACATCCTTCTAGATAAAATACACCATTTCTTTCACTCTTTCCTGATATATAAATTATACCTATTACCTACCTCTTCTTTATTTAGGCTTGAAATTTTGAATCGACAATCTGCGTCGGTTTGTTTTGTTTACGGTTGTCATGGTAATCGAACTGTATTAAAACTAGAAACCATTTGGGTGCAATTTTCGAGTAGAAGACTCGCCTTTGGCTGCAGGTAGCTACTTGAGCGCAATGTTTTCAATCAATAATTTTAAAGCAGGCATATGCAGGTATTAAAACTGTCCATCCTTCTGACATTTCGTTACCAACTGTCTTTAGCAGAATTTGCTCCCCAATTAGATGAATAGATTTGTTGAAACGTTGAAAACGGTAAATCTAAATATGCATTACGTACATACATGCATACGTAAGTTTGGGCTGATTTGCTTTCAACTCTAACCTTCTTCAATAAATTAGACGTAACCTCGTAATTTCAATTAAACATTAGACGCAGCGAACAACATATTAATAATTCGCGGACGTTGTGTAGTGGTTGAGAACGGTACAGCAGCGCCTCCTAGCTTTTTCTAATTAATACAATAACGTCAACCGCGAACGCGGTCGGAAGATCGCAACTCCGGCTAATCGTTTCAAAGTTTAAATCCCTATCTGAAGTAAAGTAATTTGTTTTGTTTTGAGGATTTTGTTTAAAGAGGGGTAGCCAGGTCCCGTCGAAACGTATTTATGAATTATTTATGTTCGAATTGCTGTAAGAGAAGAGAGCTACGGAGCCAAGATAAGCGCTATACGTCAAGTTCAAGTGGCGTCTGCGGCTAAGTCGGAAGAATCTCGTCGTATAAGGCGGATAAATAGAAGACGAGAGGAAGGACGTGGGACAAGAAGCGAAAGGCGGCGATTGTCCTCGTTTCCGGCGTCGTCCGGGGTAATATAATTTCGCTCCAGAGATGATTCTTTTATTAGATACTCGAAATAAATCAGAGATGCATGTTTATTTGTTTAGGTCGCTACATGCTGATATTGTTTTTCCTCTTTGACGATGGAACGGGATTCCGTTGAGCCGCAGGACTATTTTTCTTATTCACGTTTCTTTTTCTCGCTACCTCTCGTTTGTATATTTATTTTTTTGCATTGGATTCAACTATTTTTCTTTTTGGCCCACTTTGATGGTGACGAATTGGGGTCCGTGAAGTTGGCTCCTGCACTTCCGACTTTTTAAAAATTGATAACGTCCACATTTTGTGCCCGTTTGGTGCTGATTTGTGCCATAAAAATGTTATTTTGTGCTCATTCCGTTCTCGAGATATTTGAGATTGAAAAGTGGGTGCTGCCCTAGCGCTTTTTAAAAATTTCGTTTTGAGCTCACGCCGTTTTCGAGATATTTGAGAATGAGGATTAATGCGGACCCTTATTCAATAGCCATCGCACGAATTTTTCGGTTTTTGTAAGTTTGATAATGACATCGTTTTGTGCTAATTTATGCCGTGAAAATATTTAAGATTGACGATTGGTCCTGACCATAACTACACATTTATAGGTTTACTGGATAACAACAATGAAGCTGGTGGACCATCACGTTTTAAAGGACGCGCTACAACATGAATGACGCTGTGTTTCTGAGCATCAGTTGTTTCATCCACACATTGGCAGATTTTCTTATTTCTCAACTCGTCTTTTATACATTCCTTTACTGTACCTTGCACACGTGACAAATTGTATCGTAATTGCATAGATGTTGGCAGCTTCCATGAGGGAACATACTTAGCCCAAAAAAGACGAAAGTGTTCATTAGATACTAGATGTTGTGGGATGTTGCACACACTTAACATAAAAATAAAATTATATAAAGATTGCCACTATGGAATACTGTTTCTTAAATTTAATACATGAAGTTTACTTTGACAATATTTTCTACATTCAAACCTATCGCGATTTAGCAATCCGCTATTGCATATTGTGCAATAAATATGCGGACTTCTATATTCTAATCCAGGGAAATGCCTGAGATATTTATTCACATTCGAAGGGAACGTTACACCCTTTGGGCGTCCCATCTCCGCGTACTTATTTGGCGTGCAGCGTGCAACGTACTGTCGCTTTGAACTCAACGAGTTGAAAATTAACGACAACGAGTTGAAAATTACCCCTACCCACGCCGTTACCGCTACGCTACTGCCATCCGGTACCACCTTTTTAACAAATTCTAGTAATAGTTTTTGAAATATATATTTAAGTGGAAAAATATAGACCACATCACAACATCACTTACGTCAACTGTTACCAAATCTGCGTCAACGTATACCGACCTCCAGTGAAAAAGAAATTAAAATCTCTCAGTGTTGACACGTGTATATTTTAACATCAGCTTTTATTTTTCTATACCCAAATTGCCAATGGCAATAACAACACATCTCGCACGGCGTCCAGCCCCCACTTCGCAAATACCAACAGCAAATACAAATACGAATATTTTTCTGCGTTTGGTGTACGTAGGGGCAACTGTAAGCGCAAAACACGCGCAGCTGGATTTAATCCGGGTGACAGGTGTTGTTTTTCTATTGCGAGAACAACGTAAGTATGAGTGCTCATTCAATATTTTCCGTGAAAGCATTCATAAGTGGCAGCGGACGCGACGATTCTGGTCCTTCATATCGTGTCGGACGCGTTGCCGTTGACAGCTGCTGATTCTCGGCGAATTAAAAATACCTAACTCGGCGAAAAAGAATGCCCGCAAATAATAAAAACGTTGTTCGGGCCGTGTTTTTTGTAAATATCCGCGTCACACGGTATATTGGTCTTTTCCAAACATGTACAATGCTAAGAATTTTTTTGTAATAAAAGGACTGGACCGTTTTATTGCTTGTTATATAGCTAAGGTATGGCAAAAACATAAGACGGATGACTTGTATAGTTTTATGAGTTCCGCAATAAACAACTGACACAGTGTAAGGGACACGAACAAAATGGAAGATATATTACTAGTAGAAAAATAAAACAACTTGTCAGAAGTTGCGCTTCATATTCAGGATATTAAAATAGAAAAAAATATAATGTCGTACCAAGTTTTGATTACAATAATTTGTCCAAATTAGTCGAATCTCTTAGAGCTATATAGAAGAACCTTACTATTGTGCAAAAATTGCGTTTAAAACGTGAAGATATACAAGGTAAGGGCCATAAATTCGCTTGATATAGAAAAAATAAACTTGGAAAAATATAACAATTTTTATTTTTCAATATAATCTCCCCTTCCATACACTTATTACAACGATCAATTAAGAATTCTATACCCTTGTTAAATAATCTAAAGTTTTTCCTTCAAAATGTTGTATTACAGCTGCTTGCAGGTCACTTCTTACGTTTTCTTTTGAAGCACAGTGTATGTGCGCACTCATCTTGCGGAGATCGCACAAGTTGTCGTCTCGTTTTGGAAATTTTACATTTTATTTCTCTCTTAACCTATGTGACAAGCTCTTAAATTTCAGTCACATTGTATAGTTTCGCTTACCATAATTTGTTAAATCTTTTGTTTATATCTTCCTTTAAAATATACATATACATATCGGTTTAACCTATCTTTTGCAGCTCTCATTAGGACTTTGGACATTTTAGTTTATTACGATATTCATATATGTACTGGGTTATGATTAGAGCGGGCCAAGAGCGCCACGCGCCAGGTTCGCAATCAGGCTGCCGGGCGCATATATGTATGTAAACATAGGTAATTTAAATATGTAATTATTAGGACGAGGACCAAAACCACTGTCTATTACGTCGTGAAGACGCGCAAATATACACCTGCAGTTTGGGTGTTCGTTGATAAATAGGGCGTTGTTCACAGTGGGCCACTACAAAAAAAAAGTTCATTCATCGACGGCTACGAACTAACAGCGCGCTTATTCATTTACGGATGACGCGCTCTATTCATCAACAAATGACGAGTCTGCAGATGTTATGTTTGCACCACTTCGTGGCATACTAGAAACAAGCGTCGGTGTGCTCGCTTTAGTGATTATGTCTAACGTAACTATTAAAAATAAAGGGCCATTACCTACGAAAGTCAATAAATTTCTTAGTGAATTTGTGGATTTACACTACAATGAGAGTACAATTTTCTGTAAAGTTTGTAAAAAGAAACTACTGTGCTGGAGCAAACGTGATTGTGAAAGACATATAAATAGCGCACACCACAGAAATAAAAGAAATGGTGTGTCACAACAACGTCAATTTCAATTAGAATTGCTTTTAACGTTTATGGTATGTGGTCTACCACTTCGTATACTTGATAAAAAAGCATTTCGAAAATTCTGGGGTACATACAATACCGAGTGGATACTACCATCTCGGACAGCGTTACGGAGAGATATTCCACGAATACGTGAGGACATTGAAAATCGAATTAAAGCCGAATTAAAAGATAAACAGCTGTGGCTATGTCTTGATGAGACGACAGATTGCAAAAAAAATTCTATTTTGAATATAATAGTGCGCGTATTAGATCCTATTAAACCAAATTTTGCAATTCTATTAGCCAGCAGAAGATTAAAACAGTGTACTAGTAAAGCAATTACGGCCGTAGTTCTCGAAACGTTACAAAAATTTCAAGTGTCAACCAGTCAACTGTTGTTGTTCATGAGCGATGGTGCAGCAACAATGTGTAGTGTAGGCCGTTCCCTTAAAGAAAAGTGTGAAGGACTTTTACATGTTACGTGTAAAGTCCATGCTTTACATCTTGTGGCACAAACTATTCGAGAGTGTTACCCGGAGGTGGATGCATTAATAGCAAACATAAAAAAAGTGTTTCTCAAAAGTCCTAAGAGGACTAGGGCATTCCACAGGTTATGCCCTGGTATTCGAGAACCACCACCGCCCACTCTTACGCGTTGGGGAACGTGGTTAAAAGCCGCTTTTTATTATAATGAACATTTTCAAGAAGTCAAATCCGTTATTTTGCAATTCGTCCCTGCCGAAGCTAGAGCTATTAGGATGAGCCAGAAGGGATTTCTCGATATTTCTGTTGAAACACATCTAAAGAATATTAACAACAATTACAAAGGGTTAGTAGACGCGATAGAAAATTTGCAAAATTCTGGATTGTCGTTGGTAGAATCAGTGCAAGTCGTGGACGAAGTTAGTACATTGTTACACAGTATAAACGATGCAACAAGTGGACGAGTTTTAGCTAAGTTCGATAGTGTTTTAAAAAAGAATCCGGACTACACGAGATTAAGACAAATGTGCGATGGGGCATCTGCAGATTCCTTGACTAAGTCTAAAGATTATTTTAATTACGCCTGTCTTACTTCGGTAGACGTGGAACGGTCGTTTTCGAAATATAAGAACATTTTTTCGTCTCGGCGAACATCCTTCACCGAGGCAAATGTGGAAACTTATCTGATGGTGCAACTTTTTAAACAAGCCTATCCGCATTATTAAGAAGGATAGAATTTATTTATTATATCTTTATTTACAGTTACATTATTAAGTACAACAGAATAAAAAAAGCGTTCAGTTTCTCAGTTATTTCCTTATTACATCCCATTTACAACGCATACCGTTTTCAATCAAATAAAAAATCATAATGAAAATAAAAACACCTCAGCGTGTACATATATATATATATATATATCCGCTCTAATTACTAAACATTATTATTGCGTCAGCTTTTATTTTTTTACTCTTGTGTATTAATTTCGAAATATCACATATCTGCTGTGACTCACATATACGCTATTTACAATAAGCGGCCGTTGCGCCTGATTCCGATTCTGTTGGATGGCGCAATTTGGCCCGCTCTAGTTATGATATAGCTTTTGATACTCCTATGTGTTTCTATCCCTTGTGGGTTTTACCTTTTACCCTATGGGGCCTACCTGTGTTGTTTTTTGTGAGCCACCCGATCGGCCCCGGGTGTGAAGTGTGCCTGTGTTTTTGATACCTGTGTTCATTCGGGTTGTTAGGTGTCTGGGGTAACTGGCCAGTGGCGTCCGCCAAAGCCATTTAATAATAATAATAATAATACTAGGTACATAAGGATTCATTTATAATGGGGAATCCAATACATTTAACAAATACTGTTGTCGCTTGTGCTGAAACGTCCTTGATTCGCTACGCGCGCTCCCCACCTTATACTTTCATAGCGGACAAACGTTGTAACATTGTCTATACAGGATCTTTCGCAACTAGCACGACACATTTGAACGGGCGAAAGTTCACATGAAATTGAAGCTATAATTATAAAGAAACAATCTCCTCAAGGCAAAGACAAATGAAAGAATGATTTTTGAAGTTTTGTAGAAAACCGTTTGGGAACTGCTGGTATTGACTATTTAATGCAATGGATTGTGTCTACATTGCAATAAAATCTGCCTGTGTGGTGTGTGTCGTAGGTAAGTTTTAAAGGAACGTATTGTTCTAAGTGTCTCGGCTCGTAAAGATGAATTACGTGCGAAGGTCAATAACACCGCACTGCTAGCGTCATCGCCAGATGTTTGACAAACAAATAGCTGCATCTCTTTAGTCGCCAGCGCACCCAAAACAAAGGTAAAAAAAAATTAGTTAAAAATTTTTTTTTCTTCTTCAGTTTTTGGTATTTATTTAGCTAGACCGTTATTTGTAGCACGTACTTTCATATATTAAGCGTTGGCGTGGTAGTTGCGAAAGACCCTGTATATTTTAGCGGCTCACTTTAATACGAAACTTACGAACGCGGTATACTCCTATTGTTGGAGATTTTATTTATTATGGTATTTCTGTTTAGTTATTTACGCTTTTGTTATCCATTCTGTTACTTTGGTTATCGGATACTACATTGAATTTGCTTTCTGCAGTGTTGTTGATTTTTCTACATCTAGAAAATAGTTAAAATTAGTCTTTTATTTTACCTGAGGGCCTATACTTCCCTTTTCCTTGATCTAGTAACTCTTTGTGTCTTTCCTCGATTATTTTTTACTTTAATTGGAAGTGTTTACATCTGTAAGGGATTACGCGTCAATCAGCTGATTTGGATGTTATGCGAAATTGACAGATCTTAGACCACATTGCGGGCATGCGCGTTCTTTTATTCCAGTTATTTTACGGCTACCGACTCTTATTATGTTTGGCTTTCTTTTATTTGATCATTTATACACATTCAATTTTATTCGCATATCTCTCCATTTAACATTCTCAGTTTAGCATCTTCCGTCATCATTACTTAGTGCTTGTTCCAAGTAAGCTCAATGGCGTGTTTCCTGAATGGGGTAGAATTTACATTTCCCGCTGTATTTCCGGCCACTTGGTCGTTAAATTTCATCACTTGTGGCTTAACTGTTGAGGCGCTAGTATACGGTAGCGTGTTCCATTTGTAATATTTGGTATTAATCACACACGTGAGTGGATATTTGGAAACCTACCTGTATTTTCCGTTGCCATCATTTGGTTTCGATTATTGGATTGGAAATATTTGGCCACGTAGGATCAAGCTTTTTGTTCGTCCCCATATTATTAATCGTTTTCCCCGTTTAAACGGTAAGCTTATAATTTGTTTATATTTCACATTGTAATTTTGGGCTTTAGTTTATTTATTTTTAGGGGTTTCTATTCTGGGGTACGCTGTTTGTAAATTTCTACTATTGGGTTCTTATTCCTATTTTCGGGTACACTATTTTATTCTTGGGTACACTGGTTGTGTTACCACATTTCGGAGATTTGTGTTTTGGATATACCTATTTCGGAATACCTACTTCATATTTTAAAATTTTACGTTCTTAATTTGAAAAATTTCATGAAATCAAAGTATAAGCAAGTATTATCATTGGTATTTAAAAGTTAGGTTGCTAAATGTATTTCTGTCTAAATCTGTAGGTTTTTCTTAACATTTTAATGAAAACATCGTTGCAATATCATGAAAATTGACGAAGTTATAATCTTTTTTCTTAAAGTGGTGTCAGCAATGCCAGGAGACTAAAAAACGCCCGTTATAAACAATTTTAGGAATTTTTGAAAATTAATATCTCAAAAAGTATTCAAGATACCCAAATAAAATTTAATATGGTTAATTAGGATGGTCAATTACCTTACCACAGTACTCGTACTGGACACACGTTTCGATAGCCTAGCTATTATCAACAGCAGTAAAACTGAATTCATTCAGTTTTATTGCTGATGATGGTCGAAGTTCCAGTGCCACAGATTTTGAGTACTCGATTAATAGCCATTATTAGTGTTTATATTTGAAACGTCACAAATTGAGGTTAGTTTTCTCTATTCAAAATTTAATTCTTTTAAAACATAAATAATCGAGATTAATTCGTGTTTAAACTGCCGAAAGAGTGTCTAGGGGACACTCCCGGATCTATAAACCGTACAATTAATTAAATGCCAGTTAAAGAAGTAAAAAGTGTAACAGGTAGCTAATAGATGATAATTCGTGATTTTTTGGTAGGACTGTAGGGGTTGATCTCAAGAGCGACCTCTTAAGAAAGGTATTTCTTTACTCAGAGAATTGAGCAAAAATTATGAAAAAGAAAATATAATGCAGAACTCATACGTAGGTAATACTATAGTTTTCGTTTTATTCTAATAACTCTGATAAGTTTAGAGAAAGACGATTTTGATGTTTGGGGTTCTCTCCTTCTTATATCCCTATAGTAGTGGTGTTTGCAGTTTTACTGCAGCAGCTGTCAGCCCTAAAATTTCGTGTGCAAGCATTCTGAACGAGGAATTTAACAGTTGAGGCATTCTTGAATTGCTTTATCAGCTAGACCATTTATATGTTAACCCCTAAATTCGTACATACAGGCTGTTTCTAAAGGTATGATTCAAACTTTAACACATGATATATGATGCCATATGGAGCAAAAAAATTCAATATACTCATGTTTTATTTTTAACCAATATCTAATTACAGAGCATTTTCTTTTATTAGACTACGTGTAGCGATTGCATCCATCAAAACGTATATCAAGCTTAAATGGTGTTTTAATTATGGTTGCCAGTACTTACAATTGGTATAGATTCAATTGTTGCCAGTATTTTTGAATGTTCTTTTTGTTTTATGACATTTTTGCATAATAAATTAAGTAACAACAAAGAAATTTCATTTAAAAATGCCTCTATTAACATATTAAAGAAAGCAAAAATACGAGAGCCCTAGAATTCATGATTTTATTAAAGCAATAAAATGAAATATGAATCTAATTTCCATACAATCTTGCCTTTCGATTATACTTCATTGGCTACTGAATACCGACAAATTTGTAGTTCCTAAAAGCAATCCCTTTAAAATTGCAAATCCTTCACTTATTACAGCGATATTGTCGCGATTGTACAAAACGATTCGATAACAGACAGGCAGATGGCGTTCGATATGTTGTTATAGATACAACCTACTTTTATAATTTTTAATTTCGCGAGATAAAAGCAGATGAACCGTACCATACCCGACGATCCGTGGTAGCTTGTGGAAATGCAGCTTTTTCTATTATGCTGCTTGCGAAATAAAAGCGGCGAAAATATAGATTTTCCCGATGGTATCGCGTTTAGATGTTTTATTCGAAACGCGATACCTGTTTTTATCTGTTTCGATGGCCGAACGAGAAAGGTACGTGTGCGGGTTTTGTGGAGGAAGGTGGAGGTGGCGTCCTATGAGTCCGCCGATGTTTTCCACAATATTACAAAAGTATATTAGGGAATATTGCGCCACAAAGTGTATCCGGTTCTATTTGTTTTTATGCGCTGTGCTCGTAACAATATTCGGCGTTGGTCGTTGGCAGTCCATCGTTTTGGATTGATATTACAAAGTTTTCGTAGTGGTCTGGTAATGTTACCACTGTATATGCTGAAGAAATATAAATAGAATCGGTTCCATTACTTCCGTAAAAGCTATTTGTGTGATATGCAAAAAATTTCCAATTCTATATCTTTTTGTTACCTTTTCTTTTCAACAACTCTCTTGATAATTTTGTTATTTTTTCTAATTGTACCTGTAAATTGTTAGTTGTTATTTGTTAAAAGTAAAATACAGTCCATTGAAAATTAGCCTGAACGTCTGGTCGGGGAGACCGTAGCGAAAATGGTCGAACACGGCTACCCAGACGTTCTCGCTATTTCGCGTATTTACTCTACCGCCTCTAAAATGCATTGCTCCGTGCTACTGCCTCCTATAGAAGCGACGAAGACGAGAACCACATATCGTGCGGTATACGACGATGGTATAAATACTTGTTTTAAGGATGACAATGTAATTGTATTTAATAAATCTATTTCTCGACATAATCTCCTTGTGGCTCTACATATTTAATCCAGCGATGTTCCAACTTTTTGAAGCCATCCGAATAGTAGAATTTGTTGAACTCAAAATAGGCATCTGTTTCGGCAATGACCTTTTCATATAACGTGAGCCGCTTCCCGCCAAGCCATTTTTCCAAGTTTGGAAAAAGAAAGAGGTCACAGGGGGCCAAATCTGGCGAATATGATGAAAAGGGTACCAATTCATACCGTAACTGGACTAGTTTTGCTGTCGCAATTACCAATGAGTGGACCGGGGCGTTATTACGATGGTACAAAATTTTTTCTTCGATAGGTGGGCCAATAAATCAGCATAGTACTGTCTCGTGATTACCCTTCCCTTCTCCAAATAATCGACTAAGATTATGTCTTGCGAATACCAAAAAATCGTCGCCGTAACTTTTGCGGCTGATAGAATTGTATTCGCCTTCTTTGGTGGATATTCGCCGCAAAATGCACTTTACCGACTGACCTTTGGTTTCTGGCGTGTATTAATGTATCCATGTTTCATCTGCATAACGCCGCAGTTTAAATATATGTACACATGTTCATCGATTTAAACCATAAGAAGGTAAAAGAAAAAATTTGCTCTGGATTTCACAAATTCTTTATTAAAATTAGGTGGACCACAACGCGTTAAAAATTGTACTACAATTTATTAATTTCCTCACACAGAGTCGTTATGGATTATTTACGTGTACATATATTTGTATTAATTTCTTCTCTGCGGTGATTCTCTGTATATTCCTCAACCGCAGTGACTCTTTATCTAGCGCCCCTCTCATCTCGGGACATATTTAATTTAATAGAATTTTACATCGATTCCTACTTTATATGCGAGTAATTCTGCTACATTTGTTTAGATTACATGAATTCAAGTAGGTTTTTGTGTTATATACTACACAGTAATATTTTAAATGAATATAGACATATGTACATGAATATTCGAAAAAATATAACAAATAAAATAAATAAAACGTTATGTGTCCTTAATCTGCAATTTTCTTGGAATTTCCGACGTAGTTAAATATTTGAAAAAATCTCGTCCCGGTAGAGAATCGAATCTGACACCTCCCGTTTGCCGAACGGGCGTGCTAACCACTACACCACGAGGACCTTGATGCCAGGAACGTTCACTTTTCAATACCTAGTTATTATCTGCAAATATATCATATTTCGACAGATAATTTTTAATTCTACATGCCAAGTACACTGATTAATTAATATATTTTGGCTTCCATCGGTGAATTATGAAAAATTGTAATTTCCTTGGAATCGTCCCGGTTAAAAATTATCTATCAAAATATTATAATATATTTGCAGTTAAAATAACAACTAGGTCACACAAGTGAATGCTCCGGGTATCAGGTCCCCGTGGTGTAGTGGTTAACACGCCCGGTCCGGAAAGCGAGCGGTGTCAGGTTCGATTCCTTATCGGAACGAGATTTTTTCAAGTATTTAATTACGTCGGAAATCCCGAAGAAATTACAGATTTTCAAAACTAAATGTCTAGATACAGCATCTCCAAAAATCTTAAAATAATTGCAATTTCAGAGATAATTTTCAATTAAAACTAACTAGCAATTATTATTATCTTAAATCGGTATTTATAATTCTTCTTTTTTATTTCATTGCAGTTGAAGAATTGGATCTACTAACAGCCGTCAAGATACCATTCGAAGATTCAAAAACGCAATACGTAGATGCCGAAGGCTCGGACGGTTTCCCGGCTATCGGTTTCCGCACCGGATCCGACGTTAAAATGCTATGGAAGGCGATCCTGCCCGAAAAGCTATTTCCCGAATTCTCCATACTGATACGGGCGAAGCCCCGTTCGCATAACGGCGGCTACATCTTCGCCGTCGTCAATTCGTACGAGAACGTCGTGCAATTAGGGGTGAAACTGTCGAGGACCACCTCGAATTCGATGACGACCATATCGCTGATCTACACGGAGCCGGGCGAGCTCGCCACCAACGTCATCGCCAACTTCACGGTGAACAGTTTCGTCAACGACTGGACGCGAATAGCGTTGAAAGTGAACGAGGAAAACGTTACACTGTTCCTCAATTGCCAGGAAAGCGCCACTGTCGAGGTGCGACGGCAGCAACTGGAATTAGAATTTGAGCCAGCATCGACGCTATACATCGCCAAGGCGGGCTCGAAGATACAAGATTATTACGAGGTAAGTGCTTGGATGGGATATTATTTGCCGTCGCCCGTTGATGTTGTCGTCGGAAATTTGACGGGGCGACATTTTTTCTTTTAGTTTCATCGTTCTGCTGTTATTGTTGTCGTCGTTTTCTTTTTTGTTTCTTATGCATACCGATTGAGCATCTTAATGCTAGCCTATATATACACTTTGTTCCTTCGGCTTTTAACGATATGAAATTGATTGAGTTCAGAACCTCAGATACCTAAGTTTTGTTTATCCATTAACTTAAGCTTTAGAAAGAGAAAGAAGATGGTGCATTTAACACTTAGTTCGAAGCGTGGTGGAAGATAATTCCTTCCCTGAGTAATTTAGAGAAAAAGTTTTCAAATAAAAAGTATTCGGATATAAATGCTACATAAAATAGAATTACACTCAAATATACAGGCTGCGCACGATACTAGTTTGTTTTTTTTTCAATGGGACAGGCTGTGTATTATTGCGCTTTTGGATGCCTCTCTTCAATTCATGTCAACCCTCATCAATAATCCCTGTACCTATTTATCTTTATTTTTGAAATTATTGACATAATTTGAAAACTTTGCGAAATGCCGCTATTTCTTTAACGGCCGATATCTTAAACGCGTCACAATAATAATAATAAGATGAGTTTATTTAAGTATAAAAAAAAGAAAAATAAAAAAAAATTGGTAAAACTGGTATTATTACTACACAGCAGTCTATGTATTTAAACGAAAAACTTATATTATATTTAGCTTCAGATTGAATATACAAAAGAGCGACACATTATCGGTTTGGGGAAATGTTTACAAAAAACATTCTGGAAGTTTCTCCATTAAACTCTGGAAAAATACAGAGTTTTCCTCTTAGAAAAATTGAAATAGCATGGATCAAACATGGCAATGATTTCGATTGCCATTTAGTAGACGGCAGCCAATATAAAAAATTTTCGATGCACTGCGGAAAACTCCAAGAAATATTCAATCAAATAAAATTTGGATTATGGCTCTAAAACGCACTAGTATATATCGTTTGTAGCGGAAACTGAACACCCTATGTACTTGAATATAATTTCATGCTATGCAGAACTTGTCTCCGAATATTTTTGATTGAAAACGTTTTCTATAAATTGCTCAGGAAAGGTCTAGGCACTAGGTGGCACACGCTGTATCCTGTCCCAAGTTTCCCAGATTCAGGCTAAGATATTTGGAAACTCTTGAGACCCATATATCACAGTCAAGAGACGAAACTCTCTCACCTCTTTGGAACATTATCACAAAAATTATCTGTAAAACTAGAAAAAAAATTATGCGCCAAAATGAGGGGGTAAGATCACGCCATGCCACCAGTTGCCTGTTAAAAAGTCTCTTTGAATGTAATAAAGTATTTTTAAAGAAATCCATTACGCATTTTTTGTAGCTTCTAAGCTTAAAATAATTATGTTCGACCCACCACCATTCTTTGCTAAAAGTCCAATTTTTTAACTCACTCCAATATATACATAAGAAAGAAACAAGAAAAGACGACAACAATAATAGCAAATTTGTATTCTGGCACCGATTTCATCGTATGATAAGGAATTGAATTGGTTTCTAAATTAGATACGTATTCTAAATAAGACCGAACTGCCTACGCAGCGTTTTTCTGATTCTAACATCATAAACGCTGTATTTTTTCTACCTACGAATGAATTTATTTTCACAATATTTTGATACCTTGTATGCATAGGGAGATACGTATGTGTACACAATAGGCTACGCCTCTTTTGCCAGTGGAAATAAGATAGTGGATATTACATTTTAAAGAAAACGTTAACATCTAAAAATTACATTTTAAAGTACAAATCGACTTTAATTCATTTTAAAAACAAATTTCACAATTTCTTAATTACAAAACCCAAAATATCATTTTAGATACACATCACAAGGTACTTCTCTTGACTTAAGACAAAGGGAAACTATTAACAATCATATAATAATAATAAATGGCTTGGACATCCCTCCTGGGGATTTCGCCGCTTCAGATGAAGGTTTCTAGATCCTTCATTAAGGGGAGGATCAGTCCCTGTTCCTTCCTATTCCACTCTTTCGCATATCCTTCTCCACTCCGTTCTATCTTTAGCTTTTTCTTTTACCTTATTGATCCCTATCCTCTTCAAGTCTTCCCTCACTTCACTCATCCAGCTAGATCTAGGTCTTGCCCTCATTCTTTTTCCCGATGGTTCCCAATTTGTTATTATATTTAATATCTTGTCCTCTACCGCTCTCCACATATGCCCCAACCACTTTGCTCTTTGCTGTTTTATCTTCTTAACTATATCTTCTCCACATTCTTTCGCTACTTCCTTATTTGTTCTTATCCTATATTCAAAATTTTTCATTCTAGTTGGTCCAAGTATTGATCTCAGCATTCTTCTCTAAGCGACTCTTAAATTTTCTTCATCCCTTTTTGTCATTGTCAGCGTTTCCGCTGCGTACATTATCACTGGTCTTATGGTTGTTCTATAAATTTTTATCTTTGTATTCTTTGAAAGATTTTTGCTTCTTAGTAGGTGTTTATTTATATGTAGAGCTTTGTTGGCTGCCATTGTTTTCTCCTTTATTTCCATTTCTCTATTACCATCATTTGTAATGGTGACTCACAAATATTCGAACTTGTCTACTTCCTCAAAGGTATACTTCCCCACTCTAATTTTTCTGTTGCTCAGCTCTTTTCCTATTCTCATCATTTTTGTCTTGTTCTCATTTATTTTCAAACCCATCCTCTTACCTCCATCTATTATTTCTTTTAAGATGGTATCCATTATCTCCCTCTTTTTTGCCACGTCATCAGCGTACGCTACTAATTGTCCCCCTCCTGTTCTTATTGTACCCTTATTGACTCTTCTGGTGATGTACTCCAGTACTATATTAAATATGGTTGCCAACATCGCATCCCCTTGCCTAACTCCTTTATTTATAACAAACTCTTCAGTTTCACCTTTACTTGTTATTACATTAGCTTTTGTTCCATGCATTGTCATTGCTACAAGTCTTCTTAGTTTTGTTGGTACTTCTAACTCCTTCATCGCAAACATAATCATATTTCTATTTAGAGAATCAAACGCTTGCTGAAAATCTACGAAAAGCAATTCGAGGTTTATATTATGTTGATAAGTTTTTTCTACAATTTGTTTAACTATGTGTATTGCGTCAATTGTCGATTTCTCCTTCGTAAACCCGCATTGATATTCTCCTATTTTATTATCCGTTACCTCTCTTATTCTTCTCTGTATTAACGTAGACAAAACCTTGTAGGCGGTTGGTAGTAATGTAATTCCCCTATAGTTATTACATTCAAGCGGACTTCCTTTCTTATGTACCTTTATTATTTGGCCTATTTTCCAGTCATTCAGCATTTTCTCCTCTTTCCATATATTTAATATCAATGCGTATATTTGTTTTTTCAATTGTTCGCCTCCATATTTCAACAACTCCATGTTTATCTCATCCTTTCCAGGTGTTTTTGCGTTCTTGGTTTTGTTTATAATTTCAGTCACTTCTTCTAAGGTTGGTTCCTTTACATCTATTTTCTGTCTTCCTTCCCCTTCTCCTCCTTCTTCTTTCTCTGTTGTTGAATTTTCTTGTTGTTGATCGTCATTTAATAATCTTTCCTTCTTTGCCTTTTATTCCCCTTATTTTAGGGTTATATCTTCTTTTTTGTTCCTTAACCTTTTGATAAAATTTTCTACTATTTCTATTTTTGTTGTCATCTTCGATTTCTTCTATTGCTTTACATTCTTTTCTTATCTTCTCATACTTATCTTTGTCTTCTCTTTAACAATCACATATTATTTTTTATTTCTTTTGCTTTGTAAAACATCAAGTAAAAAGATTCTTTTGAATACTTTTATCGAAACACGTCATTTGTATTAAGTTGAATTATTTCGAGAATAGCTAGACCACCATCAAAAATCCATAAGTATTACGCCTTTTACATTCTAAAAATAAGAAAGAGCACCATTAACCTTTAACCTATTTTATTTTTTAACACTGACAGACTCTGAAGCACATTTCACAGACAAGAATATATTATTCAGAGTTTTGTCGGTGATTGGTTGAATAGTTAAAACGTACAACCAACAATGTCGTCTAGGCAACATGTTCAGGGTTACTTGTTACTTGTTAATGAACAACAATGGAAAGTTTAATTATTTGTTATTGTGTATGTATACGCCAGGTGTACGCCCGATTATATAGTAAGAGTAAACAGGCAGCGAAAATCCGACACAACCATCAAGGTGTATACATTATAAAACGATTGAAATGTCACTGCAAATTTGTACAGGCGTCCAATAAATTCGAAATTACTCTAAACCTACTTGATTGTTCGCTAATGAATTTGAAATCTGATGTATATTCTTACGAAAATAATAGCTATTAATTCTCTACAGGCATGTGTTAAAAGTGGATGAAAATCAATGAAGTTAATTTAATATAACTCAGGAATTATGTTATACAGCGTGTCCAAAAATTTAGGTCAAAAGGACAAAAGCTTTTTTATTTTACATTTTCCTCGTTGTAAAGCCCGATGAGCAGAATATTTTAAAACGACATTGGATCGTATTCTCTCATAAGTTTACTGCTACCCAAAGTCATTCTCTTTAATGGAAATCCTGTTTATGATGGAAGTTTTTTAAATTTTGAAACGGAAAGTAATAGGATACTATTTATTTTGATATTATGGTGACCGATAATAATTGTCTTAATTATATAGTTGATACTGTCAGGGCAAAGTGACAAAATAAGTATTAACAGTAGGTTCAGCTTCAAAAATCGCTGTACTACGAGGTAGGCGCCAGAAATTCTCGGCGTGATAGGTACAGAAAAAATAAACTTTGTAAATCTATAGCCTTGTAAAAATAATCTAAAGTTTTTCCCTCAAAATGCTGTATTACAGCTCCTTGCAACTCCTATCGTCCTTAAAACGCCGTCCCCTAAGGTCATTCTTTAAATGAGAAAATAAGTGATAATCACTATCAATTCTTAAAAACACATTTGCGAATGGCAGCTTGTGAAATGGCTGCAGTATGGATGGGTGAATTGTCGTGCAATAGTTAAACACCTTTTATCAATTTTCCTAGACGTTTTGCACGAATATTGTCCCTCGATTTATGCAGGAAAGACGCATAATATGTGCTGTTAACAGTTGTGTGTAAAATACCCTCACAACCCCAGAATATTGAGGCCATCACCTTTTTCCCTGATTGAACGAGCTTCGCCTTTCTGGGACGAGGTTCATCGGGTCGCCGCCATTCCTTCAATCCCTCTCTGGATAGCGAATCATAATACAGAACCATTGTTTCATCTTCTGTGACGATGGACTCCAAAATCGGTTTCGGGTCGTCTCCACACGTGTTTAAAAACAAGCGTCCACATTGAAGAGCACAAAGAAGATGCGGTATCCACCTTGCGCTATTCTTATTCATACCCAAATGGTTATGGAAAATTTTACGAATACATGTTTCAGAAATGTTAGACATCACTGCTAATTCCTTCATTTTCAAACGGTGGTCTGCTAATATAATCTCTTCAATAATTGTGATTTTTCGAGGCGTTATCAGTTCAATTGGCCGCCCGGGGCGCTCATTATCTTCAAGGTATTCTTACTCCAAATGGAAATATTTTGCCCACTTTTTTACAGTGAAATATGAAGAAGATAGATCACCATAAACGCTGTCTAAACGTTGTTTAATGTGGTTAGGCGTATACCCCTCTTTCATTAAAAATTTAATGACCGCGCGGTACTCAATTGTCGTTACCTACGACATTTTCATGCATTAGTCACGTTGTCTGGCTGGCTACTAAAAACTACTACACTTTGAGCCGTAATATATATAGTGTAAGCCTCGCACATATGCAATTATGTCGCAACGAAGTTTGAACACGCTCGAACCTGTATAATCCTGTTAGTCTAAGAATTTGTGGCGCCTACTCGTATCTTGTAAATGACTTTTTGTTCAGAATTTTGCTAAGCTTTCAATAATATGTCATACGATCTTAACGCAGTATTACACAAGTCTCATAGCATTTTGGAAGCTTAGTGTATCGGGTCCTAAAAACTCCGCAATTCTTAATGCTAAAGTACATCTTCACTTTTTACCTTAGGATTCAATAAGAATTGCGAAAATACAATAATACACAACTCGTTCTATTTAAAAAAAAAACCCACAAGTTTGAGTAGCCACGAGATAACCGTGTATGTACCAATTGCTTACTTGTTAAAAATTACTCTTTCTAACATGTTGTCCAATGATGTTTTCTAAAGCATATAGAAGTATCTTGGTCCCATGGTCGTCAATTAAAAATATCTAATGTTCTTTACTTTACACTGCAACAATTAAACTTTCTTCGACTTTTATTAATGCATTAACGTTGATACATATTTCACTTGTAAACGATATAATGCACAAATCGTATACATTTAGTAGTGTATACACTTCGCCCCCGTATTATTTCGTTGGTGCCGGCTAGAGCAACGCAACTGCGCTGAAAGCCAGTGGCCGACGCATAAAAGTTTACACAAAATAAATTAAATGTGATACGTGCTCAAACACTTACCGTTTAAGAGTCCTCCGTGAAATCACAAAGTGGATAATGTCTATTTAATATTTGTAACATTAGATATGTTTCCACTGTTGTTTCGGCAAAGTGAGTGCGGCGTGAAGAAAAAGTGTTTTTGTATGCCGAAAACGAACGTTCTACATCTAATGACGTTATATTTGCGTAAGTAAAATAATCTTTCAAATAACTTAACGATTCTGTTGACGCACCTTCACAAATTTGTCTTAATGTGCCAAAATCAGAGTCTTTATCTAAAACACTTTCAAACCTTTCTAAAACACAAACATTTCTTGCGTCTTCTATCGCGCATAGCTGTGCGTGAACATGTTGCACTATTTGCAAAGATTCCACTAACGACACCGAAGAATTTTGTAGTTTTTCTATCGCATCCGCTAGTCCCACGTGATTGTTCTGAATAATTTCCAAATCTGTTTTAACTTGACTATCCTGAAATTTCAAGCGGCTTACCTTGACAGCCGCAGCTTCCTTTGGATCGAATTCTAAAATCACGTTCTTTATATTCTCAAAATATTTAAGATAATAAAATGCAGCCTCTAACCATGTTCCCCAACGAGTAAGAATAGGTTGTGGTGGTTCATGAATACCAGGGCATAGTCTATGAAATTCCCGAATACGTTTTGGGGATTTTACAAACACAGCTTTTGTATGTGCTATTAGAGCGTCTACCTCGGGATAACATTTTCTGATACTATCTGCTACGAGACTGAGAGTATGAATTTTACATGTAATATACAACAAGTGAGCACAATGTTTTTTAAGATATCGACCTACAGCAAGCATGTTTGCGGCACCATCACTCATAAACATCAACAGTTGATTTGTTGAAAGTTCAAACTTTTCCAATGTATTTAACACCAACATTGAAATTACTTCGGCAGTGCATTGTTGTATTCGTCTGGAAGCTAGTAAAATTGAGGGTGACGGTCGATGTGGTTCCATTGTGCGTACCATTACATTAACCACAGAATGTTTTTTATGATCTGTTGTTTCGTCCACACATAACCACAGTTTTTTATCTTGCAACTCCGATTTAATTCTTTTCTCGACATGCTCACGAGCAGACGACACAACTCTCTGTAATGTTCTCTCACTTGGTAACTTAAAGTCCGAATATTCATTCCAAAACGAGACGTATGCTTTCTTCCTTAGTAAATGAAATGGTAAATTACATGCAATAAACACATAAATTAAATTTAAATTTGTCATAATCTCGTGTGGAATTTTTTTTTGAAACATGCCCTGCACTATTTGCCGTAGACAATCACTTTTCGAAAAAAGAGAAGTTGATCATCAAATATTACTCCAAGGTCCTTTATTGTTAATTTGCGTGAAACCAGATTGTTGCCTATGTAGTAATTTTTGTGTATAAGATTCCGTACCTTAGAGTATGATACAACAGCACATTTGTTTACGTTTAGTAATAGATCATTGTTCATACACCACTTATGTATGCTTTCCTATTTACGTGCCGTAGACAATCACTTTTCGACCAACACATTAAATCTATTTTACACACTACACATTGAATTTTAGCGCCATCACACTTTAAATCAGGCATTTCTGCAATAAATTCTCTTATTGTGTCCGACTTTGGTCGTTTTCGCGACGTAGGAAACATTTTCAAAACAAACGTAGAACTACGATATAGTATACGACAACGTAGATGCATACACAACAGATCGGCTTTCGAGTCACAGTTATACTAACGCTTATACCGAATTGTCCCGGCCGTGTTTATTTTGTGTAAACTTTTATGCGTCAGCCACTGGCTTTCAGCGCAGTTTGCGTTGCTCTAGTGCCGGCTGAAAAGCGAAACTGCGAGCACGCGAAACCCATCGTAGTGACATCTAAATCACGGCACGTCATACACCATTGTACAGTTCGTTAGGCAGCAGTTCTACCACCATTAAGTTCAGTAAATATACCCATCTATGTAACTTTATATTGTATTAGGGAGGAGAAATGTGGAAAGTGTATAAAGGAAATGGATTATAGCTCAGCGAAATTGAGAAGGAAGTATTACTTTTACATTACTATTACGCAAGATCGAAACGAGAGATTGCAAAATATAGATATTTCTTGTATCGTATATTATTTACTTGGGTAAACTGGGTTCGAATTCGTACTTGAGCTATTATAATTTATTTACATTAATACACATTTTCTACTCACGCGTGTTACAAATAAACCGAAGAAAACTTCTCCCGAAATAATGATGTACAAAGAAAAAATATCTACTTTCGAATTAGTTACTTTACATCAGCCTGACTGTAAACTATACTTAAATCAAACAAAAAAGGAATATAAACAATTACTGATATGTAGAAAAAAAGAAATAAATGACACATTCAAAAAATAAATGTAAGACTATGTGGAACATTATAAATGAGGAATTGGGTAAAACTAGTAGCCATACTCACAACAATATTGATCCTAAGGCTTTAGCTAATGACCTTCAGACCTGTAATATTCTCGGATTTAAAGGAAATCATACATCAATTAAAAAATAAACATTCTGTAGGTGTTGATGAAATAACATTGCATGTTATAGAGAGTTATTTTATTGTCGATTTAAACCCAATTCTACCAGCGAAATACGGTTGACTTGCAACGAGTCCAAGGGGTGGTTTACTTACAACCCTTAGAGAAAATAATCCATATAGTCCGTCGTCTAAAAGTTATCACATCCAGATTCGGCACGTTCAACGCTAATTTATACCCGATTCTACCATCGAAATACGATTGACCTGCAAAGGGTCAAAGGGGTGGTTTACCTACAACCGTTACAAAAAATAATTCATATAACCGAACGAAATAAAATATAACTGGGATGGGTATACTGCAGTTGGTATCCATATGGGTATAAAACGCGATAACTGTTCCTTACTAAACCCTTGAGGTTTTGGTTTTCATTTAAATTTGCTGGGGTGGGTAAACTGCAGCTGGTATCCTTATGAGTATAGACTTAGGAAAATTTGCTGAGATGGGTAAACTGTAGCTGGTATCCCTGTGAGTGTAGACCTAGAAAATTTACTGGGGTGGGTAAATTGCAGCTGGTATCGCTGTGAGTGTAGACTCAGAAAATATGTTGGGGTGGGTAAACTCCCCTGGTATCCCTATGAGTATAGACCTAGAAAATTTGTAGGTATGGGTAAACTGCAGTTGGTACCTCTATGAATATTGACCGAGAAAATGTGCTGGGGTGGGTAAACTGCAGCTGGTATTCCTATGTGTGTACTCGAAAACTGTTCCTTTCCAAACCCTTGAGGTTTGGGTTTTTCAGCTAGTTTTATTGTAATTGCTGATCGTCTCTGTCATATTCTTAATACGTCCTTATCCAGTGGTAAGTTTTCAACATCATTGAAAGATGCCATTATCGTGCTAGTACCTAAGAAAGGAAATTACAACAACGTATAGAACTATAGACCTATTAGCCATCTAACCACTTGCGCAAAATTTTTGAGGCAATAGTCTCAGAGCAGGTGTATTCGTTTTTCGCAAAACATAACCTCTTTAATAAAAATCGACATGATTATATTTCCGGAAAAAGTACTAGTAGGGCATTATTTGAATATACAGAGTGGATACTATCTCAACTAGCAAATAATAATTTAGTATGTTGTCTTTTCTTAGACCCATCAAATGCATTTGACACAATATCGCGCTCTATTTTGCTTGCAAAGTTGGAACGTTATGGTATTAGAGGTATAGCTAACGACTGATTCAGATCATATCTAGTTAATAGAAAACAAACCGTAAAACCACACAATATTAGTGGTTCAACATACTCAAATACAGCAACAAGAAATATTGACGTACCACATGGCAGTATCATGGGTCCTCTATTCTTCTCAATTTTTATGAAGGATATATTTGAAAATATTTCCAACAGCAATCAGCAAATTGTGAATTATGCTTACTGTTTAGTGGTGTTAACCTTCCTTGTTTAACACGAAGCAGCTCAATATTACTAAATTTTACGGAACAATGGTTCCGACTAAATCTTTTACAGATAAATAGAGATAAAACGTTGCATTTTTTTCAAATGTAATGAAGGTAGTGAAACTCCGGGTAATATAGCTTTAAATAACCAAAAACTTAAATTAGCCAAACATTGTTCTTTCTTAAGTGTTGCTATAGATGATAGGTACGCTAAAATGAAATCAACAAATAGAGCAGATATGTAGCAGGCTCACATTAAAAATATTAAAGAAAATAACAAGTATTATAATTATGAAAACAGTGTACATGCTTCTTTTGTGTCAATCATTAGTCACGGAATCGTATTATGGGGATGTTAGTCGAATGTGGAGCACACTGCTAGGTCTGGAGTACAGTGTCTCTCTTCGGTCGCTATTCAAAGCGAACGGTTTATTGAGACTATTCGGAATGTATGTGTTATCTTTAACTTTAAAAATAAAATAAATTTCAAAGAAAATGAAAAAATGCATGAATACGGTACTAGGTTCAAAGCTAACTATAATATTCCAAAACACAGATTGACAAAGTTTACAAAAGGTGCACAAGACAATAACATAATGCTCTTTCATAAATTACCCGAAAATATAAAATCTGAGAACACATTCATATACGAGGTGCATTCAAGTTATAACACCTCCGATCTTTTTTCTCAGAACTGGAAACAGATAGAAACATGCGGTTGGTTTTAAAATAAGCAGGCACTCTTTGTCAATGCGTGACAGAGATGGTAGCACTGTACGACACACAGAACATTTAGCGGCAGCGGCGAGAGTGAGAACTGTTTTTGATACTTCAAATGGCGACGTCTTCATTACAAAATCAGCGTGTAATGATTCGTTTTCTCCATTTGCGTGGTGTGACACCGACAGAAATTCATCTCCAGTTGAGTGAGACATGTGGTGATGGTGTCATGGATGTGTCTAACGTGCGCTCGTGGGTGCGACAGTTCAAAAAAGGGTGCGCGCGTGGCATATTGCCAGGCAATGTTGACGCGTGACGACGACATGAATGGGACTTTCTTTTCATCGATTGTGACAATGGATGAGACATGGATGCCGTTTTTCAATCCTGAAACGAAGCGCCAGCCTGCTCAATGGAAGCGCACAGATTCACCGCCACCAAAAAAATTTCGGGTAAGCGCCAGTGCTGAAAAAATGATGGTGGCCATGTTCTGGGATAGCAATGACGTAATCCTTACTCTTTGCGTTCCAAAGAGCACTACGGTGACAGGTGCATCCTACGAAGATGTTTTGAAGAAGAAGCTTCTTCCTGCATTGCGTGAAAAACGGCCGTAAAAGGCTGCACGTGTGCTCTCTCATCAAGACAACGCACCAGCGCATCGGGCGAACGTGACGCAGCAGTTTCTTCGTGCAAACAACTTTGAAGTGGTTTCTCATGCTCCCTACTCACCTGACCTGGCTCCTAACGACTTTTGGCTGTTTCCAACGATGAAAGACACTCTTCGTGGCAATACATTCACAAGCCGTGCCGCTATTGCATAAGCGATTCTCCAGTGGCCAAAACAGACTCCTAAAAAAGCATTCGCAACGGCCATGGAATCATGGCGTCGACGTTGTGAAAAATGTGTACGGCTGCAGGGAGATTACGTCGAGAAGTGACACAGGTTTCAGTTTTCGTGTGATTAGTTAGTGAGAAAAAAAATCGGAGGTGTTATAACTTGAATGCACCTCGTATATGTGATGTTGTACCATATTCGCTGGAAGAATATACTGATTATTAAATTTATTATGAAATGTGATGTATCGCACTTAACAACATTTCTGTTTGATGCCGGTTTCTACTGGTGTACTTTTTTCTTGTAAGGTTACAATTTCAGTAGAAATAAAGAACATTATTATTATTACTATTATTAATAGTTGTTTCGCTAGTGAAATCAATTGTCGTCTTCAAAGTAAACGTTATGAAGAACTTTCCTTGGAAAATTTTTCCTGAATATTAGTTGAGTAAAACTTTGTACTATCAATGCACTTAAATCTTCAACCTATTAGTTATATTCATCTTATTAGCTATAACGGGCTCTTCTACAAAGTGTGTATGCATTGGCGCAAAAGCTACACACAGTGACATCGACATTCTTCGTTCGTTTCTGTATCGAAAATGTTAAAATCTTATATCATCCTTGGTATGTTTACAAAAATCACTTGAGAGAATCATACATTTGGCAACACTATACTCGCATACTGCAATAGTAGGTACCGTAATATTTTCTGAAATTCAATCTTTGAAAACACTTTACTAGATATGATTTGCTCTTGAAATTATTTATTGTCAAAACAATAAATATTGAGAAATCTTAAACAACGAGGATGGTATGAGAACTACCTATGTTTGGAAACAGATGGCGCTTGTGTCAAAATCTGCATTACCGATTGTGAGTACTATTCTTTAGTCGACGTTTATAAAAATTTCCGAAAGATTCATCCAGTGGTGTTATTTTGAGAACCGTTGAAAGTGAGTAAGTATATGTATTTGTAGAAACATGAAAAAAGGGCAATACCGGTCAGTGATTCGATTTCTTTTTTTGGATAGGAAAACGTTTACAGAAATCAGAAACAAGTTGGATGCGGTTTATAAGGACCTTCGATGACTACCACCCGATGCTGGTTTAATGAATTTACGCGTGGCCGAACATCCATCTTTGATGAGGAGCGACCCGGTCATCCCATTTGGGTGACTACGGACGATATGATCAATAAAGTTTATGATGTGTTAGCAGATCGCCAGGTTATGATTAGAGAGATTGCTAGGTCCGTGACTTTTTGAATGAGATAGTTTTTTCAGCAAAAAAACGTTTTACTTCTCAACATAATCTCCTTTTAGCTCAATTCATTTCGTCCAACGTTTCTCCAATTTTCTGATCGCAACGGTTATGAAACGGCGCAAAAACTCGTCCGGATTACGGTTAAACAACGTCAAACACGTCCTTCGAAGTTGTCACACGACCGCGTTTGTGATCACTTATGCGCAAACGCGGCACCCATCTTGCGGATAGCTTTCTGATACGCAAGTGATCATTCAAAATTGAAACCACTAAGCCTGTGATATGTCTATGGCTTCTACAATCTCGTACACTTTCAATCCGATCGGCCAACACGATATCGTGAATTTTTTCGATTGTTTCGCGTGTGGTGACCTCAATTGGGCGTTCAGAATGTTCGGCGTTATTAGTGCTTGTGCGACCACAACGAAATTCAGTAAACCACTTCTTTACCATTGATTCTGATGATGCAGAGTCCCCATAGTATTTATTAAGCTTGGCCATCGGTTTGAGTGATGGTTTTCATCCGCAAAAAATAATACTTTATGAACACACCAAATTCACTCTTTTCCATTATCGTCAAAATACCCGACGTTGTCTGCTTTCAATGGCTGTCAAGCTTTAATTAAAAGACGCAGCTTTCTCAAACTTTTACGGTAGTGTATTGACAGATGATGGTTGACGGGAGCAGTAAAAAAAAATTCCGGTTACTTTCGAATACCCCCTCTTATATCTGTGTAAACGCTCCAAATTTCCAAGTATCAAAAATATCATCACATTCGTAAACATACCACATTCTAGATTTCTTATTAATATTCCTACATACGTTTTCAAATACACCCACCTTACACAAACAAGAGATTTTCAATAACGACGGAAAAATACCTTTCCAAATACACAAAATTAATGCCACGACAAATCAAAACATTCAAAGCAAACACCGTGGCCTCTCTTGATGGTATCGTATAAAACAATAGACGGAAACGTATTATTCACGTCAAGGAAAGGGTATACGTAAAAAGGAGAAGAACAAAAAAAGAGAAGTAAAAGAGAAAGAGGAAAATACGTGTATAAGCAAGGCTAAGGTCTGCGGCCAGCGCACGATACACCAACAAGAGATGAGTTGATTAAAGATAAAAGTAACCGTTCGGCGATGCACCCGGCGATAGCTGCGGAGCTTTCCTCGGGAAATGGGATCCTATAAACTCCACAAGGGAGCCGAGGCTTCTTGAACTTTTTTACTGTCCAAACAATGACTCGAATCTTTTATTTCGTTCCTCCGCTTTCCCTCCACGGCTCTGCAGCCGCTCGTTTTCCCTTTTTTTGCGCTGATGACCCATACGCATCTATGGGCCGTAGTTATTGGTCGGCCGGCGAATGTCGTCGTCTTCGTTGCTTTTTCCATACTTTCAAGAACATCTGCTCATTTTGTTGTCTGCGCTCGATGGAAACTTAAACGAAACAACCGTATCGTAGGTACGTAACTAAATGGAAGGTAGATAAGTGGGTAATTTGTCGAATATGGAGAATCTGTTAGAAAAAGAATGGTTCGTGAAATAAATTGTTCCACCTTCTTGGTCAGGTATTGAAAAAGAACTAACCGTACGGTGCAAATCGTTTGAAGTATATCATTTCAATATCCTTTAATTTTACAAACACTAAAGCATCGACACGCTCCGCACCACATAAGTTGTCACGTCGCGACTAAGTATTAACAATACAAGACTGTCCTCAAAGATTTCCATTAATTAATCATCTACCTGTCCTCCTTCATATGAGTTGCCAGCCTACTCAGTGAAGACGGGGGGAAAATACAAGGAAAATAAAAAAATACCAACAGTAGTCAAATTGTTGAGCAGGGATAACAAAATGGAAATACTTAGAAATGCTAAAGAACTAAAAGCCACAGAAATCTAGATAACCGAAAACTATACAAAAAAGGTGCCAAGTGACAGAAAGGGGCTAATCCCACACATGAAAGGGATACCGAGCAGTAAGATATGATAAACTAGTGGTTAATGGTGAAATATATGCTCTGGAAACGTCAGAGCTAAAGGACAGCCAAAACACTACAGCTGTGGAGGAAAGCAATAAGAGTAGTAGCAAAAGAACTACAAGTGAAAGATCTCCAGTAAATGATGACCAGACGGCTAAGGTAAGAAAAATTACAAGAACTTTTGCAAAAAACTAAAGCACACTGAAAAGGACAATTGGATATTCGGTGATAAACAAGGCGAGGATAAGGATATAATGAGTAAGGTAATGAAACAGGCACTGTTAACAAGAAAAGAATAGACCAAAAATCGAAACAACAAATATATAAAACGAAAAAAAAAAGCAGAAATTAAAATTTGGAATGTAAGAACTCTATTACAACCGGGCAAAATGCATGAATTAAATTTGGAACTAGGAAAATAGGATATTGACATAGCTGCCTTACAAGAAATTAGATGGAGTGGGAAAGAGAGGATTGATCAAAAGAAATACATAAAATTGTACTCAGGAAACGAAGAACAAGGTCATCAAGCTGTTGGATTTATATTTGGCAAAGTAGAGGAAAAAATAATGGAAAAAGAACAAATAAGTGAAAGACTCATTTATATTAGAATTGAAGCGAAACCACATAACCTAGCAATATTAAACGTATATGCAAATTTTAGTTTATTTGTTGTATCTTGTTTGAAAAGTGCATTTTGTTGTTAATTTTGGGGCGCTGAATACAAAAATGACAATGAAATTAAAAACTTAGTTGCAGTTTTCAAGAAGAAATTTTTTTATTTTATTTTTAACAAAATAATAAAAAATAGATACTTTTACACTTTTAGAGTCACTAAATGCGCCGTCTTTTTGCTATTCTTTTGTGAATTGTTTCTGGAGCATCACTAACAATACAACAGTAGTCGGCAAGCATGGAAGTATTCCAATTTCCCTGGTACCTTTTCTCCATTGTTGATATATCCTGATGGAAGCGTTCGCCGTGCTCATCATTTACAGCTTCGCAGTTTCCAGGAAAAAAGTCCAGGTGTGAGTGTAGGAAATGGATCATTAGAGACATATTGCAACCCATTTTTTGATACGATGACAGCATATTTTCAATAAGAGTAACGTAATTGTCAGCTTTTTTATTTCCCAAGAAATAAGTGACCACGAGGCAAAAGTCATTCCAAGCATTTTTTTCAATATCTGTTAGAGTGCTGTCAAAATGTTCGTCTTTCAGAATATTTCGAATCTGTGGCCCAACAAAAATACCTTTTTTGATTTTTGCTTCACTTAGCCTTGGGAATTTCTGACGCAGGTACTGAAAAGCTGGCCCATCTCTATTCAGTGCCTTAACAAAGTTTTTCATTAGGCCCAATTTGATGTGCAGTAGTGGCAACAAAATCTTTTTGGTCTACCAATGGCATATGTTGTACATTCTTTTCACCTGGCTCTAATGATTGTCGAACAGGCCAGTCTTGTCTTTTGTAATAAAGTGCCTTTGCCCGACTCTCCCATTCACACAAAAAACAGCAAAACTTGGTATAGCCTGGCTGCCTTTATGGCGATTACGAAAAACACATACCGAAACATCGTCTTCTAATAGGTTCCACTGCCGCAGTCTTGTTCCAAGTAACTCTGCCTTACCTTTTGGAAGTTTTAGATCTCTCACGAGATCGTTTAATTCTGACTGGGATATTTTGTGCGGTTGGCGGTTTGACGTGCTTGGTGTGAAACCAGGATCTCTTGATATTGATGACATATCTTCTACATGACAAATCGTTGTATAGTTATTATCTGATTCGTAAGTGAATGTTCGTGGGGGTTCTGGAATAGGAAGTTCGTCACTATGGTACACAGATCTCATGGCAGATGGTATATTTGGATAGTGGATAACCGATTTTTTCTTCTTGGATATTCCTGTGCCTTGCCCAACACGAGGTATCATGCAGAAATAGCAATCATTAACATGATTTGTAGACTCTCTCCAAACCATTGGGACAGCAAACCGCATAGATCGTTTTTTATGATTTAACCAGTTTCTCAGATTTGAAGCGAATGTATTACAGCAGATATGTGGCGCCCAATGTTTGTCTTGATCCCCTATTTTGCAACCGAAATAAAGCCGATATGCCTGTTTTATCAATAGAGTAATAGACCGCTTCTGAGGCGCAAGTCACCTCACCACAAATATAACAGAAGTGATCTGGATTGTTTACGCACTTTCGAGACATCTTACAATGTCAACTATTCGATTAGAGTCACTAACTTCGATTGACTATCCTCTTTGTAGCTGCTTATATACCCAAATACGGCTTCTAGATTTTTAGAGAATATTCGAGAAGATTTGAGAATTTTCTATTCAATTCCATAATATTCGCGATAGTGGCGTTTGTCATTTGTTTGTATACAGGGGCTGTTCGGTACAAAGCGGACTTACGGTTACAGTGTTAATATATAGGGGATACATGAGAACACGTATCTCTAAAACTTGAACTAATATTAAAAAGACAAATTTATTTTCGGTTTCAGCACACCAAAAATAGTAAGATATAGTCGATTTTATTTTAGATACATTTTGGCTGTTGTCCAGTATTATTCGACTTTTCTCATAGTATTCGACTATTCGAATAGCACTCGATTCTTCAAATAGGATTCGACTATTCGAATAGTATTCGATTATTCGAGTAGTATTCCACTATTCGAATAGTATTCGACCATTCGAATAGTATTCGACTATTCGAATAGTATTCGACCATTCGAATATTGACATATTTGTATATTCTGATGAATTATTCGAATATTATTCCCAACCTTAGTTACCAGGGTACTTCACTGCAATAACATTTTGGACCCATTTTTAGTTAATCCGTGAAAATTGTTTCGTTTTTGAACGCTCTTAAAATGATATGCAACAAAGCTCAACACAAAGTTAACATCGAAACGAAAAACAGTTAAAAACAATTGGTGTTGTTTCCGTTACCATAGCAGCAATTTAATCAACAAATTATATCTAATTAACGGAGAAAGTCTGAATGGATTAGTGGCAGATCGTTAGGGAGTCATCAACAAAAAATGACAAAGTATCATAATCACGCATTCTTGATCGTAATTCTGTATTTTGGTGTACCTCTAAATTACAAACAAATCTTCCTAATAAAATTTCTGTGTATCATTAAACATAAGCGTACCGTTGAGCAACACTCGAACCGGTCTACAAACTGACAAAGTTTCATTAAAATCGGCGATTAACTCCTTGAGTAGTTCCTTGTTAGCGAATCCGATAATAATTTAACACCTCGTTGTATACGAATTATTTACGCTACTTGTAAAATACATCTTAATAAATCCATCAACACCGGATTACGTCAAGCATCTCCATAACCATACAACAAATAAACAATGACCGAGACGCATTCCCAACGGAATCGCGCGAAAGCTATTGTCCGAATCCGTATCGCCGTAGTAGTTGCGCAGACGAAATTTCAGTCCATCGCGGCTCCGGTACGTACCGTCGCGCGATTCCCCACATCACTTCCACGCAGCGCGCGTTGCCGACGCTCCGGCAGCTTCTTCGTCCGTACCAGTACGGTTGCGAAGCTTACCGCATCTAGTTCACGTAGCGTCCGCCAGCGTGCGCTACGAACGCACGCACCGGAGTTTTCGAAGTTGTTCGCGCGAGAGACGCCTCTTATGCGTACCAGCGCCGAACCGCCAGTTCACCGGCTTAATTCTTCACGGCCGATGCGGTACGATGACGCTACGATTTGCGCTTATTGAGAGATCGTTCGGCCATCATCAGCCGTTCAGTGAAGATGTGATGTGATTGTCTTGCCTAAAGCCGGGGCCGTCATGGCTATGGTACTTTCGAGCCAGAGCAAGCTGCTCGTTGCTCTGTGCTTTACACTGTTGATACTGGCCGGTGCTCTGGCCATCGGTTCTCTTACCGGATGGTTTCATCCGAACCTCACGAACGATCCCGTACCGGCGAGACTTCGGCAGGTAAAACGATGTTTTAGATAGGAAAAATTATGACTTTTACGTCGCGGATTGCGATACAAATGCGTTAAATATGAAAACTTTCCGTTTACTCTCAACATACAAACTGAAATTTAGCGCTAAAACAGAATCTTATATTAATAATAATATATTTATTGGTCCTAAAATATCTAATAAGGGAGCATCGATTTTAATGAAACTTTGCTGGTTTCTAGACAAATTTAGTGTAAGAATAGTGGTAATTCTTTTAGGTGCGGAATCGCTCGTTTTCGGGGTGTATAGGGCATCTTAAAGGCAACACAACTTCGCACTATTTGCCTTAATATCTGAAACTGTAGGAAATTAAATAATACTTTGGACAACTTTTTAACTGTTTTAATAGCGTCAGTAGCTTTCCTACAGCTACTACCAGTTTGCAGGGGAGGACAACTTCCACCCCCAACGTTTTTCAACGATATATATATAATAGAACCTTTTTTAGCAACATTCTGCTAATGAATAAACATAAAATTAACAATATAATACAAGATATTTCTAAATCTTACAAGTCGAGAAATGTACATTTATAATTACTAATAATTCTGCCTTATATACTTTACAATTAATTTTTTGAACCGTCTCAAAGAATCAACAGACCTAATATACAACGGTATTTTGATATATTCAACAAGACCATCATAAAATAATGATTTCAGGGTTTGCTCTTTTTTAGCTGTAGGAATGAACAAATTTTTAGCAGTTCTAGTATTATAATGATGAATTTCTGGAATAAATTTTATTTTACCACACATGTAGTTAGGTAACATATTATGAACGATTTTATAAACAAATAACATATTCATCATGACTAATCTTTGGTTTACAGACATAAATTTTAAAGTAGTTAACATATCAGAAACATGGGGATATCTGTCGCATCCTAATATTATTCGCATAGCCTTATTCTGCAATTTTTGTTAGGTATTCTTCTCGATTAAATCGAAATGGGGTGCAATAATAGTTCCGTATACAGTAATTCTAGACATTTTTCGCAAATGATGACCAACTCTTCCAAAGTGTCCTATCTTCTTGCTTATCCTATGAACAGTATGCATAGCATGATTTTTAAATGTTAATCTATTATCGATTATAACTCCTAAGTATTTATATTCAGTTACATACTCTAAATCGTTGTTGTATACCTTAACATTAATTGAACTATTTTTGTTACTTAATACCATAGCTTCAGTTTTCTTGATATTAACGAAGAGTTGGTTAACATCTAACCATTCTTCTAATTTACTTAATTCAAATTACATTGCTGCACTTAACTCATTGCTGTCATCACCATGAATATACAGCAATGTGTTATCACCGGAAATCATTTATATAAAGTTAAAATAAGACAGGTCCAAGTACTGATCCCTGCAGAACACCGGATTTGACACCTTTTCTCGAAGAAAATGTGTTTCCCAATTTAGTGCACTGCTGTCTGTCAGATAGGTAACTACTAAACCATCTTTTAACTTTATCAATTGTCCCATAACTCTCAAACTTACTCACTAAAATGTCCTTGTTTATTGTCTCAAAGGCCCTCTTAAAATCTAAAAACACCACTACCACAGCACTCTTTTCATCTAAAAATTCTTTCCAATGTGATAAAACCAACTGTATCGATGTTTCGCACGAATGTTTTTCTCTGAATCCGAACTGATTATCCATTAATTAATATTTGATTTGCGTTAAGATGTTCTAAAAGCTGCTTTTTCACGTGGCACTCCAAATTTTTTTCACACAGTGGTAGCGAATTTATTGGACGGAATTCTTCCACCTTGTTTGTATTCACTACTTTCGGTATAGGTGTCACAGTAGAAAGTTTCCACAATTTAGGAACTTCTTCTTCGTCCAAGGACCTATCAATAATTAGCCTGAACATTTTCCACATAGCATCTCCTCTTAGCCTAATTATGTTTAAATCTACTTCATCCACAGACATACTTTAACTAATGCTGTTCATTATTTGAGCTACGTGTTCTTCTGAATGAATTAGGTTCTGCATTGTCCCGGCCGCCATATTTTTCGAACTAATACGTGGTACATCTACAATTTTTTCGATACTATCAAGAAAATAATCATTAAATATTTCAGTTATTTCTGTAATCCCCGAAACTTTCTCACCCTCGTAATTAATATTTACAATCGTTCAATTTTTGTGACTCATCATATTTTTTATATTTCTCCACATTAGCTTAGTATTATTCTTGTTTTGATCAATTATATTTTCATAGTATAGCCGTTTTTTGTATCTGATCAAGTTTGACAATATTGCGCTGATTGAAAGTTATTTATTCTACCCTTATGTATACAACCGACGTTTTGATGAAACTATCACCTTTTTCAAGGTTTAACACATTTAATAGGTAAACATTGTTATTCAAAATTTTAAGTTGTTAGCCATTCTGACCAAACTCAAGTAACTAAGAGATATGTAGTATTTCTTACAAAGTTAAAAGAACTTTATGAAGAGTTGAAAATATAAGGGTTTGTAAATCGTGTCAATTTTTTTTTACTTATGATACAATGGATCTAATTTCTTTTTTTGAACGAATGTATGGCGATTTTATCTAGTCAGAGTTGTAATATCTGTCCCTTAATTATTACATACTACTACAAATATTCACATACCCTTATATTTTGTTACAATCAAGACTGAAATTACAGATAGTAACCTGGGGTTCTGAATAGAAAAACAAATGGAGATGGGATAAAGAAATTTTGACAAGAAAATATTTTTCAAAATTCTTTCATAATTTTATTAAAATTTCAAGTAAATATGAAACTATTAAAATACTGAAGAATTTCAATAAATAAATCCATTTCGACCATTTAAAATCAAAATTATCCGCGGAAGGAGATTTGAAGAAAGACATAGTTGTACAGAAATAGAAATGCAAAGCGTACCATCCCTACACCGAAAGGTAGAAGGGGAGAGACTATATATAGGGTGTTAACTAATTGGCGGAAAATGGACCCGTAGCGATATTGTCCGCATAAATGAAGATTGAAAATCTTAACATGAAATTTTCATAAATGTCTCTCTTTGGCCACAGGATAAATTTTTGTAATTCAGAAGTTTGGCAACGTTACATGACATTTAATTAAATAAGACTATTTATTGATTCAACAATGTAAATTAAAACAAATATAGTAAATAGTAACGATGATAACGAAGATTTTAAAGAATTATTATGACAAATTTTCAAAATGAAAACCATTAACTTCGATACAGCGTTGAAGTCTCCGAGGAATAGCACCTTTGACTGATTGTAATACTTCAGGAGTAATTAGCTGGACGGATGCGTTAATTTTGTTCCTCACGTCTTGTTAATTTATTGCTGATGTCGCAAAAACTTTATCCTTTAGAAATCCCAAAACAAAGAAATCGAGGGGATTAAGATCTGGAAATCTCGCAGGCCATGCAATGAGGCCATTATTGGCAATAATTCTGTCCCAAAAATGTTCTTGTAGCCAGATGCGTACGGCACGTGCATTATGAGCAGGAGCTCCGTCATGCAAGTAACACATGTTTGGTTTTAGCACTAAAGGTAAATTGTCTAACATTTCTTCTAAGACATTTACATAGCCATCAGCATTTAATCTATTTTAAATAAATATTGGACCAATAATCTATTTTGAATAAATATTGGACCAATAACCTGCACATTTATAATTCCGAGCCAAACATTAACAGAGAATTTACGTTGATGTCCGAATTCATGAATTGCATGAGGTTTTTCGTCTGTGTGAATGTTAACAGCCATCTCTTGTAAATGTGCATTCATCTGTCCATAATATTTTTTGTAAAAAATCTAGTTGTCTATTTATTAATGCCATCATTCTATTGCAGTAATTTACTCTAGCAGAAGATTCTCAGTAAGTACAGAATGTACAGTGCTATTGGACATATTAAAAGTTCTACCAATTTCTCTCGTGCTAAGTTCAGGGTCTTCGTACACAGCTTCCAAAATATATTCTTCAACATACACTGTGCGTCGAATCCTTGGTGCTCCTGCATTATTACGCATAGGTACAAATGTACCTGTTTCTCTTAACCGAGTATCCAGTCTTCTAATTGTATTGTAAGAAGGTACACGACGATTTGGATATCTCACTCGATATTCCTCTACGGCTGCATAAGCGTTTCCATTACAGAAGCCAAATACCATGTACATGTCGGCATATTCGTTAAAAGTAAAATCCATTGTAATGGCAATACAAAACCAATAACCCAATTATAGCAAAAGTGAAGTACGATGGATGTAATGTTCTACTTTGACACTTACAAAAATGACAACTAACAATCAAAAATAGTTAATTTTCATAAATACATATTACATTGTTGTCAGATCTATTCTTTTATAATTTTCCCTAAAAAAAAAATATATAAATTCTTAATTAAGTTTTGAAACGGTAATGAAGTTCTAGCATTCTTTACCAATGGCTTCCTCAATGTCAATAATTGACATAAAATCCCAAGCATTGAAAGATTTATCTACTTCTAATATTCGAAATTCTGAACTTTGATGAGCCGGTATAACCAAACGAGGATTTTTATAAGATTTTTATATTAGAATTTTCAACTCAAAATTATGCGGATAATATCGCTACGAGTCCATTTTCCGCCAATTACCGAACACCCGATATATGCAGGGTTCTGCAGTAATGCGTCGGTCTTCTGTTTCTCAGTTGCTATTGAAGATATGAAGTTAAAATTTTCAGTAAGTATTTAAGAGGACAATATGCACATTCTATAGTTATTTTCAATTATACAGCGTGTCCCAAAAAAGAGTATCGATGGTCAACTCAGTTTTTTTAAATGGAATACCCCGTATATTTTTGTAGTTTTTTAGGCCTATCCATGGTCCTTATTTACGTTGAAAATATTGGTATTGATAGAGAGTTAAGGCAAAACCAAGCAGGCTTTACAGCAGGAAGATCGTGCATAGATCACATTTGTACACTGAGGATAATACTAGAGCAGGTTGCAGAAAAAGGTGAAAACATTTACATAAACTTTATTGACTTTTATAAAGCTTTCGATTCCGTAACAGAGCCAAAATGTGGGTAATACTAAGAGAATATGGCACACCAGATAAATACCTGAAAATGATTAAAACCTTATACGACAACTACGAAGCGAAAATTGAACATAATGGTAAGCTGACACACTTCTCAAGATAGAGACAAGGTTGTGTAATGTCACCAATACTATTTCTTATCGTTATAGATTGGGTGATGAAAAGAATGACAAATAACAAATCGGGGATAAATTGAAAAAATTTTACAAAACTGGAGGATCTAGAGTTTGCCGATGATTGTCTTATAACCAGTAACAAACAATACATGCAAAAGAAAACAGAGAGACTGACAAACACGGCAAAAAAGTGGGTCTGCATATAAACACAGAAAAAACAAAACTGTTATCACGGCGTAAAGAAGGCCCAAATATAATTCTCGAAGGACACATAATAATAATAGAGTTCTGCTACTTGGGTGGTATCATGAAATATGGGGGAGAAACAGAAAGTGATGTAAGAAGAAGAACAGGCCTAGCAAGGAAAGCGTTTAACTCTTTGAATAAAATATGATCATCAAAAAATTTTAAAGTAGAAACAAAATTGAAGATTTTTAGATCAAACGTAAAAGGTGTTCTGCTATATGGTGCTGAAACGTGGAAGATGAGCAAGGCATACATCGGTAAAATACAAGCATTTATAAATAAATGTCTACGAATAATAATTAACATATTTTGGCCTAATAAGATGCGAAACGAGGAGATATGGTTTAAAAGTTAGTGAGGAAACTGTAGAGAAAATAATAACGAGACGTAAATGAAAATGGATAGGGCATACACTCAGAAAACCATATAACTTAGCAAGGCAAGCGTTAGATTTCAATGTTGATGGTATGAGAAGAGTAGGAAGACCAGTAAACGCATGGAAAAGAAGTATACGGTTGCAGATGGAGAGCGAGAAACTAACATGGAACGAGATAAAAAAGTTGGCGCTAAGCAACAAGAAGTGAAGGGACCAAGTAGAAAGATTCGTAAGGAAGGACAACACTGCGCACGAATAGCAGGCCTATAAGTGTAATGGAAAATCTGCTACAGAAACACCTTTAAAAGATTCCCTATGCCCAGTAAGGGTGACAGATGGAAGAAGAAGAATTGCATATTAACCAGCAGCAAGAACACTACTAGTTTGCTACTTTAACCGAATTCGTAGGATCAATAACGGCGAAGATAGTAATGGCAAACTGTCAATTTAGACCGCCCTCTCTAACGACAGTATCTATATAGCATCCGTGCCATAGCTTACTCTCTTATTCAATTCGACATCAGACGGACCTTTCGTCGTAATTTAACAAAGTTTTCCAGTTGTCTTTTAATATCCAAGTTTGCCGTCTCCGAGTCTTACGGGCTTACAATTCGCCTTAATTGAATTCTTGCCCGGGACCTCGTTTTAATTAAATAATTTTCTATTAAAATTGAATAAATTTGTTTTCGACGTGTCGCAGACGAAATAGAAACAGCGAACTATACGTCAGTCGATGCAGATCGCCTGTATACGCGAAACAGCGCTACCAAACGCTTTTAAACTTCTTGTTTTGCAATTGTTTTGTCGTTCGTTTCTTTACTGGAAAACCGTGTCAAATCCAAGCATGTCAATTTGTGTGAGATATAGTTTAGGTTTAGAAAATTTCGTCCTTTTCAAGTGCCAAACTGGCATTTTTTAATTATTTTTTATTTTTTCTTTGATTATATTTTATTACTTGGGATTATACGGTATTCATTTTGAAATTTTGATGAATAAAGCTATTTTTAACGACTCAATTTAAAAAAATGTTTTCATTTAACGTAAAAACGCATGCTAGGAAAATGTGATTTTTCAGTGCCGGAGGTGGATGTTAGATTTGTACGTACGTGGAACATGAAGTTCTATTGTACTTAAAAACGTAAAAGTAATACAAATGTAACTTGCGTTAGGCATGATTTATTCACATTAATTATTAGCAAATGTTCTAAATTTTCTCCTTTGAAATGTGTCCGTTTATCAAACAGAACATCCATAACCTGATAAATGAGACCATTTCAGAAGACCTACGAGGTAGGCGCCAGGAATTCTCAACCAGATATATAAAAAATAAACTTCCTACGATATAACAATTTTTTTTTTCTTCAATACATTTACTAGAAGGATCAGTTAATAATTCTATACTCGTAAAAATAATCTAAAGTTTTTCCCTCAAAATGTTGTATTGCAACTACTTGCAACTCACTATCGTCCTTAAAACGATCCCTTTTTGGATAGAAGATAATATAGAACCATTGTTTCATTTCCTGTGACAATCGACTCCAAAACCAGTTTCGGGTCGTCCCCACACATGTTTAAAAATAACATTCGACCCGACGTTCACGTTGGAGAGCAGAAAGAAGATGCGGTACCCATCTTGCACTAACTGTCCTTAACCTATATGCTGCCATGGTTCACAAATGAGGACCGATAATTTTTTAATTAATTTCTAATTAACTACAAACAAAAATGAAATATTTAATAAATGAGACCATTGCAAAAGACCTAGCATTGAAGGTTATTATTTGAATTTATCTGAAAAGTTAGCAAGTGTCTACCAGGGGTGAGGTAGGTTTGAATATACTTTGAAATTTACTGTTGTAATTTGAAAATTGAACATTAAAGACAAATTTTATGCTTAAGGTAAGTTAATATCTTACAGTCCAACAAAGTACCATGGATTTTTACGTCGGTCCCCAATTGAGGACCTTGGCATGTGCGGCCATTTTTATTATAATAAATGTTGTGATTACAGTTTTTGCGGCAATATGACGACCAAAAGATTGTTACCACTTGCTGAGATACAAAATGTACATTACAGGCCATAATTACTTGCCCACCTAGATTTTTGCTTGGGTTTTAGAAAATGGGGGATATAATTTATTTACCTACAAGTAAAAGAAAGATATCACATTAAATATTAATTAAATAAGTCCGTAAGAAACTCATCTGATACTCAGTTTTTCGATTGAATCACCTTAATCCGATAATTAGGGGCCCAGGTAAGGCCACAAGAAGACTCAAAATGTAATACAATTATTCTTCACTAATAAATATGTAATGTAGTGCAGGTAAAAATGACAATTCCCTATTTACCGGAACTAGAATTATGAATTTAAATTTAGTACTTATTGTTCCTTTAAATAGTGAAGCAAGAGAGTTGCCTTTAAAAATCCGCACAATGATTGTTGCTTTACATAATCTTGGCTGAAATAACAGAGATATCACAAGAAAATTGAAATTAAATCGCCGAATTGTTGACTATAACGTTGAAAAATATCAGTGGCACATTATTAAATAGAAAGCGAACAGGACGACCGAAAGTGACAACACCAGCGGAAGATCGTCGAATAATTATGACGAGTAAACGAAATAGACGAAAAACTGCACCTGAAATAACGGCTGCAGGCTGTTAGTTTAATCACCGTAAAAAGGAGGTTAAAAGTGTATGGTTTATTTGGCCGAATAAGGTTGCATAAATCATTCTTACACAAGCAAAATAAAATAAGACGGCTGCAGCGGTCTAGAGAGCATCCACATTGGACAGTTGATGGTGAAAAAATGTTTTGTAGACCGATGAGTCCAAATTTGAACTCTTCGGTTTCAAGAGAAGAACGTTCGTTCGAAGCTTGAAAGGAGAACGAGCAGCAGAATCATATGTAATACTTAGCCAAGGGATTGTTTTGGCACCGCATCCGTAGGAGAATAATCGGTGACTACTTTATATTTCAACAACATATTGATCCGAAACAAACCTCTAAACTGCGCCGCGAGTATTTAGAATCGGTGGAACGCGAAAGCAATATCAAAATAATGAAATGGCCCCTCAAAGCCCAGATGTTAATCCCATAGAGCTTTTGTGGGAGGAACTCGATAGACAGGTGAAAGTAAATCCTCCAAGAAATCGTTGTGGAAGCAACTACAAGAAGCCTGGCTTAAAATAGAACCCGCTACTCTGACGAAATTGATAGAGCGAATGCCGCAAGTGGGTGCCGGAGGTATTAATAGTCGAGGGAGACATTTCAAGGAAACAAAGATTTAATTTTTTGTGCCAAATAAATTTTATAATTGAATAAAGACTATCAGTTTCCTTGTTTTCAAAGTATTTTATTAAATGCAAAACTACAATTTCTTTTATTTCATTTAATAGCATTTTACGTCGATTTTTACTTTGTATACGGGTACATTGTGTATATTAAGTGAATTAAAGTTAATTTTTGTGTTCAATACGTACACATACAATATTTTAAATGAATATAAATACACGAGTTTACAAGAAATACAACAAAAGAAATGGTGAATTTACAAGTAATATAAATGAAATATTAAATTTATAAAACAAAACAATATAATGATTAGATTGCAAAATACAAAAGGGAAGTAACGAATTTATTGACATGAAAATAAAACGAAGATGTTAAGAAGCCTTAACGGTTAGATTACATAAAAAAAACATAGTTTCGGTACAAAAGATTCGGTGAATAATTTTTAAGAGTTTTAAATAATATATTTTAGATTAAAATACACTGTAGGTCAGAAAAGATAGATGTCAATGACGTTTCTAAGATTCCGTATTATTCGTGAGTAATTGCTCCGTTTTTTTTAATTCTTTTAGTTCCCCAAGAAAGAAAAGTTAACAAAATCCCGAAAAATAAACTACAATACCTAGCCCAAATCAACGTTTTCAACGGTAGGCCACTTAACATTAAATCGACGTAGTTGCTACGCAGATCAGCATAATGTCACTTTCGTTTTACATTCAAAGTACACTCGAGCGGAAGATTTACTAACGCCGATACAATTATCATACTAATGCAAAATTAAAATGTTCCTGTAGGACGCTTTCTTGGTTCATTCGCCCAAAAGCAACGGCTGAAAATTAGCTCGCGCCACCACCCACTTACGTTTTTCGTTTTAAATATTAAGGAGTATATTGTCTGCTGCCTACACACTAATTTTAACTTTCAGAACGTACACGATAGCCTACCGGTAATTAAACATCGGCAATTAAAGGTCACGCAACTGAACAATAACGGTATTATTTTCTGGTATTGTATAATTACCGTACCTAGTTAAAGATATATTATGTATTCTACTAATATTTACCCGACAAATTGATGCGGTACGGGCATTATACAGATGTACAGATGTTAATGCGCCACTGGAAATGCGGTTAATTGAGAAACTCGAAGTATTTGAGAATTTTTGTTACATGGTAAGAAAATCTGTATGTAATTTAAGGCATTCAAAATTGTAAATTATTTCAAAACACAAAACACATAGAATTGCAAAAATGCTTCTTACTTTACATAAAAATTTACATTTAATCCTTTCAAACCAGACAATAAGTATTTTTGGCAGAAGAAAGTATTTTGTAATTAATTTTAAACAAATATTAAAGGTATATAAATTATTAAACATCATTAAAAGAATATAGCATACATCCAATTGCAGGACGGGAAATGAATACAGGACATAACTTAATACATACGAGCACATCGGCAAACAGCGAGCACGCCACGGCAGCTTTGAACATGTCTGTGCTTATAGATGCTTTCCCCGCCCTTAGCTCGATGGGCACGGTTGTACGTCGCTCAGTCTCGCTGTAGCAATCGTCCGTTCAAGTCCTTACGCTAGCGTCGCGTCGGAAAAATGCAGAGTGTTCAGATCGAGCAACGAGTTAACCTCAAGTTTCTTGTGAAACACGAGGTTCTAACTACCCTTCGTGAACGAGTGAAAAGACGAAGACCCGATTTGTGGAAGAGCAAATCTTGAATGTTCCACAAAGATAATGCGCCAGCCCATTCCGTCTTTTCTGCGAAGGCGTTCTTTGCGAAATCCGGCATCACCGTGTTGGACCACCCACCGTACTCATCCGACCTCGCCCCCTGTGACTTTTTTTATTTTCTAAAGTAAAATCGGAGCTTAAGGGGATAAGATTTGACAGTGTGGAAGCGGTGAAAGCGAAAACGATGGAGGTTCTCAACAAGCTGACAGAAACCGACTTCCAGCACTGCTTTCGACAGTGGAAAATTCGTATGGAGCGTTGTAGGGATTGGCAAGGAGAGTACATTGAAGGGGATTAACTTTGTAATGTAATTGGTGATCAATAACATGTTTTGTAGCACCAGTCCGGTTATTTAATTGCCACACCTCGTAAAATACTATAGTATAACTGTTTTGAAAAAATAATAAACGAAGTTAATTATGGAAACAAATGGCTCTCCTACGGGGGATTAAGTAAACTCAAAATTGTACTGAAGGGGGAACGGAAGTTATCAAAATTAGAGCTATAGTTGTTATTCAAATGTGAGCAAATTCTACATAGGGACGAATTGAACAGTAAATTGGTACGAACAAACGAGCAATAGAAAGTGTTGACTTGACGGGCTGAGTACTGGGGGACAGTAAAGACCATTGGTAAGCAGTATTGCATCAATAACATCATTCACTAAATTGTACAGAAATTTCATGTCGGCGTTGTTGTTCAAGAGATTGAAATTCAAAGAGATTCAACAGAGTGGTATGATCATAACCACGCTGTGGATATATGCCCTGTTGTTTAAAATACATATATTTTAGAAAGCGTCTTTGAACTTTTTCAAGTGAATAAAAATAATTGTAAAACGGTAACCAAATCAGAGAAGCATACTTTAATATAGAGCGCACATGGCGAAAAATAAAGCGTCATCAATAAAACCCAGTAACTTTAAAAATGACGAAATGTGTTCATTGAAGGTAAGTTTACAATCAAATGTATCACTCCTAAATCTTTCACACCATCACAACGATTCACAGCAATCTCATTAATACAATATTGATGGTCTACTAAGGTGAATTAACGTGAAAGCGATACAATGTTACATTTCGATATGTTAAGGTTAGGATCGCTGTCAACACAGGTCAAGTATATCTAGCTGATTTTGGGGATGTATGCAGTCTTCCGGAGTACTGATTCTTGAAAATAATTTTAAATCATCTGCGAACAATAGTTTACCACAATCTAACAATGGAGGAAGATCATTAGAAATTAGAAATAGTAATGGACCCACACCCGGTGGTATTCCAGATGTAGGCGATAACTTGAACTAGGTCTTTATAGCCTACGTATTGTTTTCTATTAGAGAGATAGGATTTGAAAAGCGATTGCAGTAACGGGGAGAATCCAATAGCATCAAATTTCATTAAAAGCCTAGCGTGATTTAAACGATCGAACGCTTTTGTAAAGTCTGTGTATATCGCCATCATCAAGACACTCCGACAAGAACTGCATCACTACAGCAAGATTCGTTACTGTAGACCGTTTACTCATCAAATGAGGAGGCCATCACATTCGTAACCACCTATTTTACAGAATAAAATGTCAACGACTATTTGGACGGATTAAAGAGATGCGACCATCTTTGGGACAAGTGTATACACAAAAAAGTACATGTTTCTGTGTTAAATTGGAAACTTTCCAGACTGCTCTCGTATTTATGGGATAAACCAATAACTATTCATACATAACCAACGATTATAAACATCGCCATATAACGGGGAACAACATATTTCCATTATTTAATGTTTCTCGTCCTGTTTAAAAGCTTTATGATTTGCGCACGTTCGTGGGTTCAAATTAATGTTTGTTATACTAGATTCAAATAGCAAAACATAATTTGATAACACTCCAAACTGGCAGCAACGCTTAAACCATTCGACCCGCAGTTACAACGTTATCGTTTTGCAATTAACAACTAGGATAGTTTGTTAAACCACATTTACAAGAAATTCGACGCTAATTTCCCCACCAATCTCTACCGTTTTACGGTTACATTAGCGAAATATCCTCTAATATGTTTATTGTCGTTATACACGCCCGTAAAGGATCTACGATACAACGTCGTTAGAGATTTTACTGCGGCACGGTAATCTGATAATGGTTACATCGGCGGCGTCGGCCGTCAGGCCAACCAGGACCAACAAACAACGGCGCTAAGGTGCAGAAAGGGTTGCCGCGCTTTCGGTTTACAATTTCAGCGCTCGGAGACCGACCGTAAAGCTCGGCACGTTGCGATCTGTTCTCTGATAGCTTACGAATGGAGTTCTTCGCTTCGTTTCCGGGGAGCTATACGTCTCTTAATTCGCTCGAGACATGACGCGAATATCTTTCGGTAGCTGCAGCCAAGCGCGTTTAATCTTGTCCGCTTGTTGCTTTGCATTCTAAATAATTTATTGTTCTCTGAGAAGATTATAGGAAAATAGTTAGTTAGAGATTGAAATATGCAGCAATGAATAGGATAGTAGATGAACATTTTAATTATAAACAGGAAGGCTCTATTCCTCTTGGAAATCAAAAATATTGATTTACAATTGTTTTCGTAAATTTAGTCTCACAGACTGCTCCACTGTAGAAATGGAAAGGTATGAAATAGTATCTATTTTATAGTGAAAGCTGGTACTGCTTCGATATTATAAATATATTATAGTGGGATGTTCCGCGTGAAAAGCGTGTGTTTAAATGTTACTAAATTCATTCTAATCAATATTATATCAAAATTCGCTGATATTAGATTTTAATAGAGTTTTATGCGGAACTTGAATTATTTTCGATTAATATTCCAGTTCTGACATGATTATTTATATTATTAATTAATCTTTTATTAAAACAAAACTCAGTTAATGATATGTTACAGGGGATAATCAAAATTCCAGGTTATTTTAAGTTATTTACATTTTGAAAACATTATTTGCAAAAATGACACGTACACAGACAAAAAACACACTGTATTTGGAAATAACTGTCAAAATCCCTTACGTCACATGCGACACCGAATTCGATCTTCAAAACATCAAAATTAAATATCATGTCGTTAGATTGGCAATGCCAGGGGCGACCGATAAACAGAAATTAGCAACGTAAACATTCTGACAGAAAACAAACATCTTTTTACTGATGTATTTAGAAATTGTACTATTAAAATTAAATCTCGCCGAAATTATTAATTCAAACGTATTGAAAAGCTGTTAAAGTAAAGTATAAACAAGCACGAACAATTATCAAGAGTATTACATCAATCAAGGAATTTCAAAAAGTAATCCAAAGAAATTTCATTCAAGAAGAGGTCTAAAACAAGAGGATTTCGGATATCAATATTGCTGAGAAGAGGAAAGAAGGAACCATAAGGGTTATATATACACACACATCAAACGCCCATCACAACATTAACTATAAATAATTTTAACAGATAAATTTCATCTTTGTAAGTGAACAATTTAAAATAAACATAGAACTGATAATCTCCCTATTGAAATCTTTTAATAGTTATTTGTAACATCACTTTATGATTGAAAATACAACAAGTAAAACCGCCGCCATTCACACCACAGTGAACAGCGTTCAGCCAATTGTGGTCCAGCAACCTATGTCAGAGTAATTCTTTTTCTGGCCCATTTTCAATTCTTCGGCGACTTTGACAGCCGTGAGACTCGTCTCTCTTTGTAGCTCGAGTTTTATTAGGCAAATATATCTATCTGCAGTGTGTTTCACTTTACAGCTTGACACCCCTGTATCTTTGTTATTGGTAGACCAATTGACTTCAAATGTTTATGAGGTATAGAACTCTTTCAATGAAATTGTTGTATAATTAGAAAATTTACATACTATTAACCATTAACCTATTACGATGCGACGAATTAGATGCAGGAAATCGAAAAAATGTAGTAGGCCTTGCTTAATCGTAAAAACAGTTGTCAAAATCGCTTTCAAACAACCTGGAAACCCTAAAATCAAATTTTGTCTGAAAAATTTTGAGTGGCATAAAACAAAATGCAAAATTAAAGTTACATTAAAATTATTTCGCTTTTCCTTTTTATTTTACACATTAGTACAGTAGTTTCGTTTAAAAACTATTATTGAAGTTGCTGGAACTCATGGCCGATTTCAAAGATTCACTTTTATAATAAATTTCACTACAGTACCTAAACAAAACTAAAATAATATTGAAATTATTTGAGTAGTTATTTGTCTACAATATTAAGGTTAGAATAAATATTATCGACTATAATGCAGCGTCCTTATTATTAATATTATTAATTAACATATCAATATACAAAACGCATGGGAGCAACGGGGGGCATGTTAAAAATTATTTGTAGACGCGCAGACAACAGCTAGGTTTTGTAGGAGGTGTGCATGCTCACAGAGTAAGTTTCGAGAGACATTGTACAACAGACATACACAGCAGCAACTTCAGTTATTTCAATTCAGAAAAGTAAACAACAATTACACGTTTAGTTTTATTCCACCATATGTATGTTTAAATCAACATGCAGATTCATAATTTACTATATTTCGTGTAATGAGGTGTCAGTGTATTACTGCTGCGTATATATTTCCTCGTAAGCTACAGAGAAACTAAGCAAAAACATAAAAAAAACCTCTCGGCGCCGTACATTTACCTAAGAATTATAAAATACAAAAGGCGTCCAAGCAACTTTATTATCCCACACCGAAATGCGCTCTTGAATTATATACTTCGCTAGTGTAAAAATGAAAGACGCGCTAGCACCATCACACACCGGTAAGGCGTCGGAGTCGTAAAAAACCAAGCATTTTTAAATATTTATTATCGTAGAGGAATTATTTTTATTTCCCAAAAGGTTTACGAAAGCGACAGGTATTATTACTTATGAGACTACCCAATGAGGGAACGGAAGAAAATGGTACTGATACACAACGTACGCTATATCCGACAACGCCGTCTAGAAAACGATCCCAAACGTAATTACTTCGCATGTACGGATGAATGGAATAGGGACATCCGTACATCGTGTAAAGCGCTAGCAATTAATCTTAACCTACTTTTTCTCAGACTTTTATTCCTTTTATCTACGTAAAGTACGGTGCATCTAGAAGCACATAAATCAACCGTATAGAAAAATTCATTTAATTCAAGAAAATAGACGGTATTGATCCCTTGATTTCTATATGTCGTTATATCACTTCTAGATTACGCGTTCCATCGTTAATTTTTTCTTTGCTCCAAACCCTAATAGCAAAGCTACTCCGAGAGGAAAAGTGTCAATTCAAGCAATGTGTGGTTAGTCCAACAGTCTTAATCGTAGTTCCCAAGAAGCAATCGGTTTTGCACATTGGAAAACTATTAAAGTGAAGTGGTTGAAATAATGGTCTCTCATCACTGATTCAATGTTAAAGAACATTGCTTACGGCACTATGAATCAACCTGACTTGCAAAACGTTAAGCTCTGATTTCCATATAACGTACTCCACCGCGTTAGTAAGTTTCGTAGTAATGTGAATCGCTAAAACATATGGACACTGTTGCGAAGTTTGCTCGCTATGGAAGTAAAAGGGGTGTGGAGTCGTGCGACGGAAATGCATCACAATCAGTAACAATCCAACCGCTGTCAGAGGACAATTGCGCTAAACTCTAGTCATGCATTACACCCCCAGTTTATTTCTTTAATCATCCTTGCCTTTCTCGATCTTTTCTCCTTGGTAATTTTTGATTTGTTTTGTTTGTGTCCCGAAATTACACAGCGCAATAGTTTTCTTTTTGCTATCATTTAAACATTTAATATATTGGATATTTAGAAATGCAAAAATGTAATCTAGTTATTTTATAATGAGAGGTTCTATTTAGTTTTGGAATTCATCATTTTTCCTTTTCAATTAAGAACGTTTTCTTTGTTTCATATTATATTATATACCAACGATTAAAGTCCATCAATAGAATAAAAATCAAATAAGATGTATTACGTATTTCCATAAATCTGTGTCGAGCAGATATTTCGGGCGACTGACTTGCGACTATCTAAGGATAGAGGAGTGGAGAGAGCATTCCTAGCACAAGCGGCAACGTTATTCCCTGTATATACGAGACCAGCGCTTATAAATGAATCCTTACCTTCCCTAGTATACCTACTCTAATGTTATAAATAAGTATAAGAAATTTGGTTTTCTTATTCAAAGATAATCTTCACGGTCGTAGATCTGGGAGAGTCCCCTAGACACTCTTTCGGTAATTGGAAAAAATTGTAAATTGCAAATAATAACGTTTTACCAAAATAAATTGATAGAATAAAAACTATTCTGAAAATTTGACATTTACGCGCCGCGCCTTCTCTGGCAACGCGTCATAAACTAAGGCGACGCGTTCCTTTGAATGACCAAACTTGAATTAAATTTATACTTGAAGTAAATTTTGTGCACCACTATACTTGAAATTGCTTTTAAAATTCTCCACTTCGCCAAATACGTCTTCACTCAAAGGCGACTCGAACTAAAGAGGCAGATTGTCGCAGCGTTTCTTCGCTCCTTTGTTCCCAACAGCATTTGTGAAATATCACGATAAATATAAGTATTTTTGACAATATTCTTTAAAAGTACCATATTACTGCCTGTAACATGCCATACGAGTTCCTGATTTAACCTCTAACGAGCTAACATTCGCCAGTATCGGCAACCGTAAAATGTAGACATTTACTACCGGATTTGTTGGAGGTTGACGGCCGTCCAGCTCCCTCTTTTTGTGTTACGCTCGTGCGGCCGCTTTGAAACATTACGATCCACAAAAAAAACGCTTTTACGAGATAAAGCACTGTCCCCGTATTGTGACAAAAGTCTCCGGTGAATTTCAGTACCTTTCATACCCTCTGACCACAAAAATCGGATCACTGCTCGTTGTTCTTCTAATAGCGGATTTGACTTATGCTGTTGTAGCTAGCAGACAAATGACGCGATCGTGATTAAATTCCGCACACATGACCACAGAGGCGCCAACTCAACGCATGCGCAAGCGGCCGCCACTACGATAACCTTCAAAGCTTGTTATGGCGAAAGTGTAGATAATATTTGACTTATTCTCATACATAACAATCAAAGTATGTATAACACGATTCTCGCCGTAGCAGTGTTTCCCAAATGAAAGTTAAATACCTAAAATTGTAATAAATAAAATTTCATATTCGCAAAAAAAACAGTAGAAAACGTACTTTTTGATCCAAATTTAATGCAATTGCAAGAAAAAGGTAAGTTTATACCTTCTGGTTTAATTTTTCAACAAGAGACGTAATACCCATTATCTTTTTAACCATTTAAGTTTCGCAAGGCGTAACTGGTTCGTTAGTCACCTAGAGCTTTGCCAAACTGTTTTTCCATAAGAGAAACCAATTAACTTTAATTTGCCATTCCCAAAACTTAGAGAAATGTACATCACACAGAAATTGGTTACAAGCGAATCATCTCTTGGACCACCTACATGGCATAATAGATCTTTTATAATAAAGTACCCTTGTGTATGTTAGAATAGTTGGAGGCTTTTAATGAATAATAGCACTATTCTGGGATCTTCTTCCTTCAGTTCAGAAGGTGTGAGAAATGACCTACTAAAATTTTGGTGTCGTGTACAATAGATGAAAACACATTTGCGTGGAGTGTATTCTGCCATCTCCAGATATTCTTGACATAGACGACAGATTTGATCTTAGGCTTCTCCTAGTAGATATAAGTGATATTTTTGTCAAAAATCCTGCCAGTAGAACAATAGCGTTATTTTTGCTGTCTTTGGCGAGCCTGATATGATTGCTTCGCCCTGGAACATTTTTCCAATGAGAGACCTTTTAATCACCCTCTATTATTGGACGCTTATCAGAGATACTCCCCTTGTCAATTATAAACGACAGGCCAAAATAAATCAAGGGTCCTAAGTAGATTAAGGTACTCTTAACACGTACAGGGTGGGGCAGGGAAGTATCCCTACTTTCGAGATGGCGTTGTGAATGGAAGGGACGTGTTGGAAGGGTGAGGGTAGGCTCTAATGACGCTGCAGCCTTGGAAGTTTCTCTTAGTGCAGCCATTAGTTGTACACATGGGTTGGTCAAAAGAGCAACGCGCGTTTGCCGTCGAGACATATTTTTCCCAAAACAAGTCTATCGTTGGAGTGCAGCGTGCGCTGTGTACTCGTTATCGAATTCCCCCTCGTAATGCTGTTCCAGATCGAAAATCCATTTTGTTATGGGTGGAAAACTTCCGTGCGTGGGGTAGTGTTTTGCAAAACAGGAGTTGGGGCGCAGAGGACCATCCGAACTCCAGAAAACATTGACCGTGTAAGAAGATCGATTTTGTAGTCCCCTAAGCGTTCTGCTCGCGAGCGTGCATCCGCCCTGGGGCTTTCTAACCGTACTGTGCGTCGAATTCTTCACCAAGACATTCACTTCCATCCATACAAGATGGTCATTGCGCAACAACTGTCACAGCGGGACTGGCAAAATTGAGTACAGGCATGCCATGGTCCGCGCGCTCGCCGGATTTAACTCCGTGCGACTACTTTTTATGGTCTACCTCAAGAGTGAGGTGTTTAAACATCGACCCAGGGCCCTCGAAGCCTTGAAGAATGCAATACGCCTTGAAGCTGGCCGCATTCCGCAACGGATGCTTCTCAGAGTTGTGGAGAACTTCAGAAACCGGTTACGTCAGTGCATTGATAGTGAGGGACATCACTTGAATGATATGTTGTTTAAAACTAAGTGAAATTAACTTCCAGTTGTACCCTTCTGATGCCACAATAGAGTTTTGTTCTAACATTTTTTTTTATTTATTTATTTACCTTCAAAGTTAGGGATACTTCCCTGCCCCAGCCTGTACATATTAATTTTTTTTCTCAAAAGAAACCGTAGCTGATTCAGCTTTGTCTTAGTCACAATCGTGTCCAGCACATTCAATTAATTAGTAAATGACGGGAAGCATAAACTTTTCGAAATTTTATTGCCAAGTGGCTATTGCTGAATATATTTATGCTTGCGCCTCGTATCCTTTTCTTGAGGTTCTTTATGACGCACGGGTTTAAAGCAAAAAGCTCTGCTTGAAAAATGTTGGTCTAAGCTCCTGTAGGCATTTTTAGGTGGTAATCAGGACCAATAATGCCTATGCCAGTTCCAACTCCTTCTATTTTCGGCCGTCCGTGTATCGTGCCAGGGTGCCTCTTTTGTATTGACTCTTTCGTTAAAAGAAAAATTACATTTAATTACTTTTAAAAGACATCAATTTTACTTTTAAAAGGCATCAATTAAACTCTTAACTTCTAATTAATTTATTGCCAGTTTGCTACCTACTAAATTTCCATAATTAGAAACAGCATTAATACACTAATTAATAGGCTGATCAAATTAATGTCGTCGCGTTGAATTGCACTCCTTTTTCCATCCCCAAAACCGAACTGTTCTGCGCTAACGGCGGCGTCGAACATTTTCGACGGTACCACATCGCGATTAATCACACCCACAGACAGAAAGAGTATGGAGGATTAAAAGTCCGGTTATAATTTAGTACATACGTATGCACACATCAGAACACAATACTACCGTCCGGGTACAAAGGGACTGGTAGCGAACCAACAGCAGTGTTTACTCTTTGTTTTAAAATTCGTGTCGATATTAAAATAGGATAAAACTTTTGTTGTAGAACGGTTCCATTCATGTGTTTGTCGGATGTTTGCGGCAAACTCTCTCGCACGATAATATTAAAATGTATGTGGTTGTTATTATTTTTTGTTTTTTCTTTCTTTGTACCGAGCTTTCCTGTAAACAAACGAAAACCGCGATAACATTTACATCAAATAAGTACCCAGGGTATACGTGGATAATGAATTTAATCCTGTTAGAATCGATATGCGAATGTTAAATTCAAAAGCCTCAGTACGGATTTTTTGTTACAAAAGGCTATGTCCGAGGGTTGATCGATAAATACCAGTGCTTCAAAAAATACGGTTTTCTCAAACTCCTCAAAATAAGCTTCTGTCTCAGTTATGACCTCTTCGTTTGAGCTGATCTTTTCTCTGCGAGCCACGTTTTTATACAAAGTTGGGATAATGTATGGAACCAAGCAAATAAAACGGAAAAGATGATATTGATGAAACTTTGCTGTTACTGTGCTTCCGGTTTAACCGGACGTACATGAACATTTTTATTTAAATGGGACACCCTACATATTTTTGCATGTTATAATAGACCTTGTTTTTTCGGAATCGCTCATACTGGTTTTATTACCCTTATCTGTAAAAAATGAAAAGATAAAGCACTTCACATTTACTGAGCAATTAATTTTATTTCTTGTAAATTAATGACAAAATGAGAACAACAACAAAAATGAGAAACAAAATCATTTCAAATGTTTAAACTGCTCGCCGTTTACCTCCTGACAATATGCAAGCCTGTTAAGAAATTCCTGAGTTACCTCTTCCAAGACTTCTCTACGGATTAATTCACATTCAACGACTATTCTTTGTTTCAACTCCTGCAAAGTAGTTGGTCGTCTAACGTAAACACGTGATTTGAGATTACACCAAAGGAAAAAATCGAATAGACTAAGGGCTGAAGAACGTGCAGGCCGCTCAATGAATCCTCCACGTCCAATCTATCGATCTGAAAAAGTAGCATCCAAAAAATTCCTAACTCGTCTATCATAGTGAAGAGGCGCTCCTGTTGAAACCAAACATTCAACTTTTCTGCATATTGAGTATGGGCTTCATGAATCCAGTGAGGATTCTCATTTGACCAATACCTTGAATTATGGCGATTAACTGTTCTATTTAAACAAAAAGTTTCCTGGTCAGAAAATACCGCATAAGTTGCAAAATGTTCGTCTACATTACAAATTTCCATCATTCTCTCTCAAAACTCCAACCGTCGGTCAAAATCATCATCTGACAATTCTTGAATCAAGTGTACTTTATACGGATGACGACTTATACTATGGTTTAGTGCCCAAGTTGTAGTAAAAGTTTGAGGTGATTCTTCTAATTCAATGGAAATGTTTTCCTTGATACCTTCGTTAGTTGCGGTCTACGGTCTTCCAGTTTTTGACAAATTTTTAATCGGCCCAGTCCAACTAAAACGTTTTAGTATTTTAGTAACAGCTGAACGTGTTATTTGATTTCTTTCGGGATTGAAATCATTGAAAAGATGACAGACTTCTTTATGAGTTCTAACACGAACACCAAAGCGGATCATTTTTTTCCAATAATATCGTCAGCAACCACATCTGCCTGGCGACCTAGGCGGTCCTTTTCAAAAACCGATGTACGGTCAGGTTTGAATTCGTTAAACCAATACATAACAATTATCATAGATAGTGAAGAATCCCCATAAACAGCATCCAACTTCGCTTTATTTCCTTCGCATGCTGTTCCATCCAGAAACAGAAAGCGAATTACTGAATGATATTGTTCCTTTTCCATTTTATACAAAAACACTAAACACGTCTTATACAAATAGCTGCCAAATCAAAACTAACCTATGAATCCGCCTGAAATTTTGTATTTATTGATCCACCCTCGTACATCTATCCGATCGATAAACATTCTTTTCGAAGCATTTTTCAGTGCCAAAAATGTTAAACAATTTTAAATTTTAAACTGTTGCTCATTTATATTTTATGCATACGCTACATGCCATTTTCATATTGAAGAATATTTTCCATATAAATCTTTGCCCGTAAGCAAAAAAGAGTGAATAGAAAAACCACTCTCTCTCACCTCAAGACGTAATAACTTTCAAAGCCCACAAGAGATTGGATGTGGTTTTATATTGTAATATAGGATTGGGGCTACTCTGCTAACTTAAGTTTATGATACGGCTTACCCGCGTTCTTTAAACTTACAGCGCCTTTCCATCGAATTACACATAAAACCGCACTAGAGATTCAATTCTTTAACCTATCTTAAATTCTGGTACATAGCAACATTTGTCAAGAAATTATCCAATCTTGTTAGTTCAAATTATATAACTTTGAGTGACAAATGTTGTATAGTTAAGGAATAAAAGGTGTAAAATAACATTGAAAATGAATGGATGAATTGGTTTACCTGTTATAGTTATCTTCTTAGCCGTAAAGGTTGGCAAATCCGTTTCGGTTTATTACAGAAATAATGGCTACTGCATTACCTTAAAAACAAATAGCATCTACTTATATCTGATAAAATAGAACGTTATATGCTCAGTTTTAAATAATCAAGCATGGAGAATTCAAATAAGAGGTTAGTCGATCTAAAATAACATCTATCTCCAATTACCTTAAAGCAGGCGTATTAATTGTTTTCCAATTTGCAAGAAGGGTTACTTAACTCGATCCGTATTACCTTCCCAAAGGTTTCCCGATATCACCAGTCTATATTACAGTAAAATAAAAATTTACAATTGTCTAATTAAATGTGGTTCATATTTTTACTATAACAGTTATATTTCGTGGTATGCCTATTCTTCAATATATGTTGTTTATTACTTCTATTTTGATCATTTAATACATAATTTATAGATATAAAATTCCTAAAATTTAATATCTGTATTGAGTCCGGTAATTACGATCTATATAGTTTAAGTGCATTCTCAAAATTTCCGTAACATAATTGTCTTTTGCTGTAATTTTATTGCAGCCCATAAATCAAAGGCCGTGAGAGCTATCGCTTTCCTTGTCTATACTGATACCTTCTAATGGATTTTGACCGCTTTCGTATCTGCAGCAAGGAAGCAGGCGTATACCTATTCATTCCATTCTGATACATTATTCTCCATATTATCTCTTAATGTAAATATACGTAGGACGACTGCTTTCTTGCCACTACTTTCGCGCCCTCTCCTACACGCGCGTAAGTATGTATGCTCTCACTTGCTCGCCGTAACACCCACATTTTTCGCTGTACGCATTCGTCTTGCAAAGAACTGAATGTTAGGACGGTTCTTGCCAGTAGCCTCCCTACAGGGTATAACCTCGGGAATCTTGGGGAGATCTCCCTTTAACGAAGCTACGGCATTACTTTCTGTGGCGATTTTACCTACCCCGAACAAACTACAACGTATTCCGGGGTCGTATGAAGCTACAAAAAAAAATAAATAAAACTGCAAAATTCTCAATGTTTTTCGGTTTACCTACTAGATTTCATACATAAACAAAAATTACGCATAGGAAGAGTAGTTGGTCCTCGAATCCCATTTCTGAATTTGTGTTGCAGCGATTAACATGTTAGGATTTTGAAAAAAAAAGCAGACTTGGCCGTCACGTTACCGTGATGCACCTTCCACAAACAACTACAATAGCAGAATATTATTTCACATTTTATATCCTTTGTACAAAACTTTCTTCCATAAAATTACTTTCAAGATATTTGCATGTGCCAAAACTTTGTAGAAGATGAAAATAAAGTTGGAACAGAAGTAATGAGGTACTAAGTAAATATAAAATTGCAACGACTATTCACTGACTTCACCAATTAAGGAAAGGGCTACAAAAGTTGGAAAAGCCTAATGAGGATAATGAAACTTAGACTTATTTACAATAGCGTCTTCTGCTTAGTTTTTGTATGTTAACAGTAGTTATTGTTATAGAAAACAAAGCATTAATTGAGTACACAAGTAATTTATTCATTAGTTTTAAAATCCATTAGCATAACGGCTACGAACTCGCTACTTCTGCTTGAGAAGTTGACAAAGGCAACCCTCATTTGCTAATGTATTTTATCGTATTCCCTTTCACAAATTTCACGAAAACGTGATGGCTTTATCATGCCTTGCAATTTCATATGTTGAACAAGGCTTCATTTCCCATTATTCGTACTGGACGGGATGCAGTATGTATTTCTACATGTAACATAGGTAAGTAAACCAGATTTGCATATTGCTTAACGATTTAATGGGCCGTAAAGTTTGGCAAATCCGTTTCGGTTTATTACAGAAATAATGGCTACTGCATTACCTTACAAACAAATAGCATCTACTTATATCTGATAAAATAGAACGTTATATGCTCAGTTTTAAATAATCAAGCATGGAGAATTCAAATAAGAGGTTAGTCGATCTAAAATAACATCTATCTCCAATTACCGTAAAGCAGGCGTATTAATTGTTTTCCAATTTGCAAGAAGGGTTACTTAACTCGATCCGTATTACCTTCCCAAAGGTTTCCCGATACCGTCCCTATCGGGATTTTGACCCTTCGAGCAACCGTTTACATGTTCTCTTGTCATAAGAGGAATTGAGAACTAGTAGTCAGTGTTATTGGAATTTATGACCACCGTAGTGATTAAATGGTATTACATTTAGGTAAGTAACTGTAGGATAATGTTCAACAACAATTTTGGTTATTGAACATAGGTTTGTACAATGAAGAATAACAATACCGGGTGTCCCAGATTCAATGTTACAAGCGATATCTTCCTTATTTGTAGAGATATAAGGTCGAGCAAGGTGTCGTCGAAAATGGTTTGCAGAATCCTACAAGATGTACTTCTTAAAACTAACCGTAGTGAACCACCCTCTAACAGCGAGTTATGAGGCGGAGCGCCACCCTGTTGCTACCACAAATCATTGCGCTCGCTAATGGAGTATCTTCCATTAACTCGGGAAGGTCGTTATGTAAAAAATGTAAATAACGTTGCACTGTCAAAGTTCCTACAAAGATGTATGGACCAATGATACGTCTATTAAATAATTCGCACCAAACATTGACCACTATTATGAAATCGTGCCTCGTCAGTTCAGAAAATGTTATCGATAATCGTGGGGTCATCATTTAATATTAGCTGAATTACAGCAATGAATCCTAGTCTCCGTTCAAAATCTGTAGGCCTCAATACTTGCAGCAACTGAATTTTAAAAGGACGATATTTGTGAACTTTGATGGAAATGAGCCCGTTCGCATTTTAGCTTCAACAAAGATTGGCAAATCCGTTTAGTATGCCGGAAATGCCATATCTGACGGTACCATTCTGTTTATGCAAGATTTAACTGTCAGATGTGGTTGTACCAACACATATTATGTACTTTTATGTTCATATTGTGTTTGCATTATTTTTACTGTTTATGTCTCTGGTTTACTGTTATTCAATAGCCAGCTCAAAGCTTTTTTTTCCTAAAATAGTGAAATTTGAAAGAAAATTTCTTGAAAATCATTTATTTGTATTCTTAAATAATAATCACATACAATTTCTGAAGCAAATCAAATTTCAGGCAACTTTCTTATTGACAGGTTTACTCTGTACTATTAGAAGAATGACGGTTTGATAATGTATTGGTTATCTATTGTTGCTAATTGCTGTTCAGCGATTCAATTTTTCATTCACATTTGACTTAAAATTTGATAAAGAAAAGAATACGCTTTACAATAACAAAAAAATTATTAACTTATAGACAAGTGTAAGCCAAAAAATATTATCTGCAAATTAATCTATTTCTTGTTAAATCTAATGTACAATATTTTCTTCAAATTGTTGAATGCCTTTATAAATATGAAACTAGCTTAAATTTTGCAAATTTGTTTAAACACAGGCAGGATTCGGAACAGGAAGATCCATAGTAGATCATCTTTTTAGTATATTTCAAACATTGGAAAAGGAAACAGCGGTTAACCAAGAAACCCACTTCCTATTTGTGGATCTTAAGGAAGCCTACGATAGCGTCTCACAGACAAAACTTTGGGCAGTGCTAGAAAACACAAATATTAGCATAACATTAATAAGAGCTGTACAAGCATTATACAAGGACACCACAGTAAGGGTAAAAGTGGGAAAGTATATATATATATGATTATGTATCTTGGCACTAGGTAGCGCCAGGAAATATTTCAGTGCTGTTTTTGGAAATTAGTGGCATAAAAATAGAGGAAGTACAACACATCAAATATCTGGGAGTAACAATACAAAACAACTTAAAATGGGCCACGCACACAGTATACCACGCAATTTTCACATCAAGAAACAACTATCTAATAAACATATGGAGCAGCACAACTAAAAGAAACATAAATACCATACAACGACAGCAGAACGAAATCCTAAAAATACTCTATTCATTAGACAAAAAAACCCCAACCAATGAAGTATACAACACGACACAATAACCTCACGGACAAGAAATGATAACACTAAATAACTTACTCTTATTATACAAAATAAAAAACCAACATCAAATTCTCAAGAAGCAAACAAATCAACACACACAACACCAGACAACATTCGCACCTAAGAACAAGACAGAAGAAATACACATAAAACCTGACAACAGAAACAATAAGACAATACAACAAAATAGAACCAGAGATAAAAAATAAAAGCTACTCCAACTTAAAAAAAAAACATAAAACAAAGGATCCCAAAGAACAACATCTAAATATAAAACACGAACTGAAAAGAAAAAACCAACCAAGAAGAAGAGCGACATAGAAAAACCAACCGAACAGCCCTCGGTACCATTAACCCGAGACGGACAACAATCCACTCTCAAGGCGAAGACAGAAGACACAGCAATATTATATGCACAAAATATACATATGTAAAAATACGTATATTATGGTGACATATTTCAAAAAATATAATCTATTAAAAAAAAACAAAACTGAGAGGTGAATGCAATGTAAGCAGCGGTAAACAGCGCTCGAAACCACGATGACGACGCCGGGTGGGCAATAACATGTCCGTGTGTTAGTGCTATTTTCTCCGCGTACATTGTTTTTACCGGGAGTAATTCCACCAATACGATGAGCTATATTAGCATTAATTTTGATTAATATATACGGATTAATCTTACCCCAATTGGCCTTCGAAGTATATTTAATTAGAAATTACAAACTGGATCTAAACTTATTTAACTTGAGAAGCTACAGTAATGATGATGAAACAGATTTAACAACATGGAAATAACAAATTCGTTTTTGATTATTAAAACTAATAGCACTTTAAATCCTCTCCGACGTTTCGAAGAGAGGTTATTAATGAAGCGAAAGTGTCTTTTATGAATTCTGATTAAAACTGATTTCCTCCAAATATTTAAATAGACGCCCCTCGCCTAATTGAAATTTTATAGAACGGGAGAATATCTATTATGGTCGCGAACGTCTGTCCCGAAGCGCGAGGTAGGTATTTCTTCACGGCGCGGCGTAATAGACCTCTCAGGTAGACGAGAACGGAATATAATTCTTACACGTTTAATGTTTAATTAATTGTTTGATTAATGAACGTAATTAATAGAACGTCTCCCTTAATAGCGCGATTTAATTTCGTTATAAATTCTCCCCCACTACGGGGAGGACAGGAGCGGGTGGGTGTTTTATAGGAAATTATGAACCGGAAGACATGTATCCATCGGTATGCAGTTGAGGAAGATAAAGCGTCGGAGCGTATTTAGACAGAGTCGGATTATATCGGCATTAGGATAGCGAGTACTTTAGCTATTCTTGCGCCCTAATCCTCTCTAGATTACGTACATGTATGCTTATTTTCGTAAGTATCTAGTATGTATATATGTGGAGCAGGTTGTAGCGCTGTAAATCCCAGAACATTCAAATGTTTGTAAAATCCTCATTTGGGATAACGAATTTCTTCCAAGAAGATCTGCAGGTAGATATTACTTTGTGTAACTTGTTTAAGTGGAATAGCTAAATCTATTGAATACGATTATCCCCCAGCATAAACAACCAGTTTCTAAAACATAAACTTAACCATTTTGATTTGTAAGACGGCCAAAAGCTGCAACCACTACCGATAACATAGGAAAAGTTCACCAAACGGTGCTAGATGACAGTCGAATTAACGTTAGAGAGGTAACAGAGGCTCTGGGCATCTCGAGAGAACGTGTTTATCATATGTTGACGGAAGATTTGGGGATGAAAAAGCTAACCGAACGTTGGGGGCTGCGCTTACTCACTCAGGACCAAAAACGCATTCGAATGAACATTTCCAAAGCCCTGTTGAAGCAATTTAAGCGAAATAAGAGGTTTGGCGTCGATTAATAATTGTAGATGATACTTCAATACACCTGCTTACTTCTGTAGCCAAGGCACTGTCGAAACAGTGGACTGCGGAGAGTGAATTGACTCCGAAAAAGACTGTTCCATCGGCCGGAAAAGTGACGGCGACTGTTTTTTGGGATAGTCATGGAGTTGATTGGATATTTTGAAAAAGAAAAAACAATAACGGGGCATACTCCGCATCATTACTTGACAAACTGAAGGTAGAAATTGCGGAAAAACGACAGCAAGTTTTGTTCCACCAAGACAGCGCACCATCTCACACTTCAATGGTCGCCATCGCAAAAATTCACGAATTAAAGTTCGAATTGACTCACCCTATTCACCACATCTGGTCCCCGGCAACTTTTTTATATTTCTTAGACTCAAAGTTTCGCTCGGAGGACAGAGATTTTCATCGAATGAGGTCATCAGTTTGATAAATGCCTATTTTGCGTAGCAATGCCAACTACTATTTAGACGGATTAAAAAGATGGGAGCATCGCTGGGAAAAGTGTATAGATTTACAAGTATAGACTTACTTGTTTCTATGTTAGGAAAGAAACCTTTCAGACTACCCTCGTAAATCCACCGCGAAATTAAAAAAATGCCAAGAGGGTAATATTGGTATTCCACAAGGATCCACTTTAGCACCAATCCTGCTCCCAATATATTTAAATGATTTCATAACTGTTACTTTAATCTGGGAAAATATTGTAACTATGCAATTTAGAAAGCTTCTGTTATCCTAAATTTTATTCTAGCATGCGGTATATGACGTAGCACACTGGGGTATAAATTCTTCATCTGAACATGTGTTCCTATTATCAAAATATGTAAAAACGCTAATGACTGATTAATATATTTTGGCTTCCGTTGGTAAATTACGAAAATCTGTAATTTCCGTGGTATTTCCCACATAATTAAATATATGAAAAAGTCTTGTTCCGGTAAGGAATCGAACCTGACATCTCCCGTTTGCCGGACGGGCATGCTAACCACTACACCCCGGAGACCTTGTCCCAGAAACGTTCACTTTTTTATACCTAGTTGTTATTTATCGGCAAATATATAATAATATTTCGACAAACATATTGGACTTTTTGTTTGCATTTGCGTATTTTCTATAAAGAAATGTAAATACTTAAATATTATTGTTTCTTTTGACTTGCTTTCCCCATGTTAGCCAAGTTCTTGGAAATAAATTTTTCATTATAACCACAATTAATAAGCATCAAAACTGTTAAGAAATACCGAATTTTAATTTGGCTTCACGTCGTGATTCACGCTAAATTTTGCTTGTTTTGCCCAAAATTGAGTTGTAAGGAACGCCTATACCACGACTTATACAATTGCGGACAAATGGCAATTATACTGTTAAGACTTATGTGTATATTGTGAATATTCCCACTTAATAACTTATTTACGTATTATATAGCTTTGAACTGCGCGCTTCCTAGCCAACCTACAAAAAAACCCTAGTAATGTTTTGTCTAGTGAAGTTCTAAAGTAACCCCCTCCCCTGCCGCTGCTAACTTTTGAACGACTCGGTTTTTATTTTCTCGTGAACTGAGTTCGATCGTATTTCCGGTATCACCGGAAGTTATTTTAAGTAGAACATCTCATGTCTTTTGACGTTTTTGGAAAGGTAATCGAAAAGTGAATCTAACGATATCACATATGTTATAGTCTAACTTAAGAAGCAGCAATAAAGGTTTTGGTAATCTGTTTTTGTTGTTACGCAAAATAGGCTAGGAAAGAGCGCCAAATTGTTTCTTTTGGCGCCATACTGAACTCGTTGCTAAGTAAAACAATCATAACAATTACCAAGCTGTCAAATCTCAATTCCAAAAGCGTAAATTACTCTTGTTGTTTATTAATAATAATAATAATAATAATAATAATAATAATATTTATTGGTGCTATTACACAAAAGTGTTTACAAAAGTCAAAAACAGAGGACGAACAACGTAGAAAAATATACTTAATTTTCATGAAATTATATGTACTGTACAATATCGTTAAAGTCTGTCTAAGAATTCATTTACACAGTAGGAAGCTTTCCAAAGAATGTGCGTCTGAGACACAGTAATAGCAAGTCTCTAATTATATTTGGCAACACATTATAATATTTAATGGCGTGATAATTAGTTCCATCTCTAGATTTGATAAGTCTGTGAGATCTTAACCGAATATTTTTGTTTTGCCTTGTAGGATAATTATGGTAAGCAGAACTAAAGCTATAATCATCTAAATTCAACACAATAAAGTTCACGCATTCAAGAATGTACTCGCATGGTGTTGTTAAAATTGCCATAGATTAAAATTACCATAGAATTGAAACAGTCTCCACAATCATCTGTATAACCTATGCCGGTCATCATTCTTACACACTTACGTTGCAGTGAAAATATTTGCTGGGTATGACTAGAGTGCCCCAATTTAATATGCTATACTTCGTAATAGAATGGAAGAGCCCAAAATGAACATTCTTAAGAAACGTTATGTCTAATTTACAACTTAGGGATCGTAACAAATAAAGTCTGGATTACAATTTGTTATTGTTTTGTTAATTGTTATTTCTTTAATTTGTCGAATTTTATTGCAATTAATTGATTATGGTAAGTTTGTTTAAATGTGTTGGTTTTTGATAGACAATACGTATGTTTTTTTAAGTTTTTTTATGTTGTTACTTTTATGATTGCTTCGTCACGAACCATGCAAAATTGCCGGATCAATTTTAATATGATGTAAATCCGGGGGAGGGCACACTGGCACACTTTAGGATCGCAGTGTATAGATATGTACACGCACAGTGATACTTACCATTAGTTTGTAATTGTGCTATTTGTTTAGTTGTCATAAGAAAAATAGAGTTCATTAAAAAATACTGCACAAGTCAATTATTAATACCATCGTTGCATTTAGCTTCCAATGTAGCCCCAACTCGAAAATCGAGATAACAAACGCTATATAACTATGAAAATTTCCAATAACCAATATGCGTACACTAACAGCCTCATTCGAAGCACTCAGTATAAACCTGTAAACTATAAAAGCAATTTGTTTCGAAATACATATTTGTATTTACAAGATTCGAAAATGAAAAATACTAACACACTTTCTAAACCTCTTCAAACTTTCGCTTCCATCAAAAACAGACATTAATTGACAGAACTTGTTATATTTATTTTCAAAATTGAAAAACCAAATTACTACAATTGTTCTATTGTGAGCTTATTCGGAAATGTTTATAGCATTTAATATCTGTCAATCTTTTTACCACTTCACTTCACATATATTGATGACAAGTCGAAATACCCACTTGATTTTATTAATCCCATCGTGGCACGCGAAAAAATAAGTAATTCCACGTCATTTTTCATGACAAAACAAACGCAATTTAAATTTCATCGGTTCCATGACCACAAACACTCTTCAACAATTAATAACTACTTAAATGTAATAGATAAACTGCAAAATTCTAATATAAGAAGAGTAAACAAATATTTACTTCCTAAACACTATTTTTAGGTTTGATGAATCATTATTTACATTGCCAACTCCTTCTCGGGAGATTTCTGAAAGCTGATTGTCATCGTGAAAAGTTGACAACACCGAGGAGTTGTCATGTATATGTAGTAGGTCATGGATACCAGAAAATTACTTTCGATTAGACGTCAAGATATGTATGTTCGAATAATATATGTATATAAAATTGCTACGAAAGAAACCATTAAGGAAAATCAATAAGTAAGCTTTTGTGAAGTGGTATCTCTCACAATAAACGATGATATACGAAGGTTGTTTAAAAACTAATGGTAATAAGGGCCCTGACGGAATGTGTGATGCGAAAGTTGGCAACACTGAGTACCATCATGTAGCCCATTCTCTTGGCAATCTATAACGATCAGTTTCAAGTCGACCAGTGTAGTAAGTGGACGTATGTGACTATTCGCGTAAAGTGTGTTAGATATTCGCCTACCATGTCCAGCATGGATAAAAAGTTAGAGCAACGTTGTAACGTGAAATTTTTAGTGAAACTCTGGAATAACCGAAAAGACGCATATGAATTATTGACTAGGGTGTATGGTGAAAATGTTATGAACCCGGTAACCTTCTACAAGTGGTATAAAGCTTTCGAGGAGGGTAGAGAGAGCATCGCCGACGAGCCGCGCGAAGGACGCCCTCCAACGTCTCGCACCGGGGTTCTACAGAATACAGCTGCCGCTATCGATCACAGCAGATTATTACAAATCGATAATGAACACGATGTTACGTCATTCTACGAGAAACCGGCCGCAAAAAAACATTAACGAAATTTTACTGCATCATGAAAATACGCGGCCCCACGTCGCTCGCACTATAGTGGATTTCTTAAACGCTTACGGCATCACTACCGTACCCCACGCACCGTACAGTCAAGATTTGGCCCCTTGCGGCTTCTGGCTGTTCCCCGAACTCAAGTTTCCGCTCAGGGGACGGAAATTCAAAACCAATCACGAGGTCGTCGAAGTTGTAGAGGCGCGCTGCAAGGAGTTCGGGAAAGATGGTCTGGCGTTCGTGTTTAAAAAGTGGCAGGAACGGTGGCAAAAGTGTATTAGAACCAAGGGGGGTTACTTCGGAAAAGAGCATGTAAATTTGGAAGACTGAAAAAATATTTTTTTCTGTAGAGCATTTTTATCATTCGTTTTTGAACAGCCCTCGTATCATAGTTATGAAACAAATTGATTCATTGAAAATTTCTTGTAGCGATGCTATGCAGAATATTATTGAAGTATAAATGAAATCTAGCAATCTTAAAGTTATTCGTACTACCAACGTAATACAAAAAAAATATCACTTTAGTTTAATAAATGAATTTACACTGTGATAAAAAAAGACTTAAAGATTAAGTTGTCAACTCGGAAGCAAATTTTTTGGCTTACACATGAAAAATGTGCCTAGAAACAATAACAAAAATAATGCTAATATGGTATTGATGGAATCACTCCCGACAAAAACAATGTGAGAATAGAAAAACACTAGTAAGGGACATGTTTCTGCCTACCCGGCGTCATCAGCGTTGCTTCGAGCGCTTTTTTCTCCTACTCACACCTCTGTTCGCCTCTCAGTTTATGCCACTAATTTAACCTAGTACCAAGAGATACAGTCATGCCATCTAGAAAATAGCGACAGAAACCGGAATACAGATACCTAACCATCTCTCGAGCAGTTCTTGGACTGCTTAAAGCAAGGTGGCGTTGCGTCTGAGCGCTACGGAATCTGCACTGGTAAATGATTCCTCAGGCTTACCATGATGTATTAAAAATACACATGAAAGAAGTGCCTAGAAACGATAACTAAAATAATGCTAATATAGCACATGGTGTAGAAAGCACTCGAAGCAACGCTGATGACGCCAGGTATAGGCAGAAACATGTCTGTTGGCTACTGCTTTTCTCTTCTCACTTTGTTTCTACCAAGCGTGATTCCATCAATACCATCAGCTATATTAGCATTATTTGAGTTATTTTCAGCTTGTTAATTTTATAACACTTTATACCAGGTGATCCACTTATCTTGAGACGACTGAATAAATCGGAAACCATTTATTTAATCGAAAAAAAAATTAGATAAAAATTTTATTATATGGAGGGGGAAAGTATATTGTAAGGTCCACCTTTAATTTTAGAAGTGCCATCAATGTCTTTCGAGTGTTAAGTTACTTTCTTCAAATGGAAACCTATATTTTTTTAATAAGTATGTTATTGTACACGAAAAAACAAATAACTTTTATCTGAAACTTTTTTATTTAACAACTATTTACAGATGTAAACATTAATAAAACAATGAAAACAAACAGAAGAGAACAAGTAGCCTTCGCTTTAAAATGACTACAGTAAAGGAACAAATGAGCTACAAATCAAGGAGGCTTCCATTGTTGCTGCACACATCTTTCTCTGTGTTTATTAGTTAATCTAAAGTGTCGCGTTTCTTAAGTTAAAGTAAAACATATGTGGTATCTTTGGATTCACCTTTCGATTACCTTCCCAGAAATGTAAAAATATACAAGGTGTTCTATTTAAAAAAAGAAAGCTGACGTCACTTCCGGTGACACCGGAAATACAATTAAACTGACGATGACGGAAAAAGTTTGTTCTCAAAAAATAGAAATCAACCTATTTTTTCTAAAAACGCCAGCTTCTATCGTTCAAAAGTTAGCATGGGGGGGTACACTTTAGGCCCGCACTGTATAATTTTCCATTAACATAAATATGCCTCTAAAAAACAAAAATGGCTATGAACTTGAATGCCAATTTTTCAGGTGTAACAATACAATCAATTCTTTTTAATCACTCTGTATAAATGAAGTCTAGCAACCTTGAAGTTATTCGTACTACTAACGCAATACAAAAAATATCACTTTAGTTTAAACTTTAAAAACTCAATTCATACCTTTAATAAAACTCGTCATGCTTTCATGCTAGTTGGATTGCCTATCTTCATAATTACTTTATTTATGAATCTGAATATGAAGGATGTTTTTGAAGTAAAAACAATAAAAAACGTATCAACAAATTGAAGTAATTTTTTCTAAAAACAATAACTTTGTCATTTCAAAATAACGTTTACTACAATTCCACGTACGTTTACTTAGCTAATTAAACCAGTGCCAGTACCATCTTTACGTCGCAATAACTCTTCCGCAACGCCAACGGAAGTTCGTTACGAATTACGTCAATTTTGAATTCGTGATGTGGGAGTATGAACCTCGACGTGTAATATGTGATCTCTACGTAGACGAGTTTAAGTCACACATGAAATCGTGGCGAGACCGCAGTTTTCCTATCGCGTTAAATTCACCGGATTTACATGGACTTTAAATCGGTTCCGCGTGTCTGTCTATGTTGATGTATCTGTATGTACTTTCGCGGGATTATGTAACGCCTCAAACGCAAAAAGATAGGGTGTGCTTAAACTGGCGAGAAAAGTACACTTGCGATATTTTCAATGAAATTGTTAGTTGAAAATCTTTACATGAAATTGTATGTCATGCTTCCTCTGTGTTCTTAAGCATTAATTGAAAGAAGCATAGATTATGTTGAAATGCCCAGTTAGTAAGAACACTGGTATATATGTAAATTGCGTCAAGATATTGCTGACATTAAGATGATGAAGCTTGCTATGGTATTTTTCATGGAAATAAGGAAATAAAAAAATGTTAAGAGACTCTTTTGAGCATAAAAGCATCATTCATCCAAAAACTATCTGAAAAATCCTCCTTCTTCTAGAACATAGCTTTGTCTATCAATATATGTATGTATGTATGTAAAAAAAAATATCCCCTTGTTAAATAACTGCGTGTTCAAACCTTCCAGACCGGAATTTTACAAAGAACATTGCCACCGTTACCTTTTCTCCAAGATTAACACGCCCATATCTTACGAACATAAATAAATACTATAGTAGCATTTTTTACAATATTTCCTACATCTCAGATAAGTAGGGTTCCACAGCTACAATATTTTTTTAGAATGTAAATATATTGTAATGTTATGATTTACAACATCGAACGCAGCTGTCATTAGAGACACGTACAGCGACTTCAGTATATCCACTCGTTCAACATCAAAATCCTTCTGGCAGCGATGAGCTCTTTCTCAGTAGCTCCAACTTCTTTTATGGCCTCCTATCGCTGGAGCGGGGATGCTAGGAGATTATTTTAAATCCAGTTAACGACGATCATGGTGGAACGAATAAATAACTTGTCTTATGTTCATTTTCTTCACATCCTAAATCTTAAATTTCAATGGAATATTTTCCTACAGGAATTGACAGCATACATTCAGTTGTATCTTTTGCATAATTTCGAAAATTAAATATCGCTCATCAAGTAATCGTCTTGTTTGTTAGTAAATATTAATATTGTACAGTCATTGGTGGTGTTAAATAGAGTAGCATAGATTAAGTTTCCCAGCTGCGTCCCTGCATGGCATGCATTATGCTATTTTCTAATAATAAGAATATTCGATTGAAACTCATTAAATAATATTTCGAAACGTATAGTTCAGTGTTTAAATTCTACCATAAATATGAGTTAAAAGTCAAGCTTGGTGGTTTAAGGATACGCAGGGTTCCAGTAAGTAACATGTAAACATAGAGTTTATATTGGAACAACACAATTCCAGGTTAGTTTTCTCTTTTCAAGCTTTCATACTTTCATTTTTAAAATTTTCCCTCGTTTAAAATATTACAATATTTTAAATTGAGAACTGCGAAATTTAACATGTGCCATGAATGAGCAACATATGGTATGCTTTTATTAATGCACAAAATGTTTGAATAGTCTTTATTGCTTGCATAACCTTTGGTGTCACTTTTTCTTGATCCTGGAGCAATAATTGCACGTCAAATCTATTTTCGTGTTAACCAAAAGAACGGTTGGAACTGTTCTGATTCTTCAAACGACTTCTAAAAATGAAGCCATATGTAGGAAGCAGGTCCGCGATCGTTTTTCGAACCTCAAACGGAGAAAATAAGGAAAATCTTGTAAACGTTTGCAAATACAGTTTACGTAGATCGCCGTTAAATTATTAAAAAGACTTGAGACAGAATTGACTTGTATCTCTTTCTAATTCTTACCATCAAGTAACAGTTGGTTTTTACATTACGACAATGTTTCGATCAGAAACATCCTGCTACAAAGATCGTAGTGGTCCTTCATGTTTCCTACTTACTGATCTTTGTCAGTGCAACTTTTTCTTATTAGAAGAACAGCGTTTTTGTGCCAAAAAACAAAATACTATAAATCTTGGCAAACGTTTCCCTTTAAAACCCGTTGCTGCAAGTTACTTCACTCACGTGTGAAATGTCTTGAGGTAGACTAAAATTGCAACAAATTATCGGTAGAGAACATTTGCATAGAAGTTTTGGATGAAGATCCGTAGAAAGCGGTGGATCTGTATCGTGGCCTGCAAAATAGCCTGATTTGAATCCCCTTGATTTCTTTCTTTTAGGATATTTGAAAATTAGTGTACACTACGCTTGTAAATGACCTCGAGGAGCTGCAACGAGTAGATCAAGGTTGCCACTGAATCCAAGCCAACACAAGGATTTTCGAAGGAGCTCGAAGGCTGTGAAATGTAGGGAGGGCCCTTTGAACATCTCATTTTATTTTTTGCCTTTGTTGTTTGTTTGTAGATGTTGTACAATGTTTCGTATCTTCGAAACCGTCCATTTGTGGACCCATGTTCACTAAGACTTTTCTGCATATTTTGGTCCATATAAACCCCACTCTAGATTTGTGACACTTTGTATAAGAGTCTGGTTTGGCTCATGATCAACGTAGTCGTATCATCTTGACGATGAACACTTGTGACAACCAACAACTACAACTACTACCGATCACATGGGAAAAGTTCATCAAATGGTGCTAGACGACTGTCGAATTAAGGTTAGAGAGATAGCAGAGGCTGTGGGCATTTCGAAAGAACGTGTTTGTCATATATCGTCTGAAGATTTGGGCATGAAAAAGTTGGGTGCCGCTCTTGCTCGCTCAGGACCAAAAACGCATTCGAATGAACATTTTCAAAGCCCTGGTGAAGCAGTTTAAACGAAATAAGTAGGAATTTTGGCGTCAATTAATAACTGTAGATACACCAGTACACTTCTGAAGCCAAGGCGTTTTTTGGGATAGTCACGGAGTAGTGTTAATCGACTATCTTGAAAAAGGAAAAACAATAACGGAGGCATAGTACGCATAATTGACAGGCGGAAAAACGGCCGCATTTGAAGGAATAGAACGCTTTGTTCCACCAAGTCTCACTCTTCAGTCGCCACTGCAAAAATTCACGAATTGAGGTTCGAATTGATAGACCACACACCCTAATCACCCCATTTACTAAATACTTGCTTCTCCTGTATATCCAAGATGTCTTTCGTAGAGATTATGTATATTAGAGAACCCACTATCGATCCTCGTGGTAATCCTTCATAGACAATAAGTTCACTCGATCGAATATCAAATCAATATCGAATATCATCAATTTGTACAACTGAATTCTTTTGCTCACATATGAGAGAAGCCAATACCTATACCTGCCTCTAAAAGCGAATAGATTCTAGTTTGTGCGCAGTATTTCATGGCCCACTGTGTGTGTTTTCAAAGCAAACCAAAAGTTAAAAGAAGACCAGCTTCACTCGAACCTTAAAATCAATTTGGAAATCAAGATAATAGCGAGTTCATATTAATCAAATAGTCTCATCTGACTTCAAGAAACTTCACGCAACTTGACTGATGTAAACAGAGCTTTAGGTACAATTGGTTCACTACATATTCCCCCGATAGTACATATCGCGGTATGGTGTAATGTAGAGAATTCCATTGTCAAGACTCGTACGACGAAACGGGACACAATGCGACAATGGCGGCGGCGCCACTACCGCGGAGTACGGGGGAAACCACTGAGCGACCTCCGCGTCGGCAAAGAAATTAAATACATTTTGTGTGCCGGCGAGAAATGAAATCCAATTCCCCTATCTATTATCATTTAAAATGAATGGCGAACGTGCAGGTGATTTATTTGATCGAAGTGCGAAGTACGTACGTGTATTTGAAGGTTGAATCGGGAAACGGTGGAAGGGTCTTGTTATCGAGCTACTGACCTTATTCCGATACAAATTCTTCGCTTAACCTTCCGCAACAGGGGAACACCCCTTGACATACAAATTATCGCGTTATCCGGGGGTGGGCGTTAGCTAGTAGAAAATCAATTAATATCGTCAAGATAATATAAAGGATAGGCGGTAATTGATTTCAAAATAGATTTTGTATTTTTTTATTCCGAGAAAACTTTTTTATTTCATCTCTATTTTAAATTAAATAATGTATCAACATTTTCGTTTTACATTTCTTTGCCTTTGTTATTAGGTAATTTCTTCGGGGGAACTAGAAATTATTTTCTGTCTCCATGATTCATTTATTAACGAATTATACGTTGTAAATTAAGTATTTTGTGTTTATTTACATTTCTGGTAGCCTTTGATTGCCATGGCAACTTTAATGGGAAGCCAGAAAATTCCCCGGCGGTAAAATTTCTCAACAAACAATTCACCGAATGGGAAATTCTCTGACAATAAGAACCTTCCCCTCACACTTTAACTCGGCTTAGGTTGAGCATCATGGCGGTGTATTTAAAACATTTTTTAAATTGTTAATTCTTTTTTGATGTCTTTAGTAAGTTAGATTATGGGCTATACCACGCAAGTAATCGCAATGGACTCTCTCGTCATCATTCCCTACAAAGGCTGATATTCGTTCAGCACAATCACGGTGCTTTTACGAGTCGGCGCCTCCTAAGTATTGCTCTATCTGAAGCTCACGTAGAGCTTGATCTCGTTGTATGAGTTTTATGTAATGCCATATATTGGGATGGTCCGCGTCTCAAACGCTCGATGCCATCATTCTATAGAGTTATTCGTTTTTGATAGTTCTTCTACCACAGTCTCGTAACAATAGGGAACTTGCCAATTTTTTTGATATCAATAACATCATTTTTATATGTCTAAAAAGAGTATCTCCCAAGTGTTATCCCCTAAAAATCAATAATAACTTGGTAATAAATGTTTAAAGTTTTGCGCGTTTCGAATGCATTTAAAACGACCTCTGAAGCACGTCAAGCCTTTGTCTCTCTTTCCGACGTGCCCAACTATGCCGATATTCCACGATATTCTCGTTGTTTGCATTTGGATTGCCGAGTTGTCTTTGTGCGATTGTTGTTTACAATTGTTTTGACGTATTGTATTTACTAGGCCTTAATTTTAAACATATACTGGCAAAATATTAGAGTTACAAAAGTGTTTTATATGCTGACTTTCATAAAAATCGCAACACCTAGAGTTAGTTGAACGATTTCATTGAAATTTTTACAAGCGATGTAATTTATCACTACAAACAAACGATTAACATTTGAAAACAAAAGAACGAAATAAAAAAAGTTTTTTCACTAATGAGTTGCTCCGCCACGATTTGCTATACACTCATTTAGTTGACGTGGCATGCTGTCAATCAATTGATCAATATCGGCTTGTGGTACATCATTCGAAGCTTCCTGAATCCGCAGCCGAAGATGGTGCAAATCGTCTGGAGGGCATGGTAAATCATTCAGCCGCTTACCGATCACATCCCATACATGCTCAATGTGTGACAAATCAAGCGACTGAGCAGGCTATGGGGGGACTCCAATGTTAACTTTTTCCAAAAACCGTGTTGTAGTCCTTGCCGTATGGAGGCGCGCATTATCTTGTTGGAAAATGGGATTTTCCAACCCCCGAAGATATGGAAGTGCAACAGGCTCCAGCACATTGGCAATGCAACCGGCTGCGTTTAAGTTGCCGTCAATGAAAACCAAGGGTGATCTGTTACCATAACATATTGCATCCCATATCATCAGTCCTTATGTAAGGGCTGTGTTGCGTTGCACAAAAAATACTGAATTTTTGCGTTCTCCGCGCATCCACCTGACCCTCCTACGACCGTCGCGGACCCGCAAACAAAATCGAGACTCATCACTGAACACAATTTGATGCGATTCTTGTGCCCAGTTCGCTCTTTCGTTCTAGTCTGGGAGCACGGTGTAGTGGAGCTCTTGTGGCCAAAACTCTTAAACGACGTTCTTCACGATCTGTAGTCCCCCGGGGACGTCCAGATCCAGGGCGACATTGTTTAACCCCTTCTTCGAACCATCTGGAACATCTCACCACCGTTGCAACATCACGATTAACACGGCCAGCAATATCTCTAAGGAAAAATTCGATCTCTCTCATGCCATTAATACGGCCACGTTCAAAATCATTTAATTGCCGACAATTTGCACGTTGACGAACTCTTGGCATTATCAAATGTTCAGAAGGCACTAATTGACAAACAAATCGCAAAATTGAGAATTATTTGTTTTGTATGGTAATAGCACATCCACTAATGAAATTGAAATATTTTTCTTCAACCCATGTACCGCAAAGAGTTGACAAAATAAGTGTGACACTATTTTAAATGTCCCGTCCGCATACCAATGCGCGCTTTGAGCTAACAGTGAAATATGTTTTTTCCGAATCGTACAGCAAAAAAGATTCCTCATTTCCTGTTAATGTGTATTCTTATGAAAAAGCAGCTTCTTCCTTTCTATGTATATTTCTTATATTTCTCTTCTTGGAAACTTTCGGCAAACATGCTGCAGTATCCTGGCTAATTGTAAGTCCAATAGATACAGTGGAGGAGGGTAGGTCTATGGTATGGTATGCGTTTTCACGTACCTTATTATAAAATTTTGTTTTTTCTACTTCTGTGGTATCTGCAATATGGTCATGCTCTCTTTTTCTTAAGAACAGTTTTTCCAAGAGTTCTAACTCGACCACTGCACTTTATTTTGTAGTAATAGCCACATTTCCAACAAATTTTTTCGTCCCCTTTCTCTTTATGATATAAATAACATCATCAAGCAACAACTTTCTTCTCCCTTTTTCTACAAATTCAACGGTCATTCCAGGATGTTAACTGTAGCGCAAACATTTTCGAAATATAACAATTTGAAGAGATTGTTGCTCAACTATTTATAATTGATTAATATATTTTGACTTCCGTCGGCGAATTATGAAAGTCTGTAATTTCCTTGGAATTTCCTAGGTAATTAAATACTTGAAAAATCTCATCCTGGTAAGGAATCAAACCTGACACTTCCCGCTTGCCAGACGGGCGTGCTAACCAGTACACCACGAGAACCATGACGCCAAGAACGTTCACTTTTTAATACCTAATTATTCTATCTGCAAATATGTCGAAATATTATGAAACATTTGCAGATGCTGACCCTAATTTCCGTAAACAAGCGTATCTACCCTACATTCAAGGTGTTACCGATCGCATCAACTAGATTCTCTTCGGGAACAACATAAAAACCATCTTCAAACCCAGTTTCAAACTCTCAGACTACTTTCCCATCAAAGGCCGCAATCGTCTGGAAGCCCCTTGTGTCTACCAGATTCCATGTTCGTGCAGTGTATACACCGGTGAAACAAAGCGATCGGTCAGCGCTCATGTTACTGAGCACCAACGTTATACGCGGTTGTTGCTGGGTCCGAGCTAGCTGAGCATAGGCTGGAAACTAGCCACCAAATCCAATTTAACTCCACCCGCATTTTATCTCGCAATCCTCACTATTATAGTAGAAGACTTCGTGAATCTATACAAATTTTTAAACATCCCAACAATTTAAATCGCGAAGATGGTTACACGTGAACTCTTACATCACACGTGGAAATGCCAAAAATCATTGATCCATAACTTTTCCGCTCCATTGACACGAAACCCATTCGGAATGAATAGTCCTCAGTCAGTGTGCAGTAACAGCCCTGAAGATGTCTCATAACAGTGTGGACGAAACGTTGACAGAAACTACGATAACGACGCGGTTCCAACCCGGAAACCAAGACTATAGTGTTATTGACGACCGCGGAAGCAGAAACTAAAAACCACTAGCATCCAAAGTTTTTATAAAACTACTTGCCAACTTTTAAAAGATATACAGGATGTTACATAAAACATTTCGTTTTTCTATTCACTTCATGTTAATCAGCAGCAGTTTGCTAATTTAGCCGATTTTGTAAAGCCAATAACAACAGAGATAACAATCGTGACCTGTTAATTTGGATCACTCTGTATACGTATTCGGACTTTTAAGCGACTTCAAATATCTGCAGACAATTAGGTCTTAAAAATAAAGAATATAACGGTTAATGGAAGTCAAGATGACACCCAAATGTTCCCGAAATGGACCGTATTATTTTCGGCTTATCTCTTATTTCTTCAACAAACCTCTTATTATAATGAATGACGTATCAATCATGCTTACTAATGATCATAAGTTCTTAAAGCTTTCGCTTCAACGGTATTTAATACCAAACAATCTTGTTGAACTCGTATTTTAGTTAAAATAATTTTCAATAGAAAGCAAGCACAACACAATCAATCTGGAATATGCTACATTTTCTCATTTCAACTGTATTTCTCGTTTTAACTATTCTGCCCGTTCATCTATGTTTTGACAATTATAATTAATCTAATAAATTAATATCGCAACAGTTGTTCGACGTAAACTTTGTCGAATGGATCATGCCCGACTTCAGACTTCAGACAGTGGAACTTAATACATTACACCGCTTTAAAAGTTGAGCAATACTCGCTAACGTAAGGTTCAAATTGCGAAAGTTTAGCTGAGCGCCTTACGTCTTCAAAAATAACCTTCGCAATTCTCTAGGAGTAGAGCAGACAGCGTCTTTGTTCGTTGCTTATTAGCAGTTGCCTACTAGCAATTGTTCGACAGACGTACTTTAACTCGTCTTAATTCTTACTGGCAGTCGAATGTTCCAATAAGTGGATAGTTACATTGAAACGTTAACATTCATTTATAGGTTTTCATTTTACGTGCAAATGGGTAAAAGAGATGCTACACATAGAACGATTATTGAAGTCGTTAATAAACCAGTTTATTACAATATTATAAAGGATGCACCGGCGAGAGCGGTACATTAAAATTTCAAATAAAACACAATTTTTTTGAAAAAATTCCGAAATTTTGTTTTAATCATAAAATATACACGTGGAAAATACCATTTCTCCTCGGCTTTGCACATTTGCGTTCTTTTGGCGAAATTTTCAATATCGATTTGGTATAACTGATTGGATTTCAGTGATACAGCGTCTAATTTCCTTCTTCAAGGCTTGGGTGGTCGTGGGCTTGTTGACTTCACAAAATCCCAAAGAAAGAAGTCCAAACGCGTTAAACGTGATGTGTAGCAAGTGGCTCCGTTTTGTTGGAACGACATGTCTTCAAGATCCATACCATTCATTTGAGTCACAAAAAACTGGATTATCATACCCCGATGCCGTTCGCCGTTGACTGTTCGTGCATTCCCAACAGCGCCTTTGAAGAAAAATCGTCCAATGATGCCTCCAGCCCCAAATCCACACCAAACAGTGACACGTTTGGAATGCATTTCCTTCTCATCAAGCACATGTGGGTTTGCATCATTCCAAATCCAGCAATTTTGAGTGTTCACGAATCAATCAACATGAAAATGGGGCTCATCGCCGAAGATGATTTTGTTGGAAAACTCACCGTTCACTTGTTTTCAATGAGCCAATTGGCGAACTTTCTTCGCTGTGCATGGTCTGTAGGCTTAGGACGATGAGTCAGTTGAATTTTATAGATACGAAGACACGAATCTTTCGTGAGAATATGCTACATAATGCTTCTTAGAATGTTGCCGAATGAATGTTTCCGTGATGTTTTCTGCTGAACCGCCTGGATGAACACGTGTCGATGGTCTGACATCGGTAATCGACCCTGTCTCCTCGAATTTTTCGATTATTCTCTTCACAGTTGATGGAACATTTTGTTTAATAAACATTGGACGCGAATCGTGGTAGTCAAATTTTCACCATTTTTGAAATAATGTTTAACAATAATGATGCGTTGTTGTGTTTAATAATGACAGACTGTCGTGATGGTTTTCCTCTAAAAGCACGAGAGCAAAAATGGTTGCAAATTTAAATTTTTCGCTCTTGCTGGGACATGCTTTACAGTGTATGATGAAACCTAACAATACGTGAAATTTATACTTGTCAAAATAACTTAACATAAAATTAGTTAGTATATGCATGGTCAAAAATGAGTTACATTGAAATGAACTCCAATGAAATGGCACTTTCAAATTATAGAAACTTTAAAGAATTCACAAAAGCTCCACTACAGGTACCTCAAAAGCAGCAATAAGCAAAATACAATAATAGACATGTCACAATTTGCGTCAGAACTTTTATTATAATTTCATAAAGAATGCCAGTAGCAAACTGCTCACGCCACCCAGTGCCATCTGGAGGAAAACAACAGGGTAACATCTAAAAAATGACGATAAAAACAACTAATACTGTTTACCTTTCTCCAGACGGTTAAAAAATTGTAAGTGAATTTATATCACTACAAAAAAACACCGACTGCTTTTTTTAATGTAATACAATTTCCAGCTGACATCACTAGAGCGGGCCAAATTGCGCCATCCAACAGAATCGGAATCAGGCGCAACGGCCGCTTATTGTAAATAGCGTATATGTGAGTCACAGCAGATATGTGATATTTCGAAATTAATACACAAGAGTAAAAAAATAAAAGCTGACGCAATAATAATGTTTAGTAATTAGAGCGGATATATATATATATACACGCTGAGGTGTTTTTATTTTCATTATGATTTTTTATTTGATTGAAAACGGTATGCGTTGTAAATGGGATGTAATAAGGAAATAACTGAGAAATTTGCCTCGGTGAAGGATGTTCGCCGAGACGAAAAAATTTTCTTATATTTCGAAAACGACCGTTCCACGTCTACCAAAGTAAGACAGGCGTAATTAAAATAATCTTTAGACTTAGTCAAGGAATCTGCAGATGCCCCATCGCACATTTGTCTTAATCTCGTGTAGTCCGGATTCTTTTTTAAAACACTATCGAACTTAGCTAAAACTCGTCCACTTGTTGCATCGTTTATACTGTGTAACAATGTACTAACTTCGTCCACGACTTGCACTGATTCTACCAACGACAATCCAGAATTTTGCAAATTTTCTATCGCGTCTACTAACCCTTTGTAATTGTTGCTAATATTCTTTAGATGTGTTTTCAACAGAAATATCGCGAAATCCCTTCTGGCTCATCCTAATAGCTCTAGCTTCGGCAGGGACGAATTGCAAAATAACGGATTTGACTTCTTGAAAATGTTCATTATAATAAAAAGCGGCTTTTAACCACGTTCCCCAACGCGTAAGAATGGGCTGTGGTGGTTCTCGAATACCAGGGCATAACCTGTGGAATGCCCTAGTCCTCTTAGGACTTTTGAGAAACACTTTTTTTGTGTTTGCTATTAATGCATTCACCTCCGGGTAACACTCTCGAATAGTTTGTGCCACAAGATGTAAAGCATGGACTTTACACGTAACATGTAAAAGTCCTTCACACTTTTCTTTAAGGGAACGGCCTACACTACACATTGTTGCTGCACCATCACTCATGAACAACAACAGTTGACTGGTTGACACTTGAAATTTTTGTAACGTTTCGAGAACTACGGCCGTAATTGCTTTACTAGTACACTGTTTTAATCTTCTGCTGGCTAATAGAATTGCAAAATTTGGTTTAATAGGATCTAATACGCGCACTATTATATTCAAAATAGAATTTTTTTTGCAATCTGTCGTCTCATCAAGACATAGCCACAGCTGTTTATCTTTTAATTCGGCTTTAATTCGATTTTCAATGTCCTCACGTATTCGTGGAATATCTCTCCGTAACGCTGTCCGAGATGGTAGTATCCACTCGGTATTGTATGTACCCCAGAATTTTCGAAATGCTTTTTTATCAAGTATACGAAGTGGTAGACCACATACCATAAACGTTAAAAGCAATTCTAATTGAAATTGACGTTGTTGTGACACACCATTTCTTTTATTTCTGTGGTGTGCGCTATTTATATGTCTTTCACAATCACGTTTGCTCCAGCAGAAAATTGTACTGCCATTGTAGTGTAAATCCACAAATTCACTAAGAAATTTATTAACTTTCGTAGGTAATGGCCGTTTATTTTTAATAGTTACGTTAGACATAATCACTAAAGCGAGCACACCGACGCTTGTTTCTAGTATGCCACGAAGTGGTGCAAACGTAACATCTGCAGACTCGTCATTTGTTGATGAATAGAGCGCGTCATCCGTAAATGAATAAGCGCGCTGTTAGTTCGTAGCCGTCGATGAATGAACTTTTTTTTTGTAGTGGCCCACTGTGAACAACGCCCTATTTATCAACGAACACCCAAACTGCAGGTGTATATTTGCGCGTCTTCACGACGTAATAGACAGTGGTTTTGGTCCTCGTCCTAATAATTACATATTTAAATTACCTATGTTTACATACATATATGCGCCCGGCAGCCTGATTGCGAACCTGGCGCGTGGCGCTCTTGGCCCGCTCTAGACATCACATACCAGACCAACCATCAATCAAATAACCATTCACCTTATTCGATAGAATAGTATTATTGTCTGTTGTTTAAAAAGCAATTTGAAAATCGCTGCAATAAACAGCACTATGTAGTTAAAATCCTTTCATACAATAACTTCGCAATCGAAATATTTGCTAAAAAGCCAGACTCAGAATTCGATTTAAAATCCTAACAAATAGCAGTAGCTTAAGCCCACAAAAAAGGGTAACGTCGTCAGAACAAATTGGTAGCATCCATCTATTGACAAAACCATATCTACGGCTTAACATTTTATCATTCTGTTGCTCTCTTTCAACCGTCTCTCGACTAAAGGAGATATTCTTCTTCGACGTAGAACATCACCCTCATCAACCTTTAAACGAATCAATCTTTTTTGTATCAAGAAAGAGCAAGTAATCTTATTACGCGGTATATTGAATTTTCTTTCTTGGTAGCCATAGTTCCTCTTTGATATCTGATACGTGCCCACGCAAGGTAGACGCTTCTATAACGTCTGGCTGTCGGCTTGTCTAAGTACGTACATAAAACTGGATTTTAGATAAGTGTGTGTGTGCCTGTTATAATATCGTATTTGCATATCCTGTGTGGGAGGTGTGATAGGCATTAGTTAGTAGTGATACTCCCAAAGATAACTAATTCATACGTAACTAATATTGAGATTTATAGCAGTGTAAACGAAAGTTGCATTTAAGAAATATTTAATACAAAATCATCATATGAATGATAAATAACAACAAAATTCTTACAAAGACTAGTTAAAAAATACATTAATAATAAAATTAATCACTTGCAGATATTGTTCAAAATGACCACCATTCGACGCAACACACAAATCGACCAATAAATTTCCTGGAAGTTGCTGCTGTGATCATATTCAGTTGTTCGACGGTTCGTCACAGAGGATAGTCTGAAAAGTTTCCAGCCTAACGGCGAAACAAGTCAAATTCAGTTTTATTTCTCACATAGTCACCTTGTAAGTTTGTAAACTTTTCCCAGCGATGCTTGCATCTATTTATGTTAGTAGTAGTTCCAGTTTTTGACCGTCTCGAGCGTTCATTGTCAACCAAGCTGGTACGACCACGTTTAAATGTCACTGCGGCAAATTATGGTGCAAAACCACCTTGGTTTTAATTTGCGTAGGCGTATTGCCTTTCAAATGCAAGAATTTAATGACGGTTCGATATTCGATTTTTTCCATTTTTACAGAGACACTAACATCGGCTGACACAAACGATTGTTAACTAACAACGAAGCGTCCAACATAGCTGAAATTTGCAAAAGTGCAAAACAGCGGGCCTTCAGATCCAGAGCTTTATTATTCTTTTCCAAATTCTTCTGTTTTTGGTCTTTCTTCTCCAATCCGCTATTCCCTTATCCCTTAGGTCTTCTTGAACCGCTTCCCTCCAACACTTTTCGGTCTACCCTTCCCTTTCTTATATTGCGGCTCTTTCCATGTTATTTTCTTCACTGTTCTATCCTCCGTCATTCTCTTTATGTGTCCCAGCCACAAGTAATCTTCTTGCCTTGATGAACATGTCTATTTGTGGCTCCTTGTATAAGTTGTAAATTTCCTTATTCTATCCTGCTCTTTTTCCTGGCATCCTTGCTTTATCTCTTGCTCATATCTTTGTTGTATATCCATCAACTGTAGTTTCCCCACATCAAATTGCTCTTTTACCCCTTCTCTTTGTCTCTTTATTGCATTTTTCGTTATTTTAACACTGATTTTGACTGAAAAATGGTCCTAGTTCATATCCGCTCCTCTACATGACTTCACAATTCATTATACTTCTGTGGTGCGTATTATCTATGACGATATGGTCTATTTGGTTAATGTGTTCTCCGTCTGGCGCCGTTCATGTCCCCTTGTATATGTATTTTCTTTTGAAATGAGTGCTCATTACCTTCATGCTCTATTCTTCCGCGAACTCGATCACTATTCTACCATTATCATTTGATTCTTCATGCATACTTTCTCTTCCGACAGTATCCCTGTATCTGAACTCGCTGACTATTTTGACGTTCATATCTCCCATCACCACTTTGATGTTGTGCTTACTTATTTTATCATACTCTGCTTCCAATTCCTCATAAAAACTGTCTTTTACCTCCCCCGTCTTGCATTCCGTTGGGGCGTGTACATTCATTATTGACAGATTAACTTGTATTTCTATGTAGCACATCCTGTCCGAAATCGCTTCAAACTTCACGACTTTTCCCTTCAGCTTTTTACTAACCAGGAAGCCCACCCCATACGTACTAATGATACCTCCACTTGTAAGCAGTGCATACTGTTCCAGTTCCGTTATTTTGGTTTCTTTTATATGTGTCTCTTGTATTGCAGATCCAATCCTTATCGTTTTGTTTCCATTTCCAACGTTTTCACCGCTCCCTCCTCAAACATACCCCGCACATCCTATATTCCTAGTATCAATTGGCTTCCTTTTTCTTTTTTACGTGTAATTGTACTACCTCTATTCCTACTAAGTCCCGTCCATTCCCCGAATCTCTTATCCCTTTTCTCGCCTTTGTCGTTCTGCAATATCTTTTATTTTCTTTAGCTGGTAGGTGGTTTTTGCTTTCTCAAGAGCGTTAATGTCTCTGTTCCAAGTCCACGATTGTGCATTCATCATTATTTTTTGGGAACCTATTTTCACTGTGCCCCCTTTATCCTTTTCCCCCCAGGCCTTGACTGCTTTTTGTATCGCTCTCTGCTACTTGCTCATGTCGTCGTTTATGTAAATTCTATGTCCACTAATATCCTAATATATGTATACATGTTCTTTCCCCAAGTTTCCTTGCTCTTTTTATTTCGATGTCCACTTCCAAGTGCTTCTTGATGAACATTGTTAGGTTTTCTTTTAGTTCCGTCTCATTATTTGCCTTAATGGGCATTCCTTGCACTACTACGTTATTTCTTATTTTTTCGTTTTCCATCGCTTCGACTCTTTGGTTTACTTGTTGTAGTTCCCTTTTCAGAAATTCTGTTTTTCTGTAATTTCTTTAAAGAATTTCTTTTGCTCGCTCCTTATACCTTGTAGCTCCCGTTCGATATTCACTTACATTCCTTGTATCATTGCTATTATTTGGCCCAATTTAGCATCGCTGCCGCTTCCTTTCTCCTTATTGTCTGGGGATCGTTTCGTTTTGCTACTGTTGCCGAAGAGTACGGAAAAATTTTCTGATGGTTACCGGTTACCTTCATCGGTGGTGTATTCATCTTCGGAACTCATTTTGTGCATGCTCCGTATTCCCTTTATTCTACGTTTATTACGTTAAAATTTTCCTTAAATTTTAAATTCTCGTAATTTCCTGAGGAGGGCCTGTTTTCTTGATAATAATTCGCGCGTGCGTACAAAGCGATAGGTATTTAACCCCGATCCACTCGACGAAGGTCGCACACCCCTCAATGTACTATTTATTACCGTTTAAATTAATAAATCTTTCTACTCACCCGCGATTTGTGTTTTGATTATTTTGTTGTATACTTAGATGACTATATAATCACTCGTAAATTCCCAAATTTGGGTTTTATCCACGGAGCGATACAATACATGTCTTGTTCGATGCGTCAGGACCGAACTCCCGAATTATACAAACGACTGTTAAACAACAAATGAATATCAACATGGCTGATATTTTCAAAAGTATCTTTCAACGCATGTGCAATTATATTACCAGAATATTTTTGACGAGAAACGCCGTCTTCATGTTGAGGCTTGAAACTTTTCAGACTACCCTCGTACATAATGCAATCTTCTTTTATTCGCTGAATTCACAAGCTTTCGGAGTAAATTTCCAAAAAGGAAACAACCACATCCAACTTTTATAAGATTCAACATCTAAAACCTAATTTACCTAATAAAAAAATACTATTTGTTCCGCAGAAAAAAAAAACTAGTTAAAATGTACCTTGTCACTGAAAATGGAGGTCCACGAATTTACATACAAGCAATTTATACGAGTAGAAAAAAAGGTAAAAATTAGCGACGGGCTCACCGCCGGGTATCTAAATCGAGTTATCCGGGTTAAAACGTTAAGTTTTATTCGTTTATTAGCAAAAAAATTAAATTCCGTTAACTAGATCGATACATAGGCCTACCTGAAAGTAAATAAAAACGGTGGAAGTTGACAGCTTGTTAAAGATCGGATATTACGCGGATTAATTGGGATGAAACGTGACATTCAATACTCAGGTAAGGTAGATACCTACATACATACCGAATACCTGAAATTTTTTGGCGATAGTCATCTTGCATAACAAATATGAAATGCCGATAAGTGATGTTACATGGAAGTTACTTTAAAAGCTTGTCGTAGTATAGTTTTCATTAATAAATAAAAGGTATAAGTCAATTAATAATAATAATAATAGTAATAATAATAGTAATAATAATAATAAGTTTATTTGTGCCAGTTATACATTAGTATTTACGCATGTCAATATAAAAAGAATAAAATACATATATACATAAATTCGATAATAACATTTCAGAGTCGGAAGTACACACATTAAATTGAAACGGAGCTAGAGTGCAATGATTTAAAAAAGTCAAAATATTCCTCTTCGGAATAGAAGGCTTGTTCAACTAAAATCCTTGTCATATTAATTTTAAAGATACTCGAACACGAATTTTTAATATTCTCGGGGAGAACATTGTAAAACTTTATACCTTGATAACAAAGACATTTTTGGGAACTAGATAAACGCGCATATTTGACGCTTAAACTATTTTTATTTCTAGTACTATAGTTATGAAAGGATGCATTAGTTTAATAATTATGAATGTTGATCTTCATATGCAAAAGACAATCGAAAATGTATTGCGAAGGAAAGGTTAAAATTTTAAAGCTTCTAAAAATTTCGCTTGAGCAAACTGAGGACGTGCTGTGCGCTGATATTCCTTTAAAACAGGTCGTCGTCGCATTTTTAAGCGTTTTATGAGTGGGCAGATCTTCATTAGCTTCTGTACAGTTCTCACCGATGCATTCGTTCCCACGCTATTCGTGATTTATCTTAACGTTAACGCCGAATTCGATGCTTCACGTAATATGGCTCGACGTTCTCTCCCAGTTGCAACGAATTTTGTGCGCCTTTTAAAACGTTTTCTATAATTCTCGGGAACCCTAATGAAACGATTCATAATCTGGTGTACCTACCTTTGCAATAACCCTCGAGAAATAGCCTTCTTGATGGAGAGCTTTTATTTTTCCAATTTCCTCCGCCGTTAAACACTTTTGCCCTCCCATCATTGCGCAATACCCTTTATTAGATATGTTTGAAAGTTCGTCTGGATACACGTTGAAACTTGTCACGCATTGCCAGCATAGTACTATAATCATTCCAGAGACGCCTCGTCGTTGCAGATGATCCGAAAGATCTCTCCTGCATAGGTCCGCCTCTTAGTAGCTACTCGACTGCCTTTGTAACAAAGCTACCTTCTTCTTGGGTTGCCCGGGGGATGCCTCCGAGGAAGTAACAGACCTTTCTCTCTTTTTTGGCATGGTGCCACCAGTCTCCCGGGGAGCATCTCTGAACGTTTGCGCTTAGGTTACACCTTCCCTTGGTTTAGCTTTACGGTCGAAGTCTTCATTTGGCCGCAAGTTGAGGTAAGCTTGGCGTTTCCCGAGGCGACTGTAGTTACTACCTCCCGTACCTTTCTTCTGCTCTTAGCCTCAACTCTATTAATACGCTTTAGAGTGCGCGGGCGAGGCTCAGTTTTAATGTTTGCCTCCGAGTGGGCTGAAGTAAGAGTATCCCGAGAGACAGCTCTTGAAAGGGGTTAAATTCGTCCACTGACACGGGTCTCCACGCACAGCATAAACACGTGGGATCGGGATTTAATTGAGGCGTATCCCGCTCAGCCCGAAGAGGAACAAACACTAGGCGTTTAAGCCCGACTTGCTTCATAGCTAGCCAGCACGGAAGCACCGCAAGGCTTTCTCACCACGTCCAGGCCCCAACCCTATTCGAGGAGGTCCCCTTTAATATATCAAGACAGATGTAAACTTTAGCCCATTTTAATATTTCAATTATTTCAATGCAACCCCTGTTGAATAATTTTACATCATTTAACTGTTAAATAGCGACACCAACTACGTGAATTTAACGTGCATTTAATTAAATAATGCAGCGGCGAACCATCTTCTATCATCTATCAACATATCTACACTTCGGGTTTCTGGCAAGCAACACTTTCATGTGATCAGAATTGCTAAGAATCTTGCAACTATCTCCAATATACGAGCACGTAAACATTTCCAACGTTAAAAGAACTTAGACAATTATGTCACTACAACTTCAGAGAGATTCTTCGTATCGTACATATACGTGAATGACATAGTAAATAAGCGATATAAAACCAAACTATCTTCTCCCTTCGAATCCATTCTGAATTACACTATCACTTTGTAAATTTTTGTAAAGCGCCGTCGATGCTACCCGGAGACATTCGCCGTAGCGACGGGGTCAACCTCACGCTTTCTGATAGAACGAAAATAATACTTAGAAAACGGAATTCGGTTCGAGAGAGCGATTGGAATCTCGAACGAAATTCACGCCGCTACCACAGAACGGCCGTAGTCTTTGACTATCGCCGGCGAACTCTTCGTAGCTCGCTCTGAATATCCCCATCGCACCACAATACCCGGGAGAGATGAGACGTCCGCTCGAATAGATAGTCTTAATCTAACCGTATTTTTTGATTTTGGCTTCCTCTCTCTTATCGAGAAGCTCGATAATCGAGGATGAAATGCGAGAATGAAACGGGGGAATATTACCGTTATTATTAAATGGGGTATTAATTTTCGTTTTAATTGGTGAAGAGAGATAGGTTTCCGTAACCCTGGGGGATATTAAATTTTACGAGAGAATGCTGCGATAATTTCGCCTTTGGGGATTAAAAATTTAAGTGAAATCGTGTATGTACATCGTATTTTAATAAGAGAAAACATGCCAGAACCCAAATAAAGTGAATCATGGGAATTGAGAATAATACCTAAGTGATTAAATTGCTGGCTAAGGAAATATTGTTACTAATTGCATCTAGAAAAAAATGTGGTTTAAAGAAATATCTGGATTCCAATCCTGCGATTGAATATCTTCGTTTTTGGTCTGGCGCGTGCTGCACTGAAAACAAAATCCTTGCATGGAGAGAAGTATATTTATTGCAAAATTAAATATAAATGTAATGTAATCTAATATATTTTTTATTAAAATAGACGACAGAAATACAGTATATTAAACATAAATAAAAATATATTGATCATAAACATTTACTGTGAGGTCCTAAAGCACCAAAGGACTAAAGTGTTTCTTGTGACGCCAGACTGATCTAAAGAGCTCGTTGCTAAGCAAGGTAATCATAGCAAGTGCTAAATTGTCAAATCTCAATTCCAAAAGCGTAAATTATTCTTGTTATTTATTATCATTATATCCTGCATTTGTCATACTTTCGTTCGAGCTCTTTAGATCAATCTGACGTCACAAGAAGCAATTTGGCGCTCTTTCCAAGCCAACTTTGCATAACAACAAAAACAGATTACCAAAACCTTTATTGCTGCATATCCTGCATATGTGGTATCTTTGGATTCGCCTTTCGATTACCTTCCCAAAAACGTAACTGTACAGGCTGTTCTATTTAAAATAAGAAAGTTGACGTCACTTCCGGTGAAACCGAAAATACAATTGAATTGCTGATAACGGCAAAAGTTAGTTCACGAAAAAATAGGAATGACCTATTTTTTCTAAGAACGCTAGCTTCTGTCGTTCAAAAGTTAGCATGGGGGGACACTTTAGGATCGCACTGTATAAATTATTAATATATAATTTTTTATAATTATTAATATATAATTTTGTGAAAATAGCATTCTTTCCAATTAAAACTAACAATACAATATATTAGTTATACATAAATACAATTTTTATTTAATCCAAGATTATCATGTATTTGTAGTTAAAACACTACTTTTGATATTAAATAAAGTTGAGTTTAATATTAATAAGAATTATTCAATTTTAATGTAATTGGATTAGATTTCAATGGAACTTGTATTGAAGAATATTGATGCAAGAGGTTTTAGGAAGGTACTCTCGAAAATGCATAGTAGGGGGATCCTTGAACAGTCATTTAATTTCTGCAGCTATTGGTTTAATTTCTATCTGGTCAAACCTACAAATTTACAAGTCGTAATGGCCTCCAGAGTCTTTTTAACTTACCTCTGATAGCGATATTTCTCTAATAAAAAATCAATAGTTGTTCCTGTAAGCTTGAATCTAATGCTAGTATCTAGCTTAACATTGCATGCAAGTAATAATTTTTGTATTTGCAATTAATGTTGTTACTTGTAGGAATATACTATCTCTAGGTGGCTAAATAAGTTTCACTAAAAAAAAACAGCATCTAGAGTTCAAAATTAACTATACTTTCTACACATACACATACAACATTTTTATAAGAGGCTGCATTAAACATTCATCAGTAGTCTGGGCAAACAGCGGTAACAGTCAGTGTAGTAGATATGTGGTGCGGAGTCGGCGATTATTTATTTTACGCGTTCACAGCGTCAGTACTAAATCGATGGTGTATCGGAGTAGTTCTGTGCATATGTAGGCTGTCTTAACTTATTTCGTAATTTTACGCTTATGTTTGCTTTAAAAATGTCGCATTTAGGTACGTCGCGAAAACGACCAATGGCAGACACAGTTAAAAATTTTATAGTGAACATGCCGGACTTAATTTTTAATGGCGCTAAAATTCAATGTCTAGTTTGTGAAATCCCTTTAATGTGTTGATCCAGAAGCCATTGTCAACCTCACATCGAAAGCAAACAGTATTCTTCTGCAAAAAGTGGCATACGAGACCAAGAAAAATTTACATTTGATTTATGTGTTACTCTTATTTTATGTAATCTATCGTTTCGTTTACTAGACAAAGAAGCATTTGTCTCCTCTGGAATAAATATGCGGACTGTAAATTACCTAGTCGAACATCGATACGAAATGTAGTGCCATTTGCTCGTGAACATATAGAAAAACGAATGAAAACGGAATTGAAAGATAAAAAGCTATGGCTGTGTGTGGACGAAACAACAGATCGTCAAAAACATTCTGTGGTTAGTGTAATGGTACGTACAATGGAACCGCATCGACCGTCATCGTCCTTCTTACTTGCTTCTAAAAGAGTTATAAATTGTACTGCCGATGAGATTTTAAAGGTGGTGAACTCATTGAACAAATTTGAAGTTTCAACTAAACAACTTTTAATGTTTATGAGTGATGGTGCCGCAAACATGCGTTCTTTGGGCCGATCTCTTAAAGAACACAGTGGTAATTTCTTACATGTAACGTGTAAAATCCATACTCTAAATTCTGCAGCACAAACGATGCCTACATGTTTTCCACTAGTAAATGCATTGATTGCTAGTACAAACTGTGTCCTGATTTACCTGAACCACCACTGCCGATTGTTACACGTTGGGGAACATGGTTGCAAGCTGCGTTTTATTAAAATAAATATTTTGATCAAGTAAAGAAGGTAGTTTTAAAATTAAATCCGACAGAAGCTGCAGCAATCAAGAAAAGCCAGGAAATATTTCAAGATGGTCAGGTTAAAAGAGATTTACATACTATTCACAACAATTACTTCAGACTAGCGGAGGGAATAGAAAAATTACAATATGTTTCGACGTCGCTAGTGGATTCTGTTCAAATTGTGAATGATGTTCACGCACAGTTATGCGCTGTAGAAGGCGAAACAAATTGGTGTGTAATACGAAAATTCGAAATTGTTCTAGAGAAAGGCTCCGATTTTCTTGTATTAAGACAAATTTGTGAATGTGCGTGTGAAAATGCATTAAAAAACATTTAAAACTTTTAAAACGGTAAATGTTTCAACACCTTTTATAATTTATTTCTTACCTTCTATTTTATGTGTAATCTTTTATGCGCTCGCCACGCCTTTGGCTGTTACCGCATATTTGCCCAGGTTATTCATCAGGTAGTGATTGATGTATCTGAAGTAGAAGCGGTAACAGTCGATGGCTGTGATTATCCGTTATCAATTTGGGACTAGAAAAGAATGCATGGAACACCATTTTGTTATAAATCGGTGAAAACGTTTGCCTTATTTTTTTCTCTTATTAACCCTTATACATAATGTGATGTTTGAGAGTCTACCTCAAGTAAAAAGAAAATGATGCATCTAATTTCATGTAGTGGGGTTAGAGTTAATCAAGAAAAAGCAATGTTCTATCTTTAAGTAGCTTTTTTTTTGTACTTTCACATCTTCTTCTTCAGTGTACCTCTGGTGGTACTTGTATTCATTGTAGAAATAAAGTAAATGATTCGCGAGCCCTACAAGAGTCCGGTGAATTCGTTTTCCCCTTTATAGTAATGAAATTGGTTCTATTTTTGATAATAAGTTTTTAGTTGCTTAATGATAAGAACTTCTAACTTAACTGATTGTTATGCTTCATCTGACAAATGCAATAATATATTTTTTTAAATCTAATTGCTTTTCAGACAATGATAGTCATATTTTTCGCGAAGAATAATTTATGTAACTATTGAAATAACACTGTTTACCCCTCTAATCTCCATTCGACTAAGGCCCATTGCGGGAAATCGATCACTAGGTTAAGTTCTTTATATTTCTTCCTAGAAACTAACATACTTTGAGTGTGGACTAGGTGTTGCGCATTTATTATGCTCAAGTGTCTTCTAAATTAAGCTACGGAATCTATCTTTGGGGATTATCCCGAATATATTCACTGCACAAAAAGATATAAGAATCATAATTGTCTTGTATAATAACGTAGATTGTATGTAGAACTGCGTTTAGTGCACAATATTAACTTTAAATAGTATTTACGTTTGTAATATGCGTATGTATATTTTTGATATTAGAAAATACCTTTATACTGCTAAAAATAGACATAGTATTCCTTAAAATTATTAATCAATTACGTAATAACATTGTACAGTTGTTGGTGGTGTCAAATGTAATTGAGTAGCATAGATTTAGTCTTCCAGTTGCGTCCCTGCATGGCATGCATTATGCTACTTTTAAAAAATAAGAATATTCGATTGAAAGTTATTATCAAATTATATTTCGAAAGGTATAGTTATCCAAATTAGCCGTGATTAAACAATCGTTATCGCGAATAAAACAATGAGTAAAGGGGCGCATCAATCAACTTCTCACTTTTAGTCAAAATATTGATCCAGGTAACACGTGTTTGGCTATGTTCCCATTTTCTAAGTGATCAGCTTTTAAATTCTACCATAAATAGGAGGTAAAAGTCAAGTTTGGTAGTTTAAGAATACGCAGGGTTCCTAAACGCAATACGAGGTGTGACAATTGAATAACTGGACTGGTGCTACAAAACATTTTATTGGTCACCAATTACATTACAAAGTTTATCCCCTTCAATGTACTCTCCTTGCCGATCCCTACAACGTTCAATACGAATTTTCCACTGTCGAAAGCAGTGCTGGAAGTCAGTTTCTGTCAGCTTATTGAAAACGTCCGTCACTTTCGCTTTCACCGCTTCCACACTATCAAATCTTGTCCCCTTAAGTTCCGATTTTACCTTAGGAAATAAAAAAAAGTCACAGGGGGCCAGGTCGGGCACTCGTTTACGAAGGGTAGTTAGAATCTCGTGTTTCACAAGAGACTTGAGGTTAACTCGTTGCTCGATTTAAACACTGCATTTTTCCGACGCGACGCTAGCGTAAGGACTACAGCGAGACTGAGCGACGTACAACCGTGCCCATCGAGCTCAGGGTGGGGGAAGCATCTACAAGCACAGACATGTTCAAACCTGCCGTGGCGTGCTCGCTGTTTACCGATAGTAGCTCCAGTCCGGTTATTTAATTGCCACACCTCATATGTCACAGTTCCAGATTAGTTTCCTCTTTCAAAGTGTTAACACTCGTAAAGTTTCATTAAATGATATCTAGTTTAATTGAAATCGCCGAGAGACTGTCTAGGAGCACCCCTGGACCTACAGACCGTACAAATAATTAATTTCGAAAAACTATTTAAAACTAAAAATCTTTTTTTTTTATTTATCCCTCGTTTAAGACATTACAACATATGAATCGATAGTTTTCTACATATGTAAACACTACATATGTAAACGCTACATATGTAAACTTGTTATGTGGAGGTTTTTACCATAGAATAAGCTCTATTTATTATTAAGATATAGCAATGAAATGGTATCTATATTAATAAACCACGTTGCTTTATTATCTGGTTTAATATGAAATTACTTTTTCAATTTCAAAGTTTAATCATCCGATGTTAATCCATTTCAAAATCTCCCCAATATGATTACCTATCCAGCTGGTAAGCATAAAATTCCATCCAAAAGAAGGCAACATCTAATTAGCTATTTATTGCCCGGATTCAACTTTAGAGATCGGATCTCCATTTAGTAACTTTCTACGTTCCATACAAAACGGAAGCTAATTATATACACGTGGGAAGCATGTACTTCGCAACCTACACCTGCATATCCAAGCATAGTGTAAAATTGAACATCGCGTTGATCAAATTCCCTACTCGAGAAGGTTTTTCTCCTCAAAGCATCAAAGATTGACTGGACGAAGTATATAGGAAAAATTCAACATCTTATTCTGTAGTAAAAGATTGATCAAAACGGTTTTGAATAGGGCAGGAATCCTTGGAACTCGACGCAAGAATGAGAAGGACGGTGAAAGTGGTGACGGACGACAACATTGACCTTACTAAGGATCTTGTATTAAGCGATGGACGTTTAAAGGTGAAAGGAATATCAAACATGTCGGAGCTTTTTGATACAGGTATTCGCCGAATCCTCCACGATCATTTAGACAAGAATAAAGTTATATTTATCACCCAGTGACGTCCTGTGAACTTCGTAATTTTGCCCAGGAGTTCGAATATCGTGTCGTCGTCTCTGTGAAGAAACGTACGAAGGGCGTTCATGACTTCAGCAACAAGTGAATAAAATTTAATCGACGTTGTTTTACTTACATCCTTAAATCATCCCCCTATAGCGTTTACAGTCATTAAGTAAAATTTTGAACATTGTATTTCTTTAATTAATTAATCTTTTTAATATGTAAAACTTGCCTGAAACATTTATTATTTTCTTTTGTTCTACAATAAAATTTATTGTATAAGTTGCAGTGGAGTTTCCTTTTGTCTCATGCTCTTTGTCGCAATAAACTTCACGCTGTAATAATATAAATAATATGCCTTTCAAGAATTCCAAGTAAAAAATGGTTTATTTTAAGAAAATTAAACTATCGATCTATGAACAATACCTAAACGCTTTCTGGAATTAAGAAAACTATTTACTATCCTTAAGAAAATATTGTTTTGTGTTATATTGGCCATTTACTTATACTAAGATACTAAGATTTTCTTGAATCAAGTTAACAAATGTCTTAAACAAAGTTACAAATTTAAGCGGAGAAAGAAACGCTAAGAAAATGTTTCTTTTGATTTAAGACGGTTATCGTATTGCGGATAATTGAAACAGTAATTGTCTGGAATTAAGGCGGACAGCTTTGATACAAGTAAACGTTTCTCTGTGTGTATATTGAAAAATAAAATTTAATTGTGGGTCTACGTTGTTTCCTTCATAGTCAGGACGGGAATTTTTGGCACTATCCCCGTACATCTACTTCTGTACACCGCACACTAGCCAGGAACTCACGAACTTCGTTAGTACCGACCATGTATTATAAATTACGGATAATACGCTATGATGTAATAAAAGTTAATTAAAATAATTGGATGTATTGTTTCGGATAGCAAACTCCTGAATTTTATTCTAATCCGTTTACGTGCGTTAGCGGTATATGTAGGTTTTGTTTACTCGTTTTGCCGAATATGCTCCACAATTGGATGTTACATTTTGACCATTTGCTCGAAAATCTATTCAAATATATCAATTAACTACGTCGTACAAATTGTTTAAAAGCATTGTCTAGCAATTTACTTCGTAATAGACTTCTATGGGAGTGTTGTAGTATTTATTTTCAATTAGTGCGAGCTAACAACACAAGGATTGATATTTGTCGTAATTATTTGATCCGTTTATTTGATTTTATTAATATACAAACAGTAACAAAAACAATTTGGAGATGCTTGCTGTAGAAAATACATGTTTTCCAAGTGAATAGTTTGTATATGCTCAAGTCTTGTGCAAATAAAGTATTTATATAGGCATACATACGAAATTCTTTATTATTTTCGACATATCACCTACATATTACTTCTATAAAGTATATTTGCTTAGGAGTTGGGTATACTGAGAAAGGGTAGGTAGATAACTCCTACGCAGTGTTGACAGCAAGAAGTGTGTTCGTACCAACTACTTGTTCTCTTTTATGGCGGTATAGCATTCGACAACCAATGATCGCCACTTTTTCTGGGCAATTTAACTATTTCAAACTTTCCAATCTGTTTGGATATTTGATGTAATGATGGTTATCTGCTGTGTAGTGTATGGAGACAAAAATATACCGTTAAAGCTAGTTTAAACTCAAATTGTTTGGATATTGGCAGTCTTTGTACTCCAGTATTTGAGAATACAAACGATAGTGACGTTGTCAAATAGGATATTTGAGAATATAACATTAAATTTGCCAAGACAAGTGCAATTTATCAGATATACAAGAAAATATTTATATTACACTACGCATTATGGAAAACTATGTAATCCTTTAAAATGTAGTTTTTGCTTGGACATTCTATATTTTAAGAATTAGGGAACATATAATACAGGGTGGAGCATAGGAATCAAATGTTTTTGGAATAATCATAAAATCGTTAGTTTTTGCTTTAAAAAAGATTTATCGCTAAAATAACATTTGTAAGACCATAGGATTTCGTAATAATCATGAACGGAAAATACATCTAGTAAGTGATGTCTATTTTCGTTGACGCATTATTGAAGGCGTTCACAAAAATTGGCCTCCGCTCTTTCGAACAGTCTCTGTTGATTTGGCTTTTTGTTGACGGATCGCTTCCTGCAATTCATTTAATATACGGGTACCCTCATACATAGGACAGGGATCCGAGGGGGCCATAAAACGTCACCAAATCTCTAAATAAAACGGTTGGGAAGCAGGGAGCGAAGAACAACCGTTAATGTTCTAGTGGTGTGTGCCGTGGCGTTACCACCGAAACTAGAAGGCTGACCGCTCTTCGATGACGTCGCGCTGTTTAGGTGGTGTATGCACGATATTAGCCTAAGCGGTAAAGGAACCGTTTTTTTTTGCATTTCTTTTTTAAATTTTGAAGGGTTTCCGGTTTAAAGAGGATGCCAGTCGTCAACTGAGCCCTTCTTCGCATCCCATTCGATTTTATTTTGGAAAAACTAAGTTTCAGTAACCGAGCACCGTTTTCGTGAAAGATGTATTTGTGGTTAATATTTAATCCACTAATTATTATTATTTCCAATTGTACACATGTATTTGTACGATACTAAGGTTGAAATGATACAGAAATTGCAATTTTATTTGAAATTTTGTTCAGTTTCACGAGAAAATTTACAGACATGCTATTTAACCGGGGTCTTTAATTTCTTATTATGTTAAATAAAATAATTTTGTTAAATATAACGTAAAAATATAAAACTATTTGAACAATAACATCTTCACGTTTTTTGTCAAATACAACGGACAGTTAGGGAATTGAGCTGGAATAGCATCTTTTTTAAGCCTTGGATATTTTAAATTTACAGTTATAGTTTCACCGGTCCTTGAATCTGTAGCTGTTGAAAAATAAATAATATCTTCTTTTATTTACAAAGTGCAGCTCACAAACAAAAGATACAAAACAGCCGACGCCATGTTAGGTTAGGTTACCTCGCTTTTATCGTTTCAGAAAAGGTTTTATCGCTTATACAACACTAGAAAAACATTGAATAATAAAATATCACAACACAGTATTTTTTTTTAATAAAACCAATATAATTTGGATAAACCAATTCAAAACGCAGGGACGGTCTGAACGTGTAAACGTGTTTATAGCTGATTGACGGCCTACTTCAAAATACGTGACAGTCTGCTGACGTCAAAGCTGTTCAGCCTTGTGTTTTCGATAGTAACAGCAGTGGCCCCATCTTGCTGAAACCACAAATGTTGGCGATCAATATCTCTTCTTTATAACTCAGGGATGAAAAACGGTAACCCCATTTTGTTCAAAGAAATAGCGACCGATGACGCAAAACATTCCCAGCGCGCACCATACTGTTACCACATCTCCTCACAACTCCATTAAGGTGAAAATGGGCTTCATCACTAATTGCCAGCATCATGCTTTCATTCTGCTCATAAACGGTAAGCATTTCCTGTGCAAAATTAAATCGTTTGTGGTAATCTCTAGCATACAATTCCTGCACAGCAGCTAACTTGTATGGATGAAAATGCAATTCTCCATGCAAAATCCGTCTTACAGTACGATTGCTAATTCGAAGTGTAACTGCAGTATCGATTGTCTGACCCTTTCAATGTTCTCTGGAGTACGTACAGTACGGTAATGGCAAGGCGGTTTTCTTTTCACTATTGAGCCTCCTATTCGAATATAGTTAACCCAACGTAAGATTGCGTCACGCGCGGGAACAAATTGATTTTAATTAATATTGAATCTGCGGCGAAATTCACGCTGCACCGAGGTCACCGACTCCCCACTCCTGACGAAACAATCATACACGAACATGCAGTGGTCTAGCGCCCACAGCTCGATGATGGCAACTGAAAGTGAAATGCTACGGGCCAAGCAATACCACCTGCCGCACGTCCCTACCCCTATATGAAACCAGATGATTTATTAGAAAAAAATTATGTTTTCGTCGCGACATCTATTGGTGAATAACCAATACTATCTGAGTCTAATCCTAAGACAGGAAACATTTGGTTCACGCATTCAGGTAGGCTTCGATAATAAAATCATTTGTACAGATAAGTGATGATTTATTTAACCCACTCACTTTCTAATATTTATTTTGAAAAAATTAGGAAGTTTTATTTTAAAAATTGCCACAATCTTGTCCTGCACTTCTCGACACCAAGATTGTTAGAAAATACGATAAATTTACGTGAAATAATGTATTATGAAGACAAACAATGAAGTATTATCTACAACATGTAGTAATTAACCAAAATGTGCGGTAGGGTTACATAATTACGCTGAAAGAAATGGGGTTAAATTTAAATCCTCATATTACGAAAAAAGTATATTATATCTCCGGTATAAACAATTTTCCTTCAATTACGCACCAATTTAGATCTTTATCCAAATTCTACAAAAATTTTCAAACATTCTGAAATTTTAAAAGCGTGTTTTAAAATTAAACCGAAACATTCTTGTTGGTATTAAAATTCCGGTACGTATATCTCCTATTCCTGAAAATATTTTATCCGTTGACGCCAGAACAAAAAATCAACTGTTTATTGTCGTATGCATGTTACACGGGCATATTTGTGTGGCATCAGTGCTTATATCATACTTTTGAATCCAAGAAAAGTTAAAACGGAAAGTTGTTATTTATTTTGCGATGAAAATTAAGATACAGATGTAATTAAATTGCAGGTTATCCGTACCGAAATGTCTTTTTTCAGTGTAGAGACCCTAAAATAAAATAATGTTTAGAATACACAATTCAAAATAAAGAACCTTTCTATACATTCATACATTTTTAAATATGACAATAACGCGTCATATGAAAACATAAAACATATTCACACAAGGACGACAAACATCAGTAATTTCCATTTTCAGCAATTATTTTTTCGATATGCGTACCTCGAAAAGGTAGGCCGCTTCCACACATCATCGTCACTGGCTGGTTAAACATTAAATAATGCCAATTACGAAAGGCCTTTGATGCTTACATAAAAATTTATATGCCTCTTCTCCAGAGAGGATAAAAAAACAATTTGTAGGTTATCTCTCCCATTCCTCGATGGTTCCCACCGAAGGCGCGTAATAAAGTAATCAAGCGGTTGTAAAACTCACCACTTCCATCTTTTTTCAGCGATGATATGTTTACGACCTGCTTAAAGATAAATGTTCAGATGTTGCAAGGCGAATTTGACTTTCATTACATAAATCTCAAGATGGTCGTTTCTTGGACGACCTTCTTTTATTTGGAAATAATTTTACGATTATGTACAGAGCAATAAATATACATCAAAAACATGCAACATGTACAAATAGTTTAATACTTTTCTTTATTAAATTTGTGATAATAAATTATTTAATCCGTTTTTTGGTGTAAACAGTAAATATTTGTCAATAGGATGATGATTAAGGTTCGACAAATGAGTGCAACGTCAGAGGCGTGTCGTGCAAAAGTAGGTACGTGAGACACAGAATTATTAAAAAATAATATATCCCTACCTTTTATTGACGTCTTGATGTCCACTGCGACAAAATACTACTGCTCCGGTAAGGCGCGTAAAACTGCAACATAAGCAACGCTTCCATTGTCGATTCACTTAGCCTTCGACGTTAGTCTGAAAACGTTTTCATGTATTTCGAAAATGATCCTTCTACATCTAGCGAAGTAGGATTTGCGTAATTCAGATATTCCTTTATCTCTTCTGTGCACTGTTTATTTTCAGTTATAGGCCGAACCTTTTGTAAATCGGGATTTTTATTTAAAACTGCACGAAATTTTTGAGCAACATCTAGTCCTATAGGATCCGTCAAGCTTTCTAGAACGGGTTGTAAATTATCTAAGGTGTTTAATGAGTCTCGTAAAGATAAGTGACTGTTTTATAGCTTGTACAACTGCAGAATAGTTTATTTCATCTATTTGTAATTGAACGTCCGAATTGGAAAAAAGTTGCTGACTCCCTCGAATCGCTGCGGATTCATTTGATTGAAATTTTAAAACCACATCATTCACATTTGCGAAATATTTATGATAATAAAATACTGCCTGGAGCCATGTTCCCCATCGAGTTATTACAGACTGAGGTGGTAGTGGAAGTTTCGGACACAATTGTTTGAAAACGCGGATATGTTTGGGAGATTTCACAAACACTTTTTTGGTAGATGCTATTAAATTATCCACCATCGGATACTTCTTTCGAATAGTTCCTGCAACGAGATAATACGCATGTATGAGACATCTTATGTGAAGAAGAGTCGGAAAGCATATTTTAAGCATCCTACCAACTTTCAGCTACATCAGTAACTAACATTGTGACTTGATCTCCTGTGATACAAAATTCTCTTAACGAATCTTTTATTATCTTCACAACGGTTTCAGCATCACTTTTTCAATCTTTTTACTGGTTAATAACAAGGAAACTGCTGGATCATTACGTTTTAACGGACGCGATACAACATGAGTCACGCTGTGTTTCTGTGCATCAGTTGTTTCATCCACACTTACGCAAATTTTCTTATTTTTCAACTCGTCTACTATACAGTTTTTTACTGTACCCTGCAAATGTGGTAAATTGTATCGCAATTGTCTATTGGTTGGTAGTTTCCACGAGGGAACATATTTATTTCAAAAAATACGAAAATGTTCATTGTCTACTAGGTGTTGTGGGATGTTGCACACACTTACCATAAAAATAAAATCATACAGAAATTTCCAGTACGGAATATTGTTGCTTAAATTCAGTACATGACGTTTACTTTTAATATGTCTTCTACAGTGAAATGTATCGCGACCTATCAACCGTATATTGCAAATTTTGCACTGAATGATAGTACCTATATATTCCAACCCAAGGAAACGGCTAATATATTTATTGACATGCGATGTTAAAGGTAAATCTCGCTTACGACGATCCATGTTTTAAAAGACGCGCACCGATAAACCGATAATTATTGGACGACCGCTCACTTCCACGCCTATCGAATGACTAAACTCTCCATTGGCTTCGCATCGACCTAAATCCCCTCGGCGCTTCTACCGTAGCACGCGTTTGTCGAACCTTAATGATGATACATTTCAAAGAGCCATGTTAAATATCCACTATGCCTATGAATATGAATATTACACAAATACTTTATTTCCAATTACATGTAATACTAGGAAATTTGTGCTGTGACAAACAACCGTAATAATATACGAGGTAGGCGCCATAAATTCTCGGCCTGATATAGAAAAAGTAAACCTGGTAAAATATAACAATTTTTATTTTTAAATATTCTATATTCTTAAATATATTTTTAAATAATCTACAGTTTTTCCCTCAAAATGCATTACAGCTGCTTGCAACTCACTATCGTCCTTAAAACGACGTCCCCTAAAGTCTTTCTTCAAATGAGAAAATAAATAATCACTTGGGCCATGTCCAGACTATGTATACGGTGGATGTTCCAATTCGTGAAAGCCGCATTCGCGGATGGCAGCTTGTGAAATGGCGGCAGCATGGATGGGTGCATTGTCGTGCAATAATCGAACACCTTTTGTCAATTTTCCTCAACGTTTTGCACGAATATTGTCCCTCAATTCATGCAGCAAAAACGCCTAATATGTCCTGTTGACAGTTGTATTCCGCTCTTTCAAACCAATGGATAAAATACCCTCACAATCCCAGAATATCGTAGCCATCACCTTTTTCGTTGATAGAACGACTTCCAGCTTTCTGGGACGAGGTTCATCAGGTCGCTACCATTCCATCGGTTCCTTTTTGGATAGAGGATCATAATACAGAACTATTGCTTCGGCTCCTGTGACAATGGACTCCAAAATCTTGCACTAGTCTTATTCATACCCAAATGGTTATGGAGAATTCGACGAATACTTGTTTCAGAAATGTTAGACGTCACTGCTAATTCCTTTATTTTCAAACGGCGATCTGCAAATACCATTTCTTCAATAATTGAAATGTTTTAAGGCCTTATCAGTTCAATTGGCCGACTGGGGGGCTTATCATCTTGAAGGGATTCTTGCCCCAAAGAGAAACATATTGCCCACTTTCGTTGCTATTGCTTGTAAATCCTTATGTACATATTATCTTGTTTAGTAAAAGCTGCTTAAAATGGGGGTTTATTCTGTTAGAAAAGTAGTTAATAATCACTTAAAGCTACATTCCCGAAAATTTTATATGTATGCACATATGTATATGAAATTATTTGAAATTTGAAAATTGATCTTTAGAAAAACTATGACAAAGATTATCTATAGACTGTCCCAAATTCGCGGACAACTACGCGAATTTCGTTCATTATAAGAGATACACTAAAGCTGTAGGATACAGAAATCTGCAACCAGTCGAAATTTCAGATTGTACCTTTGCAGACGATATGGTGATTGCTGCAAATACTGAGAAGAACTTACAGGACAACCTTATAATATGGAATAATGTAATAAAAGAGAAAGGTATGAAACTAAATAAATCTAAAACAAAAGTAATGATGGTAGCAAAAGAAAAAGAAGAAATACACATACATATAGAAGGAATAAAACTAGAACAAGTACACATTTCAGTATCTGGGTATTATGATTGAGGACAATGGTAATAATGATGTGGAAATAAATAACAAAATACAAAAGGCAAATCATGTATACTATGCGATGAGCAAAGGACTTATAAATAAAAAGGAAGTGTAAAAAAAACCCAAAATGACAGTATTTAAGACAATTTATAGACCGATACTGACATATGGCTGCTAATCCTGGGTACTCAGTCAACGTCAAAAGAACAAGCTACAAGCGATTGAAATGAGGTACCTAAGAAGAGTGAGAGGAGTGACAAGAAGAAATGACAATCAAACAAAATCTACAAACGCAATCACTGGAAGATTTCATTGGACAACGACAATTGAGTTGGTGGGGTCATCTACAAAGAATGAGCAATGATATTCCAGTAAGAAAAGTATGGGAAGCAAGAACTCAAGGGAAGAGAAGCAGAGGAAGGCCGAAGGAAACGTGGGATAATGTAGTAGGAAAGATTATTCAGAAAAAGGGAAGAACATGGATAAAGGCAAAGCAGCTGGCTGAAGATAAGAAGAAATGATCTACATTTGTTTATAATAATGTGAAATGAAAATGTAATCCTGACACCCAATTTGGGTATAAGGGAATTTTCGATTATATATATGCACATTTAATTCATGGGCTAAAAAATAAAAAAAGAATAACAAAAATTGAAAAAATCCTGACGACTCAATTTATCTTTTATGTTCATTTACAAAAAATAATAACAAACAATACATTTACATCATTAAAGAGCATTTTAATCTCTCAAATTTCCACTCTGGCTCCATATTTTCATTGTCTTCTTATACTACAAGTTGACCTTGTAATAGAAGCGTTAGCGGTAGCTGAACACAGACCTGTCACATATGCCGCATACGTGTCAAGTAGATCACAGTTTATATTTTGTTAGTCCAGAAATATAAGTTGTCTAAAACCCAAACGTGTATTTTTTAAAACGTTACACAACTAACTTCTACACTAGCTTATTTATTTGTAATAAAGATATGTATACACAAAAGTCCAACAACATCCCATCCTATTATAAGATTATAAAGTTTAAGTTTTTCTCCTACGGCTATACGGTGTTTTTCAACACTAGTTCGTCAATTCTCCTTTATAGGGTTAAAATTTTTTACCACTCCGGCTCCGGGTCTACGTTTATAGCTATCAAATATAATCTTCTTTTGTTCAGGTTGTTCGTTACTATCGTGTTTCATGCCTGGCAACAAAAAATGTTTATTTATCCTTTTAATTGTTTCCTTGTTTCGTAGAGCTTAAAATGATATTTTGTCGGCGCTATTTTGACCAGACGATGCAAGCAATAGGTATTATGATATAATTTCCGAAACTTGCTTTTTATTAAACGTAAGCCAAATTAAGCCCTTACTATACGTATTAACTGTAGAAAATGTTGATTGTGTTACGGAATTTTCGTATTTATTGCAATTTTATTGAGGCAAATTTCACGCACGTTTTTTTTATTTAGAAACAAATTGAAAAGATCTATTGTTAAGTTAATTTACAAAAAAGGAGACAAATCGGAATTAAGTAATTACAGAGCAATATAGTCACTATCCCGTTTTCTAAAAATATTTTTAAAAATCTTATTTCATAGATTGTACGATTTCTTAATGAAGTGTGATTTACTTATTACTGGTGAAAACTAGAATGGTTATATAAAAAGGAACAAAAAATTATTATTTACTTACTAACCACGAACTACTAAATCAGTTATAAGAGAGTAATTTCACACACTAACCTACTGATCAAATTGAAAAAAATGCCAATTACAAAATTCAAAGCATAGCTTAAGAAATTCCTCATTGACATTGCGCTATAATTGTATTAAATTCTTCAAGAGGTTCCTGGTCCGCAGGCTTCCGCAGTCGTCAATAATACTGTACTCTTGGTTTCCGGGTGGGAACCGCGTCGTTGTCATAGATTTTGCCGACGTTTCGTCCGCACTCTTATGGGACATCTTCAGTGCCCTGAATATGACATGTTAGCCGCATGAAAGAAGATAAACTCACAAAAGTAATCTATGAAACAAAAGTACAAGGGCGAAAGGCAAGAGGAAGACCGGGAAAAACATGGACTGAGGAGATTAGAGAATTAGAGAAAAGAGGAATAAAATGTGAAGAAGTAAAAGAAAAAACGTAAGACAGAAAAGAATGGAGAAAAATATGCAAAACGGTGAAATGAATAACTCAACTCATAGCCTTACACTTCACGGTAAAAGGCTTAAGATTAAGAAGAAGATGTTTTTTATATTTGAATTTTATATTTACATTGACTACTGAAACGGTTAAGAACTGAAATAATGTTATAAAATGTCTAAAGATAACAGAAAATAACAAAAATACGAAGACCCAATGGTAACAGCTAGATTGATCGGTCAATAATAGGGAATGCTTTTTATATAATCTTTTGACTAGTTTGTATAAAACCGTGAAATTTAGCAGCGAAAAGCTGTATTTCAAATAGAAACAATGAAGAATTTATAGGATCCCTGTTAGATACTGGCGCCTCCACCAAAAGTACATATTTAGTGCTTTCCTTCAGTAATAGAGCACTAATGGTATTTCAAAAGTAAATCAACTGCTTTAGTAGTAAACTTGCCGATAAAAAGGACAAAAGCAATAATTGAGAATTATATTTACTCACATCTTTGATTAATGATGATAATAATAATAATAATAATAATACGCTTGAATCAAACATCAACCCTATCTGTCATAAATAAATTTTAATACACCATACAAAATAAAAACAATAGAAGTGGTCCCGCGGCGACTGGTGGCCATGACACGTCACTCTCCGGAGGGGTGCGCCTGGGATATTGGAGGATGCGGGAGGAGGGGTGGAAGAGTGACCTAAAAAAATAATACAACTTTATTGTCCAACAATTGTTACACTTTAATTTGCAATTGCATCGAAAATGCATATAAAATTCCTATAACAGCGTTATTTTATCGTATAACAACATTATTCAAACGGATTTCCAGATCCTAACCGCCTTCAGCTGACGCGCCCATGAGTAATCGTATTTACGTGCAAGATGTGCTTCTTAATATCTATTCCTAAATAAAAAACTTAATATTGGTATTTTTCAAAATTACGCCCGGTTAAATTGGATTACATTCATAATTCAATAAAATATTCATTAATTAGTCGTTTCATTTAATAACCGAACGCCATACGCACAGTTTACAAATTATAGACAGTCTAATGATAGTAATCATCTTACTCTACGATATGACCATTTTTACGTTGAATTTTATCCGCAGGTAATCAGGTTAATTGCGAATGAATCCTCTTATTCACGCACAATAGGTTATACATAATATCAAACACATTCCAACCTCGCATTTGATTGGTCTTTACGTCACGATAGGCGGAGCCGTCGCAGGTACCTAAGAATCTTTATAAGAAACGTGTTCGCTTTATAAGGAAAGCGTTCGCTTCGAGGCGGTCAGTCATCTCTTCTGTCGGTCCTTTTAGTTGAGATTCTTTGGAGATTGAGCAGATCGTCTAGAATACGTATTGTGGTGCGGATATAATATTGGTCTTCATCCCGGATCCTGATTAGCAGCCTGCAATAGTTCCGAGTCTACCGCCATTGAAAGTACTTCCACCCAACTGAACCCATCAACTTATCAATCGGGCCGAGCAGCGTGTCAATCGCACCTTTGCTTGTGTCTTGTTTTTTTATATGACACCACGAACTATAATTAGGATAATTTGTTATTAGTGTGAGGCGCTTTGTATGGCTATTTGTTGTCTTACTAACTGAGCTGTAGCACAGTCTTAACAATAGTAATAATACGAATATTGTTTTATTTCATCTAACAAGTGACACTAAATAGCGACATATGTATATCGTCGTAAGAATACAGAACCTTCAGTTTGAAAATATGTATTAAACGTCTTGCATAAGTACTTTTCCTACTTTTATTACTTTTAGACAACTTATTAACTTCCATAACTCTTGAGCATGAGTGAAGTATTCATCTTACGTCCTGGGCAAAGTTGAATTCGCCGGGCAAAGATTTTTATGCAAACCCCGAATGTTTACACATCGTTATAATTAATTCTACCTGCTGTATAGAGTACACACCGAGGAAGTTTCCGGCCGACGGAAAGGCGGGCACTTGATTTTAGCTGGATAAGTTATTTTCAACGTCGGGGGCAAACATATAGTCAGTCCGAACTTGCATCGACTAGATTGGGAACGTTTATTTAACTTGTGTTACTTTTATCGAGGGTGAGGAGATGCTTTTAGTCTAGGTGTCGGGTTCGGTTAGATTGAATTAAAAACTTCTCCCCAACAAACTGATTACGCGATGAAAATGGATAAATTCATGCCCGGTCAAGTTGTTGTTGGGTTAATGAAGTGGTGGTTGAGTCATTAGCAGTTAGTATAAAAGTAAATATTCCATCGTGACTCAAGCGTGAGTATTTAGTTAATGAAGGGAAATAAAAAGCAGGTCCAATTTTCTCACAAATTCTATTAACTATCGGGCTAGCTACGGGGACCACCATGAAAGAAAACAAGCAAATATACATAAGTGGCCAGAAAATTGTAAAGATAATTGTAAAACTGCACCATAGTGACATGTCAACCAATTAAAATACGTTATATAGTACATTATAAAAACTAATCAACTGTAAACTATTCTAAAATACAATAAAAGAAAGAATTAAATTTTTTATATTTAAAAAATTGAAATTGTCTCCTCCTACTGTGATCTTATAAAATGAACATATTGATTTAAGGAAAAAACATTTATACTTACAATTCATTAATCAGTGGGAGGAAGTCAAAGTTTAAAAAGAAGATCTACTGCAATTGTACAAGTTAACATATAGTGCATAGTTGTTGCAAATATCAACTGTTTAAAACTTAAGGCTTGCAACAAAACACAATAAGACTCTTAAAAATTGTACAATGGACGTATACAAAACACTTTAAAATGTCTTACTGAACAAATAAATGTATGAGAAGATAACACTGGTTTTTTTTATATTATAAGAATATAATTTTACAATAAATTGACAAATTGGGAAGACATCTGTAGTATGATAAACGAAATAAAACCACAAAACCACGTTTTTAAGCAAGAAACCAGTCGCCTGATAGTTAATAGAATTTGTGAGGAAATTGGACCTGCTTTTTATTTCCCTTCATTAGTATAGAAGTAAATAGTCACACTTTTCACCAGTGGCAGTATTATCTGGTTTATATACAGAGTGACCACGAAATCTGGAAACAACTACATATCTCAAGAAATAATAAGCAAAGACATTCAATGTGACTGATTGTACTATGTATTCGAAGCCGAGTCCAGTCAAGCAACCTTTAGCGGAAGAAACGAAATTCGCTAACGAAAAGTTCAATTATACTTCTTCAATAATGATAGCCAAGGACTATGGGGTAGCACGGCAAACAACACTAAGTATCGGCACACTCCGCACCACACAAATGATTAATTAATTCGGAACAGCCGTTTCAAGGACTCGTGGGTCCCCATCTTCAGCCGAGTGACCGAATGATGTGAGAAAAAAATTCTCTAATTCTACCATCCTCGTTTACCCCTACTCTCGAGAAAAATATATATACAAGTGCCTTCTATCTTCTAGGGAAATACACGTTGTCCTTTTTCAAACTAGTTTCAAATTTACTCATGAACAAGTTGGCTATGAAAGGAGACAGCGGATTGCCCATCGCCCTACCGCTGTCCCCTTTCATTGCAAACTTGTTCGTGAGTAAATTCGAAACGGGTCTGAAAAGGATATTTCAGATATTTAAAGTATGTGGCTTAGGTGCGTAGACGATATTTTCGCGTTTTTTGATACCAAGAAAAGTATTATTCCGGATTTCCTCGCGACATTGAATTCAAAATTCCCAACTATTAAATTTACAGTAGAAGAAGAACTGAGCAATCAACTCACGTTCCTGGATAGTTTAGTAATTTGAAACAACAATAAACTAGAAATAAACATTTATAGAAAGGAAACAAATATTAATAGATACATTATGACCGATTCAAGCCACTGTGGACAACACAAAATAGCCGCGATTAGTTTCTTAATTAATAGATTGATGAAATTTTTTTGATTCCTTTAGGTACAATAAAGAGTTTAAATTCATAAAAAATGTAGCTTATCAGAATGGTTACTCTTCTATAGATGTCGACGGCATTCTTAAGAAAGTCCCACATAGGCATTATGTAAGAAATTCCACGACCTTGATCCCAGTAGAAACCAGCGATAAGAAATTTGTGAACCTCTACAGAATATCGTAAAGCATTAGCAAAGTTTTTAGAGAACAAGATATGAACGTATATTTCAGTCCACGTAAAACACTCAAAAACGTTCTTGGCACTCCGAAAGATAAACCAGACATGAAAGAAAGGTTGGGAATTTATGAAATTGCATATTTTGACTGTGATAAAGGCTATATTGGTCAAAAGAAACGAGTGATAGATACTAGATTCAATGAACATTTCAGGTGCTACAAATACGGGAAGACAGACGCGCCAAGTGTAGCACAACACATAAACGAAACCGGGCATAATATTAAATTAGAAAACCTGAAATTGATTAGAAATTAGACGCAAACGAAGCTATTCACATAAAAAGGGAACACAAATCTGTTGAGTAGAGACAATGCATTGTTTTATTACTCTTGCCTCTTTGATTTACTAGGGTAAAAAGGCCATGTGGTTTAAGTAACGTGCTATAATGACAAGAGACCCTCGCTTTCCGTCTTTCTCCGTATATTTCGCATGTTTTAGTTTTAGGGAAAGCAGGACAACAGTACGTTCCTTCTCTTCGTATTTCTTCCGCCTACAAACACGAAGAGAAGGAACGTACTGTTGTCTTGCTTTATCTTTATGAAGGTGGGTCGGCCACATGTCAGCGCTTGGTGCTGCAATAACAAGGGACACTTTTCGTTTTTTCCATATATTTTGTGTGTTTTTTGTGTTAAGCGGTAAAAGTAGGTACTTATATAATTTGTGATGTTACAAATAACGATTAAAAGATTTGAATAGGGGATAATCAGTTTTATGTTTATTTTAATCTTTTCACTTACAAAAAAGAAAATTAAATTTATCTATTTAAATTACTTACAGTTATGTAGTAACGGGTGTTTGATATGTGTGTGTGTGTGTATAATCCTAATGGTTCCTTCTTTCCTCTTCTTGGTAAAATCCTCTTATTTTGGACCCCTTTGATCGTCTTCTCGAATGAAATTTCTTCGTATTACTTCTTAAAATTTTTCGACTGATGTAATATATATAATATTGACAATCATTGGTGATGATTTATGGTTCACTTAAAATGCTTTTCAATACATTTGCACTGATAACTTTCACGAGATTTTAACTTTTATAATGCAATTTCTAAATATCAATCGAAAGATGTTTGTTTTCTGTCAGAACTGTTTTCGTTGCTAACTTCTGTTTTTTCTCGTCGTTTCTAGTATTGCCAATCTAACGACTTGATACTTAATTTTGATGTTTTGAAGATCGAACTCGGTGTCGCAGGTGACGTCAGGGATTTTGACGGCTATTTCCAAATACAGTATGTTTTTTGTGTGTGTACGTGTCATTTTTACAAATAACGTTTTCAAAATGTAAATAACTTAAAATAACCTGGAATTTTGATTCTCCCCTGTAACATATCATTAAGGGAGTTTTTTCTTTTTTTAAGAATAAAAGATTAATAATACAAATAATCCAATATCAGAACTCGAATGTTAATCGAAAATAATTCAAGTTCCGCATAAAACTCTATTAAAATCTAATACCAGCGAATGTTGATATAATATTAATTAGAATGAATTTAGTAACATATTAACATCCGCTTTTCACGTTGGAACACCCCACTATATATATTTCTCGAGAGTAAGGATAAACGAGGATGGTAGAATTAGAAATTTCTTCTCGTATCATTCGGTTACGCGGCTGAAGATGGGGACCCACGAGTCCCTGAAACGGCTGTTCCGAATTAATTAATTATTTGTATGGTTCGGAGTGTGAGGATACTTGTTTGCTATATGTCTTCATATCAAAATTATGTTATTGCATCGTTTATGGACAGCATCGTTTTCATGGTAGCCATTCTAATTTAATGTACCAGACATTACCGAACCTCGAAATTTGAACATTATCACTTATTTTCAAAATTCGTCGATAAAATATTAAAGTTTAAAGTTATATGAAACTATTTCAACGAAAAACTCCAAAACTTCACTAAGTAAATCTATTTTGACCTTTTAACATCAAAATTATTGTCCACTGAACAAGATTTGAAAAAAGAAAAATTTGGTTTTGAATCGGGGGCTGCTTCGAGCCCAGAATATCAAGAACAGACACCGAAATATTTCAATTCCGTGAAGAACGTCAATATGCAGGTATCAAGATTTACTATTTGGCCAAATAAATGAGAAAATTCGATATAATTATGTTTTTTAATTGAAAAACTCAAATAAAGGCTAACGGAAGAGTGCTAGCAGTACATGTATCATACATGTACTGCAGCGATTTAGTCTTTTTGGCTATCATTTGGTTTCTTCATTTTCATTTTGTATTTGTATATTGTACTGTAAGGCCAATAAACTTATTATTATTATAAATACATAAAAATGTTAATATAGAAGTCGGTTAGGGATTGCGATGTGTTCTTCTCTAAAAAATTAAAACCTTGTCAAAAGAAACACCAAAAATTGTTTAATTTCCATTCGTTTCGATTAGCAAGAGAAAATAAGTAGATCCCACACATCAAGCAATTTATAAAAACGTTAAACCTGAGTTATTTCTTTTTATTTAGAGTCTCATTACAATATATTCGGCATAAAATAGTCTAATACACACTTATGTGGTTCTGAATTATTAATGAAATGCACGTGATGTTGCGCTAAGTTGGCACAACATATTTTTGTTAAAAGGTCATCTGTTTAATAAAAACTGAAATGAAACTACTTTAACAAACAGAAATAGCTTATAATAACAAAAATAAGAGAGTTTTATTCGATAAACTCGAAAAACGAAAACTTCTTACACCCTGTATATATTGAACACAACTTTACACTTGAAAATATCTGCACAAAAGCAACGCAGTTCACGATTTTTATCGCGAAAACGATAACTTAGCTTTCGTGGAACCTTTCGTGGAAAACAAAAACACGTTTATAAACGGAATTAATTTAAACGAAAGGAAATTGAAGTCCGCGCGTTCAACGCAAAAAGCGCTCGAAATACGATTTTCCTGCATTGTACTAAGCAATCACTTTGTTGTATGTAGATACGTAAGTGTTTTACTTGGTTTTCTATTATCTGCTGGTCGTCCTTGTTTTTCATTTAATTTTGGGATTCGTTCAGAGTGTTTTCCTATAAAATAAGAAAACACATCAAGATTGCAAAACCGTGCGTTCTATGGTACTTCTTTGTGTGTATTGAAGTGCTGAATCAACAAAAGAAGACGGAAACAAGATTTTTCTGGGAATTTACAGTAAAATACATGCAGGGTGAGTCATCTCTGTCGACTCGGAAGGTTGGGCCTTCATTGATGGGAATTTTTCAAAACGGTTTGCTTGAAATTGTACTGAAACCTATAGGTTGTCTAAACTACAACTTCCGACAACACAGTACAATGTTCCAATGTTTCTGTCATGGTCTACTGATAGTAATAATAATAATAATAATAATATTAGGGTTTATTTTCTTCTGCAGCAGAAACTACAATAAATAATGATAGCAACTAATGTTTCAAATACAGTTCGCAGAGAAAATCAAAACGCTGGATTCTAAACACAGTAAAACTGGTTTCGATCGTCCGTTCAGCCTTTAACAAAGTGAGAATATAAATGAAATGAAATGTACATGCCTAATTAACTTAAATCTAAGTTCTGTCACTCATGGAGCAGAATACCCGCATATATATTCTACAATGAAGCAAATGAATAACACACACCCTACCACCCTACTTTACAGACACGGAGATATAGTCGGGGTAGAGTTCATCGCTGATTAATGAACAAAATCGCTCGTATCCATGATTTAAATTTAGAGAACCTGTAACCCTTAACCTTAACCGCCGTAGACAAATTATTATAAAATTTTGAGATGTAAGAAAAAGACTGTTGGAATATCGAGCTTTTATGAATAGGAGTAGTAATAAATAGCGACGGGTCGGTATTTTAGTAACCGTATTTTGGAGGGGTATTTTGTTGTGGCGCTCCGAAATAACTCGTTACTTTGGAACGATGGGCTGTCGCGCGACACGGGAACGGTAGTGGTCTACATTCGCGGCGTTCCTGTGGAACGGTAGCGTTGCTAAAACGCTAAAGATTTCCATCGTTACTTTGGAACGATGCGCTGTAGCGCGACAGGAGCGAAGCAATATCGACTATCCTCGGGAACGTCGCGATTTACATTCGCGACGTTCCTGGTCGCGGTCTCATATAACCCATTGATAAACATAGTATGCGTGCATATTATTCAAATGCTAGATGCTATATGTAGCGTAATTGTTAATTGTAGCAGCGTAAACTATATTTATTTACTAAAATTCTAATAAAATAAAAAAAATTAAATCTAAAAGCAGCTATAACGTAAAGAAATTAAACACTTCCTTTGTTGTAACTTAAAAATAATAATCGTTTTATCATAGCTGAACTTAATCTGCTTCTTCTATGTGATAAAATTTTACCAGTTTTTATAAAAATATTCATTATAGATCTTCAATTACAGTGTGTCTGATATATAAAGAAATCAACCAGTATAATAAGCGACCATTTCATATCAGTTATATTATATTGTTCCAAAGTAACGGTATTTTGTCGCGGTATTTTTGTGTCGCGGTCGCGGAAGAAACGTTCCATGAGTGGAGCGGTATTTCCCATCTCTAGTAATAAAATAGATATTAACTATAGTTCAGTTTAAAAAATCGTTATGACGAGAAAATGGTTGATTTTAGTGTACATGATAGTATCTTTTGTCTAAAATCTTGCCAAAAATTCAAAACTAAAATAATACACGAGGTTCTCCGTTTAAAAAACAAGACTGATTTTGGAATGATTGTATGCTTAATCTAGGTACCAACGATCACATCTGTCTAATGCGCACTTTCAGAGATATAACGATTTCTGTAAATGTGGACTTTTTCAACCCCAGTAACAGAACAGTAGTACCTTACCACATGTTGCCTCATATATTCTTTTGTCGTCTCAGACTGAAGGAACCATTTGCGATAAACATCAGAGGCACTCAGTCCGAATTAACACAAGAAGAGTTCATTTATATCAAGAACAGTCTAGACATACAGAGATAGTAACAAAAAACACGAGCTACAATAGAAATGACATCCAAATTCCAACAAAGAAAGAAAAAAGTATCTGCTTTTATTGTAATCCCCGAAATGAAAGGAAAACAAATGGGAGATGTACGTATAGTTAAATGGATACTACCCAAAATAAACATCGACACGAATCTTTAAACGAATCTTTAAACAATTTCCTATCGCTTCTGAACTCCCAACATGATTCCATACGCTTCACCACGGAAATCGAATCGGACGGTTTGTTAAATGTTCTCGTATACCAACGTCCTGACGGGCACATTCCGTTTACCGAAAACTCACCCACACGGATAGATATCTCAATGGCCTCTCACACCATCATCCAGCACAAAACCGCGATGTTATCAATTCTCTTATCCAAAGGGCCATTTCCGTATCTAAACCCAAGTCACTTCCTCAAGAACTGAACCACATAACGAAAACTTTGATCCGCAATAATTATTCTAGGGAAGATATTCAAACTACCATTAACCGCTGCATCAGCCCTTTCCACAGCAACTCCCCTGATCTAACCTTAATTTCCGTAAGCAAGCGCATCTATCCTACATTCATGGTATCACCGATCGCATGAGCAAAATTCTCTTCGTGAGCAACATAGAAACTATCTTCAAGCCCAATTTCAAGCTCCATCAAAACCCGCAGTCATCTGGAAGCCCCTGGTGTGTACATCGGTGAAAGAAAGCGGTCGGTCAGCATTCGTGTTACTGAGCACAAGCGTTGTGCGCGGTTGCTGCGTACAGTAGGGTCCGCACTAGCTGGGTATAGACTGGAAACTGACCACCAAATCCAATGTAACTCTACCCTCATCTTATCTCGCAACCCTCACTATTATAGCAAAAAAAAATCGTGAATCAAACATCCCAACAATTTAAATCGCGAAAATGGCTACCCCTTACATCATACGTCTAAATCCCAACTGATTAAACCACCTAGCTACCGCTACGCTCCATTGACCCGAAACAAGCCCTATATAAACCCCGCCGGAATGAATAGTCCCCAATCAATGTGCAGTAACATACCTGAAGATGTCCCATAAAAGAGTGGACGAAACGTCGGCAAGAGTTACGACAACGACGCGGTTCCAACCCGAAAACCAAGAGTATATTGTAATACTGTTACAACACATGAATATCTCCTCTAAGATTAATCCTATTTTACATACAGATTTTTTATGAAATGAAGAGATGCAAGTCAAATATAGAAGTTATATGGGTGAAAGATCACATTGGACTAGAAGGCAACAAAGGTTAGACTAATTTGCCAAATCAAGTTGCAAACATTCAGAAATTTTCCATCATACTTTATCACCGTCTGATATATTGAATGCTATCAAAAGAGTTATTTAAACCGAATGTGATGACTCATCACTGATGGGTACTACAGAAGTGCAGCAATAAGTAACCTCTATACAGGATTTGTAACTAAGCTCGCCTCAGTTCTCAAATCCTCTACAGTTGTATCCATTTATAAGAAAAGTGATCCTAATAATATAGCAATTACAGGCTTGCACGTATGTATTTTTTACCAAAATAATTGAAAAACTAATAGCTAATAGGTTATGTTCTTTTTTACAAAATTTTAATGTCATTTCAAATTCTCTGCATAGTTTCAGTCCTCGCTTTTTTACAGAAACAGACACAGTTGAATGCGTACAATACATTTGGGAAAATGGACAGGGGTAAGTTTCTTGTAGCGGTTTTGTTTGACCTGACACGACCTTTTGATTCTATAGAGACACCATTTGTCTCTAATAAAATATACGACATGGGTACGTAGCCTCATGAACGACTGTATAGTGTCATTTCTCAATAGTAGGAAAATCGTAGGTAGGGTTGGCGAGGTGAAGGAATTTGATATGGGCATGGGCACTCTCCGGGGAAGTGTTCTTTGCTTCCTCATGTTTCTATTATTTATTAACGATTTCCCAAGTCACATTTCAGCTGACAAAGTAAAGGATGTCTAATAAGTAGAGGAACAAATTTCAATCTCATATTTTTAAATTTATAAAAGCTTGATCTACTTGAAAAATACATTTTTTGAAAAGTGTGATAAAAGAACTATTTTGAAATATCTAATATTGTTTGCTTAATCCTTTTTCGTCCAATTTGTTTAAGCATCTTCATACCATGATTGAAGAATGCCTAATAACAATAACCAAAAAATAAATGCTAATATAGCTCATGGTATTGGTGGAAGCAATGATTAGCAGCAGAAGATTGTGCTCAGAACCATGCTGATAACGCCGGGTAGGCAGAAACATGTTCATGTGTTAGCGCTATTTCCTCTGCTACATTGTTTTTGCCAGGAACGATTCCACGAATACCATGAGCAATATTAGCATTTATTTTTTGGTTACTGTTATTAGGCATTCTTTCCACGTGTATTTCTATACATCATGGTAAGCCTGAGGAATCATTTGCACGTATAGATGTCGCTGTGCCTAGGCACAACGCCCCCTTGCGTTTGGCAGCCAAGGAGCTGCCCGATAGGTGGTGGACATCTACACTCCGGTTTGTCTTGCTACCCTCTAGGACGGCATGGCTGTGTTTCTTGGCGATAGGTGTCGCCGAAAGACATATTCAATGCTGTTTTGGAGATTAGCAACATAAACTGAGAGGCAAACGCAATGATTAGCAGCAGAAGATTGTGCTCAGAACCATGCTGATGACGCCGGCTAGGCAGAAACATGTTCATGTGTTAGCGCTATTTTCTCTGCTACATTGTTTTTGCCGGGAATGATTCCACCAATACCATGAGTTATATTAACATTTATTTTTTGGTTAGTGTTATTAGGCATTCTTTCCACGTGTATTTCGGATACAGTGCCAAATTGATCAAGGCCTGCCATAGTAAATATTTTTTGAAGAATTTCGTTTTTGTACGAAATTTGTGTGTATATTCTAGTTCTGCAGGGTTGGAACTATGGTAAAACTTCCGACCTGGTACTTCAGCAGGGTTTGCAGGAACATAAATTTCATTATCAATAATTAGTATTTTCTGACCGCATTTTCTTGCAATATAACTGGCACCAGTTTTTGCACGTTACTCTTGATTGTTAATGTATTTGGGAACTGTTTTCTTTGTCCTGGCCTTAATCTTTAGCTTCTTAACTTTAATAGAGCTCAGAGTAGATCTTGCTG